>VWYH01000026.1:622622-988328 GCA_013399365.1 Pampusana beccarii
CCACGCCAGCCTGGTTAAACCCCCCCCACGCCAGCCTGGTTAAACATCCCCCCCCACACCAGCCGGAGCGGCTGGACCCTCTTTGCCTACAACTCCACTGCAGATCCCCGTGCTTAGGAGATCTCCGCACTGTGTGCTGGCTCAGATCTTAGTCATAGTTTATCCCCCAGCAGCCTTTTTGACGATGATATTGCATTTTTTTCTGCCAGAGGGATCCCAAAATAGCTCGCGAATCACACGCACGCTGCTCGAGCCCATGCGGCAGAGCTGGGAATCCTGCTTGGGGCCAAACAGGTACCAAAAAAAGCCCCTGGAGATGAAGCCACCACAAGCAGCAGCAGCACCTCCCGTGCGCACCCCGCACGGCCCGGGGAGGAGATGCTGGATACTGATGCCAAGGCCAGACCGATGCACTGATCCTGTGGGAAGTCTGGGCACAAAGTGCAATCCGGCAAGAAAAATGAAATTAAATAGACCAGTTTGACTCCGTGTCCCTGGAACTGAGAGCTCGCCAATGAGGCCTTTGTAAGCACTAAATACCTTCTCTGTGTGTCACTTAGAAAAGTACAGATGTGGCTCTTCTGCACTGAGACACTCTGGCAGAGAAGCCTTTTTTATATTTTTATTTTTTCTTTTCTTAAAGTGCTTTAAACATCCTACAAACACTGTTTAGGGAAGCCAGCAGGAGGTCAAATAGAAGCCTTGTGTCTCAGTGGATAACAATCCTTCTGTGAAATCTTTCCAGCGGGAATCGAGTCACTCTTACATCTCCCTCCCCACCTTATCTCTTTTTTTTTTATTATTATTATTTTAAAGGCATTTTAGCAAAGCTCGCTTTGAAGTTTAAACCTTCTGCAACACCGCTTGCCAACAAGATAAAATATTTAGTACTGCTATATACTAAAATCATATCTCTAACAATACCTTCCACGCCTGACATAGCACAAAAGTTAATTCAGCCAACAAAGCAATACTCGCATTTTGTGTCTCGAGAAGCAGCAATTTATCTTTTTTGTATATATAAATTACATACACTATTGTGCCATTTAAACCTAAAACCTCCCGTTGTTAAATAGAGAATAGAAAGATCTTGAAATACAGACAAAAAGATCAGAGCTATAGCAAGAGCTGTGACAAACGCAAGAAGAACATTACTAGCCTGGAAAAATAACTGCAAAAAAATAAAAATAAAAATCACAATCCTCCCCAGCAAATCCTCCCTGCTCAAGCATCCTTCATCTTGTTAGGTTGTTTGGGGATTTTTTTTTTTTTGGCAGCAGCATCTCACTTCAGCAATAACGACAACCCAAAGGTGCAAAGCATGCGTTCACCAGAGCGGATCCCGTGGGACCAGCATCCCACCCACCCCAAAAACCCGAGAGGGCAACACGTCCCCGTGAGGGCACTGGGGAGCCACGCACACGGGGCCCATCTGGGTTTCAAGCGCAGCCGCTCTCACATGTTTACACCACCTCTGCTATCTTCCCATTTATTGTGCTCGGTGTGTCATATTTAGCGCCCGTGGCTGTCTCTGCTGAGGGTCCCTGAGCAGGGAACAGCAAGCGCCGAGCAACACGGATTACGGACTTCAACAGGAAAATAAAACAACGGCAGGTGAGGCCAGGCAACGTCTGCCAGTGACAACGGTGTACGTACAACACGTTGTAGCTACTTAAAACCCCTTCTGATCGCTCTACACCCACTGCTGGGACCAGGTAACCAGGCAGGGATGGAGAGGCTTCACCGCTGCCAGCAGATCTGCTCTCAGAAAAGGCCAAAATGGTGCAAGCGTTGGGGAAGAGGAGGAAAACACATTTTGCAATCTGACCTTTGGGGTTTGTTGTTGAAGAAAACAACAATGGAAATGTTGCAATGACCCACAATGCCATGTCGGCAAGGTTGTTTCTTCTTAGTTTTGTCTCCCCCTTAAAGGTCTTGTTTTCCTTCATCACCTCTTAAAAACAAACTGAAAGAATCAATAACCACCTCCCCACAACCAAAATCATACCATCTGTTCCCCTTTCTGCTCTTGCTTTTACAGGCTGCTCTTTACTGTGCGAAGAGGCACCACCTCAGCGCCTCAAGTAACACATTCTCCCTCCTACCCTAACTCAATGCATTTTACTCTTTCACATAAAATTAGCTCAAACAGTCCCAAAACGTCTGTCTTTTCTCATCTCTTTGCTGGTACCTAGAGCTCACAAACTTCTCTCCAAGTAATTCAATTCCCCTCTCACATATGCTCGGTGCACATGCACTCGATAATGCCATCTCCCAGCAAAAGAACAGGCTCAGGGCTCCCAAACTCAAAATAGGCAAACTAAATTAAAACAAACACATAAATGCATCCCCCTTTTGCCTCTGCAGGATGCAAACAAGAACGCTGCCAGCCTGAAATTAGCTCTCAGTTCCTGAGAGCATCTCTGTTGGTTTGCCTGGCCCCAGAAGGCAGATCCGTCCACTGATCCATGACTCCAGTTTGGATCCGATTCGCCTTCACATCCTTGTGTTCCTCCTACCTTATTCTTGCTTCATTCTAATATTGTCTTCAACCTTCCTGTTCGTCTCTCAAAGCTTCCCAACCAGCAGTTTTAAACACGTTTCACATCCTCATGCTGCCCAAAGCCATCACCTTTCCTGAGCAGCCCGACACCAGCAGAGCAGTGGGTCCCGGCACAAGCTCACACGAGTGGGAGACATCACGGCTTGGGGGCTTTTTACAACGTGAAGCAAACAAAATCCAGACGCTGCCAAATGAGCGTTACCTGCAGCACGAACAACCGCTTTTTACTGGTTTATTACTTTTAAAGCAACAGTGTGCGTATACACATCCACCTATATGCTTTTTTTAAAGGTATAGATAGGATCTTCATGTCAGTGGTTTTATGTTGCTCTAATTAGAAATTAAAGGTATGATTTACCAAGTGCAAACTTCAGCTAGGATACATGAATTTCTAAAAATTCACCCTTTGGTTTCCTATTTAGTTACACCATAGCGAGAGCCTCGATCTTTATCTCACTCACACCTGATGCAATTCCAAAGGCAGAAGCAGAAATACTGCTAATTAATCCAGTGTAAATGATGGATTTGTCTTGACATCATTAAGATCAATGGCACAGAATCAAACCCTCCTAATTAGAGTCTAACACCAGGCAAGCAATACCTGCTATAAGCTGGTCTATGCAAGTATTTAAGCAGAGCCTCCATGTTATTGTTTCCTCCCTTGCTTGTGCAACATGTTTTTAAGCAACCTGCACTCAGGGATCTGACTGCTGACGAAGCAACCTGATGAGTAAGGAAGAAGGAGGATTCTGCCATCACGGGAGGGAGAGAAAGGTGGAAACTTGCCCATTCCATAGATCAACACGGAGACTTGTCCCTGGGAGAGCAGCCCAAAACTGCTGGGGAGCACCGCTGCGTCCCCAACGGCAGCGCGAAGGAGAGACGCAGCTCTGCAGAAGTGATCTACGAGAAGGAATCAAATAACAGTAATAAAAAAGCACTCCACCTGTGGGTGATCATACTTTTTTAAGATGGATTAGCAAAATGACTGCTTATTTACTGAAAATAATGGATAGCCTAGTGCTTTCAGTTCGGAAAGGTACGCAGGGGGAAAACCGTACGTCGGTGCAGCAGATTTTTAAACAAACAGGAAACCTATGGCGATGTCATGTATCATGGCCAGGAATGAAACAGGCCCATGACTCTTATGAACAAGACTAATGGCAGCTCTTGGAAAGCACACCAGGAATATAAGCAAAACAGGTGAAAGAGTCAAACAGAGGGAAAGGGAAACGTAGAGAAGAAAACGTAGACTTGCTCAGCCTGGCTCCAGATTGATGCCACAAACCAGGATTTTGAAGAATTTGAAAACAAACGGAAGGAAACGCCATCTCTGAACCAACCCTTGCACCGGGCTCTGTCTCTTGTCTCTGGACTCAGGACCAGCCCAGGGGCACAAGCATCTGTATTAATACAGGAGCTAAAGCAGAGACTGTCTAAAAGGAAGAGCAGAACTCCCATTCTGCGCTCTAGGATCTATCCAGTTAGACTTCAAACAGGTTAAGCCCTCAGAGCAGATTTATGATTCTGCATGTTTTACCTATCATCAGGCTCTCTAAGCACCTAAATCTTCAACGCATCTTTCCTCACCACCTACAAGTGAAGCAGGGAGGGCTATTCATTGTACAGAGCGGTGCAGAAAAAGTAAGGGATCAGATTTCTGGGTCTAAACTCCCTTCTCGACAGGCTGACCTTATTGTACTTGGGCTGGAGATCTTCAGAGGGGCTTTGCCATGAGGAACCTCAGGAACGAAGACTTAGTCCAGATTCAGGTGTTCTCTACGTGAACCCAAGTCTTCCAACCACTCCTGCCTATTACACATCCCTCTCCACCCGAAAACCATTACATCAATCCCTGATATTTTGCAATTGGTGAAAAAATAATACTAATAATAATTAAAAAAAAAAAAGGTTGACATGGTCAGAATGATATCAGTAAATGTATTGCTAGGATTTTAACCCCAACAACTAGGAAAAGCAGTGTAACAGCACAAAAGTAAAAATGCCTCTCAGAGATTAACTCTGTAAACTTAAATTTAATTTTACACTTCTCTTGGGATTTCATTATGTAGTAGCGAGAAACAGGCAAAGCGAGCGTGACGTTTTGCCCGGGCCTTCACAAAAAATGGGATTAGGAACACCCTAAAGGCAGCGCGGCAGCGCCACGGACGCGGGTTTTGCAGCGGTTTGTATCACAGCAACGTAAGAGGAAAGTGGGGTCATTCAAGACAACGCGATCTCCGGTGTACATGGGGGTAAAAGGTTTAAGAAAAAACCAAACTGCTTCCCTCTGGATTAGGTTTCTTCCCAACTGCACCCAGCAAATCATGGGAGCAGATTAGCACTGGGTGTTCATTTGCACCGTAATCCTCCCATCCCAGTGCTGTCGCCTTCCGCGGCACTAATTCAGAGAAACACAAAAGGCCTTACGACCCATCTCGATTCCTAAATGGCGACTGATAAATAGCTGGAGGTTATTCCAACTCCAGCTACCACCATGCAGAACCATGGAATACTTCGCTTTGACACCAATGCTGCTAAACACAAACTACCTCAAAGGTTTACAAATTATTTTTAAACTACGAAAAACCCCAAACAAACAAAATGAACCAACCAAACCAAACCACACATTATTTCTTTTTTCTGCCTGTCACATTGCTATTTGGACACGGAGGACTTGCACAGCACCAAATGAAAACCACCACCCTCCTGACAGCTTGTTCCTACCCGGGGGGAAGAGTCAGATGAAAACTGAAACTCAGCATCCAAGCTTTTAAGAAACTAATCCTGCAGATTGCGTGCAAACTTCCTTGGTGAACACAAACAACAGGAGCTGAATAATACATAAAAATATGCTATTGACAGAATCGCTTCTGCACACATCACTTTCTAACGTATATGATGGAAGCACCGGAGAATCTTTATGGAAAGCCAGCACTGACTCTGCTTGAAAGGCACCTTAACAAACAAAGGAAGTACATTAAAAAAATGCAGCGCTAAGGCATTATCAAAACATGCATTATAGCTTGTGAAAGCCCTTTGCGAGCAAGCGTGCCTGCAGAGGATTGCGCAGAGCATTGATCTGTCTGCATTCCGGGCGCTTTTCGGGTGATGCCTGACCGTGGTTTACAAGGGCGAGCTCATAGGTCTCTGTTGTTTATTCCTGCGCAGCCTTTTCCTTGTCACCGATAATAGTTTTCAAGCCATCTAGTCTGGGAGGATTCAGGCAGAGGTTTGCCAGAGGTGAAAGGTCAAAGCAATAATGTGCCGACCACAGTCAGAAATATTTATCTGCGCCACAAAGGTTCTGGATAATCAAATAGTTGAAAATTAGTTTTGTGACAAGACTCGTATTCGGATGCTTTCCCTACACAGACCAAGTAATGAGCAGAACCCATCTCTAAAGGACAGGACACTGTAGGAACAGCAGCAATTGGTGTTTTCTGCCTCCCTTCCACTCCTCCAGCTGGTTTTCCCTTTGTGTTTACTGGTAATGCCGCACAGCGCCAGCTCCCCGGATTTCAGCAAAGTATTTACTCACTCTGGAATGGGAAAACATTGCTCTTGTTAAAAATTCCCATCAGACTGAAGCAGATCTGCTCCTCAGACAATATAATGACACTGAGGTCCCCAAGAGAACCCCCTCCAAAGCTAATAAAGTGAAAACAAATCCAGTTACATTAGGTTAATTTAAAGAACTTTTCTTTTTTAAGTGTACGTGGAGAGAAAACGGAAGAAACCTACTAAATTAATTTCAGCATTATAAATTTGATTTAGCAAGTGCAGTGTGCACCACTGTGAGAGCAATGACAACACAGGAATGTTTTAAGCAGAGAAAATAAATTATTTCAAGGGAGTGGTGAGGGAAGAAATGACAAATGCATGAGAGAGAACCTGCTCTAATATTAATTAGAGATCTGCTTTTCTGTTTGCACTTGGCTTCATTCATGAGGAACTCGAATAAACAGAAGCTCCAGACTCAACGGAGAGAAACAGCTGGAAACTGAAGCAAACCCGTCCAGAGGTGACGATTTCTGACCCCCAGCAGCAAAGAGAGCCCGGGCTGAGCAGCTCAGGGTCTCACTCCCATGCTTTGCACAGGTAGGACTGATGAACCCCATTTCTGCAGAGCAGCTGCAGTCCCAGCTACGACAAAGGCGCAAGTAAAACTCCACACTTAAAATGAACGAGTGTACCCAAGCTACTGCTCCCAAAGGGGTTTTTAAACCCATCAAAAATGAACAGTGATCAAGAAAGCAGAGGGATTCAGCAAGCAAGCAAATTAACTCGGGGTAATACCAACCAAATGTGGGAGCATCTCCTCAGGTCTAGTTCCTCAGGAGCCAGGAAGAAGCTGATCACGACACGTTCTGCACGTCTCCTGCTGGGACCGAGCCCTGGGCAAACCCTCCTGCCTTCGTGCTGGAAAAAACACTCCGGAAAATGCTGCAGGATCCCCGAGCAGCGTGCAAGGACGGCAGCCCTGCTCCCAGCCAAACGAGGCACCTACTTGTTTGCTCTGCAGAGATGACAATACTCTTGTATTTTCCATGC
Organism: Pampusana beccarii; assembly: GCA_013399365.1. Lineage (NCBI taxonomy): Eukaryota > Metazoa > Chordata > Aves > Columbiformes > Columbidae > Pampusana > Pampusana beccarii. The sequence continues at coordinate 629,740 of VWYH01000026.1, forward strand.
AGAGGCTCCGGGTAACTCATACTATAATTTATTTCATTTCCACAAGAACAGAGATTTTTTTTCTTTCCTCTGGAGATGCTGATCCCAAACTTGCTCCTCTAAAACAATCCCATGTCTCCTTGCAAAATAATTGGCACCTTTTCTTTTGGCTTGGTATCAATCACACTTCTCACATCCCAGCGACTGGCAAGCACTTGCTGTGGCTACATATTATAACTTCCCCCCAAAATCGGTGGGAGACATGAAAGAACAACAGACTCTCGCCCATCCACCCGCGAGCGCTGGGGAATTTGCACCTCGCTGCTATGGGGACGATGCTCTCGCTCCCCAGGGCCCTGATCCAACACGGGGAACCTGCTCCTCCACCTCACGGTACCGCGCAGGAAAAGCAAAAGCAAACGTAGCAGAAAATTAATCGAACACAGGTAACACCAGCCGTGGATGTATTCAATTAAAAAAAAATAAAACAAATGAAAAACCAGACAACGCAAGCAACAGCAAATTAATACACAAGCTCTGCTCTTTTATATATAACGCATCTGCCAAAATGCTTAAGTGTTCGCTTTGTTGTACAAGCAGTAGGTCATGATTTTGCAGATAGTCATAAAGCAGGGTAGCATTATAAAAATCAGGGATTTGCTTCGTTGTCTCTACTGGTTTACAGTTACTAATTATGAGACTGTGAAGTGCCAAATGGTCAACAAGCAAATCTAATTGTTATTTAACTGCAGCCAGCCAGGCTGTATATGCACAGACAATACACATATGTACATTTAGTACACTGTTGCTTTTGTGTGGAGTCAGCTATATGAAAGGGAAGACAGCACCATGTCTCCCAGTTGTTTTGGGGTTTTTTTTACAAAAAATATGAGTATTTCCTTGGGAGGGGAGGGAAAGTTTTGAACTGGTGCTTCCAGGAGTTTTGTTCTTTTCTTTTCTTTTAATTGCATTGTTGTACTGAACTTTTCTGGGGCACCACATTACGATGCACTCCACAGAATTAGTCTATGACAGTTCACCTTAAAGGATTAGGCAACGAGGGAAAAGTATTATAGCAATGCAGTTTATGTAGACCTGGAATGTATTCTCCAATGAGATTAACCTATCTAATAGGATTTGGGGAAGCTTTCAGGGCCATTAGGATGCCCTGTACATGCTAAAGGCTCCAGATGCTGTAACCATTTGATTTAATCTAATCAAGACTGCCTAGGTGTATTTTGTCAGTGGATGTTTCTGTCATTTTCATATTACATCTCAATAGACAACTTTCATCCAAGTTCCATCGTGTACAAACAGGCAGACACATTTAAGGCTAATCTTCAATTATAAGAGCCACTAATTACTAAAGCCCGGGTTTACAGTTGGTTATAGTCTAATCTTGCATGGTATAGAGCATTCCCCTGAGTGCTGAAGGGATGCTCCACGTCCCCACTTCCCTTTATTTTACCTTATAAACCATTTCACCCTGTCATTATTTGTCATTCTTTCTTAGGAGGAACCCTCGGTGCCCCTGGGTGCCAGATGCTGTGCAGATGAGCAGTGCTAAGGATCAAAAAGAAATAAAAACATTCTTATCCCAGCGCTCTCGCTGTGCAAATACACATAACCGGAGGTAGCTGCAGGCCAGCGTGTAATGGGGGAGCGTGGCTGGGAAGGGAGATGGAGGAGGCCTCTCTGCAGACATCTCATTTGATAAGCAAAGACGACGCTATAAATCGCACTGATGAGCACTTACCCTCTGGGAGCGAGCAAGACCCCTATGAGGGATGAGCAAGTGCAGGAGTTACCATCTGCTCAGGGGCTTTTAGCTGCGAAGAAAAATATTTCCTTTCTCCACAGGTGAAACCGAGATCCTCAATATTCATTCTTTAAATCCCAGCCCGGAGACAAAACCTAAGGCGTCCTCACAGGCTGGCGAGCATCCTTGGCTGACCGAGAAGTTGAGAAGGTGCCTGACACCCCCCAAAAAACCTACATGTGTCAACTGACCAGCAACTGCACACACACAGCAAAGCAAGCACCTGCAAGTGAGAGGGGGTAAAGCAACATCTGGAGCATCCAGGTGTGGTATCTGCAGGTATCTGCTGATTTGCCACCTCTGGCCTCACAAGCCCAGGGCAAACCGAGATCTTTAGGAATCAAGAGACTGTGCTGAAGAAAGCCCTGACCAGACCTTGAAATGAACATTCTCACAAGTCACCTTGGCTGTCAGATGTCCGTCCGTGCCATTTGAAGCACATGAGGAGCTGCTCTAGCACCAGCTGACTTTAATCTGAACCGGGCTGGCTCAGCAACGCTGCAGATCTGTTCAGTGCTTTCTGTTTATTTTTGAGGACTAGTTCAGGCATCTCTTCCTCAGTGGCATTCATCAAAGGAAAGGAGCAAAGATGAAAGCCTGTAGCAGCCCCTGGGCAGGATTTGTCCAACCCTGTAATTCAGCCCTCCCAACAGACCCAAATTTGAGAGGTAGGGGCACACCAGGAAATGGGAACTGTTTCAGCCGGTCCTGACTTAAAAGGCTGTAAGGAAGCGACTCCTCATTCCCTGAGCACCTTTTCATGCAACTAACTTATTTCTTAAATTAGTATTTTCACAATTATTTTCCAGTGGAAACGATTATTTTTTAGAGTCAAGGCTAAAAGGCCAAACATATGTCACTCGCAACCCAGAAACGCGACGTTCCTCCAAAAGCCTTCAACCCTGCCCCTACAGAAATCCCACCGTCAGCAGCTTGGTCCTGCTGCAGAACAAGCACCATCACTCATCCCATCGGGCTGGTGTCAACTCAAAATACACCACAGGCACAGCACGTGGTGTATCTTTGTCTCAGGGGCTGGCTCATAGACAGCAATTTGTGGTTGCGAACAGCAGTGGAAGTTACAGAACGAGCATTTCAAGAGACACCAAAGCAAAGTCAAGAGGGACGCAAGGAGGCAGATGCTCAGCTCTGTAGTGCTGGGAAGCTTCATTGATTTCAACAGCTTTATATTGAAGTGCAACGATCACCCATCCGGCCTGGTGCATATTGCCAAATACCAGGCGTTCCCCAATCCCACGCCAAGGCAACCACTGAGCAAGTCAAGTGAAATCTATCACTGGCACATACTAATAACTTCATATGCAAATTGAACTACTCATTCCAACTCTTTTCCCTGTTGCACTCATGGGAAAAGACAGGTTTAGCTCTCAAATTCCCTCAAAAGGCTTAAGCACCGCATTTTATAAATGCGAATTAAATCTGCATTCAGGAAGTTCCTTTGGACGTAGGTCGGTGCTAAATCAAATTAAATTACCGTTTTGTTTGGGTTTTTTTCCGAAACAAAAAGTTTTGTCACTTCTAGAAGCCCTGCCAGGAATGAGAGGCCCCCGTTGCCTGATTAAATCCAGATTGGGGATCATCACATTGTGCAGGGGCGAGTCTGGCTCTGCCCAGATGCTGCAGGTGACCTTGAGCAAGTCACTTCATAGTCCCAGGGCTGCCCTGTCCCACGGGAGAGCTCTCACAGTTACTCCATTTATGCTCGGTGAACACTGTTGAGTATTTGGGAAGACTGAAGGAATGCAAATACCCTTGTGCTCTTTCACACTGCTGCAGTTTAAGATTATTTTTTTTGCTGCAGTGTTTTTGTAATGCTGTTTTTTTTCCTCTTTCTCCTGTGCAAAGTGTGTTTCTATAACAAAAGCAGCACAAGCTACTACAGCTCATGCCTCAATTCCTTTGGGCTCTCTCCTGTTCCATGTTTCCCCGTTCCAGGGCTTGGATGGGAGCGACCTGGAATGGGTGAAACGCAGGACAGAGCCCACATTTTGATGGAGATTCATGCCAATTCCTTAACCTGCCGTTTGGCCTCAAATTAAAAGCCATCCCAAGACAGTCTGTGACACTTCATGCCTAAATTAAGCAAAAGCTGAATGCGACTGTATCAAACCCAGCTGCTCCTCAAACAACAACAAAAAGCAGTCTTAGAAACCTTACACAGCCCCATCAAGACACACAAAGCAAAAGTATAATACTAAAAGAAATAATCTCTGAAGATTACTGAGAATAGGCTTAAAGTGAACAGACGACCCACCACTAGTTCAGACCTTAAAAATCTTCATTTTCTTCTGAGCTCAGACTTCCGTGTCAACTTTGCAAAGTCTGCTCTTTAACAAAGCTGACATTAAAAAAAAAGAGAAGCTATATCTGATCTCATCAGCCATTCTGTCTTTAAAGCATTTGACTACAATCCGCACCAGACATACTTAGCAAACTTTAAAATACAGCCTCTCAACATTGTTACAATTAAGTCACTCTGAAATGTCATGAAAAGCAATCTAGTCCCATTAAAATCTTCACACTCTCATTAAAAAAGCACTTACAGACTCGAAAATGTTCCTAATACATTATTTAAAGACACAAGATGTACAGTGACTAAAAACCTTGTACAGAAAGGGAATAGCAACAGTCTGCTTTAAAAAAAAAAAAAAAAAGCCCGTGTGCTTGCAAATTTGTGTTATAATTAGGTAATTGGGAAACTGCAGGTACAAGGCAGTTCGCAATGTAGTGGGTTTTGTCTAGGTTTTATTTATTTATTATTAAAGACAGAGGGAAATGGGTGCTTTCTTTTCATGGGAGTAAAAAAGCCTATTGTAGGGGATTTATGATGGTTGTGCAGGTGACACATGCCAGAGTCACCTCTTTCGCTGGAAGGGGTACAGAAAACCACAGAAACCCCTGGATCCCAGACAAAGACGCGGTCACTCCCAAGTTGTGCCTGTGAGGACTGGAACAGCAGGAACAAAAACCAACAAGCTCACCCTGTAACAAGCTCACTGTCCTTCTACCAACGCCGTTATCTTTTTTCTGATGTGAACAGCAGACCAAAGTATAAAATTGGCATCTTTATTGAGCCCACCGCTACACGAACTGTGTTCCCCCAGGGCTCCAGAGCAATGAAACAACAGCTTATGCTTCTTCCAGCAAAAGCTCCTGCTTCTCCCTGCACCTCGCCTCATTTAAATACTTTGATTTTAATAAGGTTTCTCGCAATTTTGACCAGTCCAAGAAGGGACGCAGGCTGCAGAGAGGCATTCAGACGACAGAAAAGGAAAAAGCAATATCATTTGAATGAAAGAATAAGAAAGAATCTGACAAGATGGATAATTAAGACAGGGATCCCTGCTTTCAGCAACACCGGTACAAAGCCTTCCATTTCAGCAACTTAAAAACAAATTTGGGGGAGGGAGGGGCAAAAAAAATTACTGATTTACAGAGAACAAGGGGCAAGAGCTCCTTATAAACTCCCTTCCTAGAGGAGTTTCCAACTCATCAACCAAAAAACAAACAAAAAATATTCAGTCTAATTCAACTTCCTGAGCAGTTTCCCTCTCCTCAAAGCACGACCCCTTTGGAAAGCAGTCCTGCCTTTGCAGGACGTGGTTGGGAAGAAGAGCACAAGGGCTCAGACCTGCTCTGTCAGATGCTCCCAGGCACCTCTCTACCTGTTCCCCAGAAAAACATGGGACGGCACATGGACCCAGTCGGAGCACCCACCTCACCAGCTGCTCTGCCAAGTCCTGTTCTGAAGGCCTAAGGAAAACCAAAACAAGCTCAGTGCACAACGGGTCTACCCAGAATAACCAGCCACCTGCACAAGGTGTGACTAGGGATCTCCTCAATCACGCTCTTCGGCAGCCTCGATCCGCGTTTCTTCCACAAATGCTTCCAGCAGATTTCCAAACCCACATCAGCTTCTCACACCCACCCAGCGGTGATGATTTCCACAGCTCACTGCCTGCTCACACGAAGAAATATCTTCTTTCGCCTGTTCTGAGCCTCCTCACTTCATCTGACACCTCTAGAACTTGTATGAAGAGCGTGAACAGTCACTCTCCATCTACCTTATTCAGGGCTGTATCAACGTTTATCACATTCCTGCTTAATCATCCCTCTCGCACAGCGAACAGCCCTAACTGTTCACCCATTCCTTATACTGAAGTTATTTTCTCTCTCCGATCATCATCTTCACAGCCCGTGAACCTCTTCCAGTTTTAGTACATCCTTTAAAGAGGGGGCACAAAACATTTAAGATACAGCAAGCCATGGATGACATTTCTGTTTTCCCCTCCACAAACCTATTTCTGCTGGGAATGTTCAGGAGTCCTGAGCTGCTGTTTCCTTAGGACTCAGAGGACATGGCAAAAGGTGTATAGAGGATGTATGAAGAGGTATCATAACGATTCATTACTCAGGATCCATGGTGAACATGGTCAAGGGACACCCAGAAACTCAGTGACCGTAGGCACTGCCACAGCGTCTGGTCCAAGCTGCAAACCCCACAACTAGAAGGAATAACAATATTCAGTTAAAGTGTCAGAATAACATTCAGCTTTTGATACTCACAAGAGGGGGCTACAAAGGTGATGAGTAGACTACGTGAATGAGTTTATCTTAGAGAAGAACAAGTTTATCTTACAGAAAAGCCCATTGTAGGCAATTTATGATCGTTATGCAAGTTAGAGAAAGGCGGGGGGAGCACAGAAGAAAATGAGATGAAAGAGAGACACATAAGCATCTTTTACAAATGCTAGAGCCCTGAAATAATGTCATTTTAACTGCCGAATGCACTTCAGCTTTCAGGGAGATGCATCATGACGCCTAGCAACTTCTCGAGTCATAGACAGCACAGCCGCTTCTCAAATAAGCTCTCCTTAGCTCCACATCTGTACCTTGCAAAATCTGCTCCTGCTGTCGAACGTGCCCCTGGGCCGCTCCTGAACAAAGGTCACCAGTTAAAGGGAACAGCACGATCCTGTTGCGACACAGACCATTACTCACCAGCAACCCAGTCCACAGCACTGCCTGCTTTTCACTTAGGAAGTGACTGTATCTCAACTTGGGCCTCCAGGAGCACAAGTCTCTTACTGACCTAAACTTACGAATACTCCAGCCCGTGCAAAGCTCCTGTAACCATTCTCCCTGGAAAGCAAAAGGAAGGCTTCTGAAATAGTGGCTGTTCTTGTACAAGGTTTATCTTTCAACAACATCCTTCTCAGCTGTGCTCCTTCCAGTAGAAAATCCTGTCCCCACAATCCCACCCTTGTTCATACACTGACCTGCTCCATTTCTGTGGTTTTTTTTTATTTTCAGTAACACTTGATGCCAATAGAAAAATGTTACAGGGCATAAAACAGATAAGAACGATCTGGACACGTTTTATTACAGTCCTTTATCATTTAACACACAACAGAGGCGTGTATTGTGAAATACCACGCACCCCTGAAGGTGTGATACTCTATTTTAGTACAACGCAACAGCTTCCACAGGAGAACAGCTTGTTCTAACCTCACCTCTAGTAATTTCCAAAAATGCAAAGACAAAAGCTAGTCCCCATAAAAAACATGCCGTTGTGAGTACTGAACAAATTTAATTCTCAGTGAGAATGCAGGGAACTAACTACAGCTGTTTCTCCCATGGTTTAAGTACCTGAACTTCAATCTCCAAACAAAAAGGCAGGGTCTGGTAAACATAAAGCTGCTTCAGTTTCCCCCCTACACCCCTCCTAGTGCTGGGAGATTCCCACAGCTCTAAGATTAATGTTGTAGGAAAAAAAAAGAAGAAAGCCAAGGAGGTTTACCTAATCAAGGCAAGGGACCATCCCACCAGCATATGAAAACGAGCATGTAGACTTGTCCTGGTTTTGTTTGGTTCCCCATTTATTAGTAGCATTAGTAAACCCTTTAAACCCTTCCAACTCGAAGTCTCTTTTCCTTCCCTATTATCTTCCTTATTATCTTTCCGATCTAAAGGAAAGGGGTGGCAGGAGACAAGAGGGTAACAGGGAGCATCTGCCACGGCTTATTGTCACCTTGCACTAAACCTTGACGAGACTGCATCCATCAACAAACTGCACCCGCTGCCTCATGCCCTGGTACATACACAGCAACTGGTATGTACACAGCAATGGGTACGTATGGATCGGGGTGCTGAGAGAGCCCCAGTACCTGCGGTTGGCTTGGGCTGGACCTGAGGCAAACGATGGAAACTGAGCAGAGGTCCCAGTGCCAAGAAACTCCCAGCCCAGCATCGCCTGAAGCTGCCAGTCCCCAGTTCCGCACACCTATAGGGATGGTAAAACTTGCCATCTACAGACAGTCTACCCAGTGCTATGCAATCATACGCATACTTTTAAAAACATTCACCAGTTAACAAACACTGTCGACAGAACAGGGACGTTCTGCCTTCTGCTCTGAGCAGTCACTTGCATTGGTCTCGTCTTTTATGTGTTACGACAAAGTCACAAATTTTCTACAAATCAGGTAACTACATAACAGAGAGAAAAAACTCCTAAACTGCATGTCAGTAATGTTGAGTCTCATCCCACTCCCCATTTTCCCCTTCTCCCAACACATTTAGTCTCGTTTCCTTTCTGCTCTTCCGTACCAGAATTCAAAGAACATTCATCTTTACTGCCCAGAGAGGACAAATGAGGCTGCCCATAGCAGCCGACAGCCTTCAGCCTCCTCCAAAGACAACAGTAAATTGTTCTGCTGCCTCAACAGGCCACTGCAATCAGACTTGAACAAAAACATCCCCAAAACACCCCTACAAAACTTGACGCAGAGATGCTACCTGAGCTGGCTGCAAACAAACTACGCATGGGAACACTTGGGCAGAAAGAGAAGAGCTCCCGTTCCCACATGGAAATACCTGGGGGTGAAAAGGGTTGGAGTCGGGCTAAGACGCAGACAAACTGGCTTTGGTGGTGGTTCTATCGCCTCGTAAAATCTCACTGTCTCTCCTTGCCATTCAGGCAGCACTGATTCACGGCAGACGGGCTCACCCCAGTGATTCTCAGCACCCTCCTTTCCTGTCTGGAATCGCCTCCTTGGGCCAAGGGCACAATTTCCTCTCTGTGCCTCTTTTGGTTTGGGGACTCAATATTTCAAGTTGGGTGAATCACAGAAAAAATCTCAGCAGAGAAAAGCCCAGACATTATTTCAGGTTTTCCTCCAGCCTTCATAAAAGTGATTTGTTACGTTTTTTATTATTATTTTTTCAATTCCTTCCAATTTTAAGCATCCCTACAGCCTCCCCTTCCTACTGGGACCCCTTTGCTGCACAGGACACAGGGTGGAGTGCTCAGCTTGTCTCAGAGGGCAGGATAAAAAGGATTGATCACACAGCAGCAAATCCACCATGAATCCTGCCTGTGAATGCCAGGGGAGCGGGGCTGGCCCCCAAATGACTCATTTACACCCATATGTAGGGGCAAACACAGCTCTGTTATTCCCATGTCCATTTGCTCCACCCACAAGTCTCCATTCTCAGTTGCTCACTCACCATCTCCTATTTACTCCAACAGATTATTTTGGATTCTGTCTCATTTTTTTCTTCTTTTTTTGTGCTTCTAATCCATTAAAACATTGGCTTTGGAAACAAGCATCTTTTCCAGGAAAGCAAGGTGAGGAACAGGTACGGCCCCAAGCGCACCTGCCAGTCAAGCATCTCTCCACCTCCGCAGCATCCCCACGAGAGCAGGAGCGGCCAGCAGAGCCGGCTGGATGTCCGAGGGGCAGATATCTGCCGGGTCAATGCCACAGGAGATCTTGTTTCATGGCAAAACAATTGCTCATAAAAATTCCATTTAAGTTACTATAACTTAACGTTGTCCAAATGAAAACCCAGAGGCTACGACTGAACCCCGGGTGACTCTGTTGAGTTGAAGGGCATTTTTTTGTGCTGTCTTGCCTCCTTTTTTTTTTTTTTTTAAATATTCATTGATCTGAGCAAACATAATAATCACCATCTGTTGTAAACACAGTTCAAATGGAAAAAAAGAAGGATCACATGGGTGGTGTAAACCAGCATAATTCCTCCAATCCCAGCAGATCCATTCACACTCAGGTAAAGCATTTCACGCAATTTCTGTCTGAAATCGCTCATAAAATTAAAAATGCACCTTTAGCCCGAGGGCTTTTAGTTTCGTTCCTTTTGTGGCGCAGGACCGCTTTTTGTTTCCTTTTGTTCTAATGCTCTTGTACACTAAGTGGAAAAGGATCTCAGATCTTGACATCCCACTTCACTAGAAAGATGTCACACGCAGCGACATCCGTGCCTCCGCCTGCCGAGTCAGGCACTCAAGCACCTCCTCATCCCCTCCATTACCGGACTGAGGCGCTGAATAAATTCCCTCAGCTCCTCCAGAGGGTAAAAACAACAAAACACAAGCAAGAATGTTTAATGACTCAGTGCAACAGAAAATAAATGGCTCTAAAACACGAGTGCTTTTCGGGAGAGCAAACGTTGCGCAGCTGCAGGAGGAGCTGAAGCTGGCTGGATCCTTAAGCACCGAGCACAGGGACAGCCCGGTGTCCTCACCATGGGGACCTGGCAGTGCCCCAAGTGCTCGAGATCCCCTTCGGTTCCCCAGTCGCTTTCCTGCTGAGATCCTCTGTGCCAAGCTGGGGAGCACAAGGGCCCCTGCATGTTCTGCTTTATTTTTGCAGATGCACTGGGTTTACCCAAAATCGAAACAGTCCTGACTCACGGGCACAGCCTTACTGGGGACAGGGACCAACTCATGTCCACACCACTCAAGGATAAATCAGGGAAACGGGCTGGAGCGAGACACGACAGGCTGGGAGCGGGTGTCAGGATCAGCTCCAGCAACAAGGTCCTGAGCAGAAGCTGTGGCAGCTTTGTGCTCAGCCATGTGCCGTTTTCAAATGGCTTGGGCACCACAGCTCAAGACACCCAACGCAATGCAAAACAGCGGCAACATCTTGTTATATCTGGTAACAAACACAGGGGAAATAAGCAGCAAAAAGTACAGGTGAGATTTTCCAATGTGGACACTTAATGGCAACTGATTAGTGAAATCTGAATATTAAGCAGTCACCAATGCTTTTAAAAACAAACAAAATCCCGCAACATCTCTGTCCTCCTAATCACTACCTTATATTCTCATCTTGACACATCTGCAGCCAGAATACCAACAGCACTAGAAAAAGGTACAGACCACCTTCAGTCCAGGATGAGACTCTTCAAATGGTTAGAGGAACTGATTTTGAGCAATAGGGGGATTTTTGCTGGATTTGGAGCATTTTCATGGGTTCTGGTGAAAGCCAGCGCTGAAATGATGCTGGAATTCAAGCGGAATGGGATCTCTCATATCGCTGGAGCAGGAAACAACTGCAGGAAAGCTCAGTGGGGTAGGATGAATAGCTATCGGTTTCTATCTCTGGTGACTTGCGAATTTATTATTACACTCTTCTAAAGCACATCACACTGATTTCAAACCTTCATGCTGTCACGGGTTTCCTGGACAAGCAGGATTATTTCGGTATTAATCCTTTGCTAGATTTAGCAGCGCCTCAGATGATGAAACTCGGCATGAGAGCCAATCCCACTGATTTCTCCACCTGACTTGTCTTGGCTCCCTCTACAAGTACTGACAGGTATTTGTAAGACCCCGGCATCATTCAACCCAGGGCAGTTAGCATTATTTTGTGAAAAAGGACTTCGAGTGCACGCAACCGTACTGTAACACTGTTCACATTGCACTTCTCAGGCTAACAGACAGGGGTTACATTACCCGTTACTTTATAATACACCTATTATCACATTTTTCCTGGGTAACACTGAGCCTGAGTCTTTTTCAACCCTTGGGGACCCTTCTCACTGATGAGGTGGATCCGGCCATAGAAGGCAGAATGACCTAAAATCTGAAGCTTAAAGTGTTGTGTAACCTTTAGAAAAAAAATAAATAAAATAACTACAAATTAAATTTCCAAATAAACCAGAACCTCAAGGGAAGAATCTCAGCTCGGTATTCGGGAGCCTCTAGCCACATGTTTCCAGCTAACATTTAATGTAGCTGGAAGGCTAAATCCCCCCTCTCAAGCAATAATATGGCCTTTAGGTTTCCCATCCCAAGGGATTAAGAATGGAGAAGTGGGTTATTTGTATTTACACTTGAAAAATGTATATTGCCAGATACCGAAAGAAGAAATAAGTAAACACTAATGCCTTCCTTCAATTTCGCCCCACAAAATCAAGAGAGTGGACAAGGAAAACAACTGTCACGATAAATCATTCAACGCTTCTACGTATCAGACCGCTTCTATCATGAGATTTTGGGTAGACCTCTTCACCATCAGGGCCAGATAAAAAAAACAAAACAAAACCAAACCTACCAACCTATATTTCCTGCCTCGATGTTTTCACGTCGCATCAAAGATCTAACCGTACATACAACAAGGCTCCCTGCAACCCACCATCAACCATGTGGGAAAAAGCCTAACGTTGCATTTGGTGGGCCAGGTTACTTTGTCAATGCCACAGCAGAGTTTTCCCTGCCTCTCCAAAACCCAACAACACCCCAAATACCACCACAACAGTAGAGCATTACGCCTGGTTTGGGGTTGATTTGGGGCAGGGAAAGATTTTGCTTATTTGCTCTCTGCCCTGCAGATGAAAGCCAGAGGAATCAGCAACGGTTTTTCTTCTTTGTGCACCATAGAAATTAAAATCCCCAGTGCGTTTGGAACACGAGTCTGCTTATGTCTCTGTGTAGTAACAAAGTGTAAACTTTATCCTGTACAAAAGATAATCACAAAGGAAAAATTCAGCTCAAGCTCTCTGTTTTCACAGGGATACTGAGAATAAAAGGTGCGAACAACCCAGACGGGAACAGGGCCGACCTGTCCCTCGCTCTTTCTTCAAACACGAACTCCATCCATGGCTCTCAGCACAACAGGCGGATTTATGGGCAGCAAGTTCTGCTTTATCCAGGGCATCACCTAGATATTATGTCTAATTTCAGAGGCAGAGAAAATACAGGCTCTTGAAAACATCGCTCCCCCTCCGCATCTGTGGGCTGAGCAGGGCGGCGAGCTCGAGCGCCGGGAAGCTGCCGGACGGTTTCCATCAGCTCAAGGCACGCGGTGCAATCGCACAAAAGCCGAAAATGAGACTTTACGTACACATGCGTACGCGCACAGCCACACAGGGAAAATTGCTATCAATTATGCTAGTTAATTATACATTATAATAGAATTAGAGTAAACCCTCCTCATTATCTCCCGGCTCAGCCCTTGCTCCGCAGCGAGCTGACCACATGCTGCACTAATGCCAATAGCCCTCGCGCATTAACCTTTATCTGCGCCTCGCAGCTTCGCTGTTTGCTGTGCGAATCGGGCTTGTTTTGACCTTGTTCCTGGCTGACCTTTCCTTGCAATCTAACATTTGTAGCAGTCCAGGAGACTGGCTCATCTCCCACGACCTTGCTACCACGATACATTTTTCTACAGGATCTAAAACACGGGACGCTGTGTTTTTTGCCTCGCTTGCCGTTGGAGGTCCATCGCCTTTCGCAGAGAGGCTATGACATTCCCAAGACAGTTTACAACCTCTGCTGTACGTTCAGTTATTAAGAGGAAATCCTGAGGGACGTTTCATTACTATTATTACTATTTTACACAGGGGCTGTCAAAAAGGGATAACCGCACACACACAGCAGCACCCTGGTTGTGCCTCTCCTGGCCGCAGCAGCCGCACCGAGATCCCCCGATCAGCCTGCACCCCCAAAACTGTGATCGCAGCAGATTAAAGGGGCCTTTTACGGCTGCGATTCACTGCTGGAGGAAGCAGTTTACTGCTGGAGAGTCAGAGTGATGGTGTTTAGCGCAAATACCTGCGTGGGAACCCTGGCTCTGGCGAGCGACACATCCTTAAGCATCTCTGACAAGTCCTGACTCCACAGACTTGCACTGCGGGGACAGAATCATCTTTGTGCACTGGAGGAAGCCATGACCTGCATAATATTTGCTCTGCAAAGTAAATACGCTCTCTGTTTTTTCTTAAAAAAAAAAAAAAAAGAAAAATAGAGAATAAAGTTCTCTTTCGAAGGATTACAGAGAAAAAGCCATCAGGAGGAGGAAGAGCCCTTATGAAGACGCAAAGTCCCAACTGCCACACAACTGATTTGACACAGCAGTGCAGTAAAGACAATAATTTAAATCCGCAGGAGCACAGGGAGCACAGTTTAACAGAGTCCCCTCCTTCTCCACCACAGTAATAACAGAAAGCTGCAGACAGCATCCTGGTTTCAATCTCTGCTGTGCATTCCCTGTAACCGTTGACTTCCATTGGGGTTTAGGTGTCAGAGACGAAAACTGAAAATCACATTTGTGAGGGAAGGTCCAGAAGTAGATTTTTGGTTAGTTGAGTTATGTGAGGAAAAAAAAAAAAAAAAGGAAAAGAAAAAAAGAAGCCAGAAGAACAGAAAAAAGACCGATTGACTGAAAGTTTAGCTCAAAAATGGTTGAGGCTTCCAACTTGGCAAAGGTCGGCACACACAGGACCACGATGAACCCAGCGTCTCTCCACCTGCCCCAAACACCCACCGAAAGCACAAAGCAGATACAGAGTCCTCCCGTGTCACCACCGGGAAATGCTGGGATTACAGGGAAAGAGGGGTTTTTGTTTTGTTTTACCCCAACCCTTACTTCTCCGGAGATATAAAGCTTGTTTAAGGATCATCGACAGAAGCCACAAATAGTTACATTTTTTTTTTAAAAATTGCTTTAACATTTTAAACCCTCAAATGTCATCCAAAATAACCGCAGTCAGCCTGAAAAGATGGTGTTTTTCACTTTGCATCTGTCCAGTGGAAGACGTGTGCAGAGCTTACGTCTCGCTTTCCGACGGCATCACTGCTGCCTTGCAATGGAAACTCCTCTTTCCTCGAGGAGGTTTAGGGAATAAGGCAGGGGGGAAGATGCTCTGAGCCTGAGGACAATGAAGGCTGTGCTGCTCCATCCTCGGAGAACCAGGGAACCCCTGAAAAAGCATCTGGTTGACGGATACAAAAGCCACCGAACCACTTCCAGGGGGAGCAGAAGGCACAAACCCAGTCTCACGGTGAACCCACAGGCTCATCTGATGGAGCCTCTCCCCGTCTGCTGTGTCCTCCTCCGGCCCCATCCTCCCGGTGAGATAATATGGCCTTTAAATAGGGTTCACAGCACTTGACCCCCAATCTGCAGAGCAAGGGAAAGCAGAGCGAGCAGGCCAGCGTGTCAGGTGTTGGGGTGAGATGCTCTTTTAATACCTTCCAGGTTTTGAAAAGGCTTTTTATGCATTAGATCCACCCTTTTTTTTAATACTACGAGGACAAAACTGCACTTACAGGGGAAAGGAACATAAAAAAAGGTAATAAACATTTAATGATCCAATAATTGGTTATATCAGAGTAATCACTGTTCAGTAATTAACTCCCATTCCTGCTTGCTCATTTGATATTTTCTGTACCCTTTGATAGGTTCCTGTGACTATCAGCATTCCTTAGAAACTCTTACACTGAAACCTTTTGATGAAGCTAAAAAGCAACGACACCATTAATCACTACACACGTCCCAGCGGCTTTCAGGCTCTGAGACAGGGCCTTTCCTCTGCACATCCCTCCTCAGCTGCCTTTAATACGGCCCCTTGGCCCTGGAATTGGAGATTTTTCTCCCTCGCTTCTTCATGTTACAAGAAAAACGAATTAGCTGTACATTTTCTGTGCCAAAGGGTTAGTGGGAAAGCACACTAGCATAAAACTACATCTTGAAAGATAACACAAACAAATAATTACATCGAAGTAGCATGGAAGAATACAGGGAACAGCTGGCCTGTTGTTTCAGCGTAAAACCAGAATTAAACTCAGGTTAGTGTCACTTCCAACTAACTGCCCACGGTAAGCAAGAGAAAACAGTTTTCTACAACCCGTCTTCTCCTACCCGCAGCAACACAAAGCACTGGGAGAGCCCAGTTTGCTGCCACGGCTCCAGTTCAACCCTGCAAATCACACCAGAGCTTAGGGAAGAGGGTGAGGGTCCCCTTCCAAGAGTACCCAGATGACCAGCTTCATCCAAACGGGTGCTCCTCCAACCCTGCTCCCACATCTAGCCAAGAGCAGTAAGAATTTTAGGACAAATTAACATAACGGAAGGAGGCTTCAGTTATGGTCTTTAAAGATTAAAAACGCATTACACAATGTACCTCTCTAAAGTAACAGCTCTACGACTTAACAGCTCTAAATTTGCTTTTAAAAAATGATGATGTAGAAATGCTGACTTCTGTTTTGTCAAAAAAAAAAAATTTAAAAAGCGCTAAATTCAAGATACTTTCTTTGGAGTGGATTTTGATCTCAGTCGCATCAGCACAGAGCCAAAATAATGCCACGGCATTTCCTCATACTCTACACTTATTGCAGCCAGACATTTGTTCAACAAAAAGTCCTTTCTCAAAACAAGTATCTGCTGAACTTAGGGCTAGTAAAGCTATTTTTCCCCTGCAGGAAGCCTTTACCATACATTTATTTCCAGTTGCTACCATTTTATATCAAATCAGCCTTTGGCTGTCAGGAGCCATGAGCAAAACACAGACCCACCTCCATTGGCACTGATTGCAGAGCAGTAACTTTTGCCTCAAAGGTGTTAGAAGATCAGGGCTCAGAGAAGAACACAAAAAAGACCATCACCTTCGCAAGTCAAATATCCCGCCCCAATTGCCAATACTATGCAAGAGGCTGGTATTGCAAAATTTTAATTGCTGCTATATGAATTAATGAAATGGAAGTCAGCACAAGGAATACTGATATTGAACATGAAATTTCAAGTTAATCAAAATGACGTGCATGAAGCAGTCAGTTATGTGCTGCACCAGCTCGTGGGATTTCCTAAAGCCCGCTGAGTCGGAGCTGAGGCGTCCGCAGCTTGAACTGGAAGGAATGTAAGTTGTTTGTATGTTACTCATGCACTTAAAGGCATTAGTAGTGATGGGAAGGGAGGGAGACAGGGAAACAGATTGAAAGGGGCAGGAAAATTAGAGAGAGCTCCTTGCCATTAATGGAAAAATAACTGCAGAGTGCTGTAACAGATTTCTCCTCTTTTGTATGCATAGGAATATTTATTTAATCAATGTTCTGTAACAAAACAGGCCTCTGGTGAGCTATTGTGGAGAGTGAACTCCATTCAGAGAGTGGCGATTTGAATCCTGCCACCTGTTCAGCTGGTACTGGAGAAAGCAACAATATGTGGCTGGATGGGAAGGTGTCTGCAAGGGGGGGGGGATGAGGAAGCACCCCCGGTAGCTTCCCAAAGTAATTACCCAGAGTAATGCTACTTGCCAAGGAAATCTCGATGACTTGTCATTAACTGCAAGCAAAGCTGCACAGTTTCTCCCAAGCTTTCCCTCAAAATAAACTAATTTTTTAAAAAGGCACTATTACGAAGCCTCGCATTAAGGATATATTTATGTATATACTTAATAACATCCTGCTCCTGACTGCACTTATGCATATACTCATTCTAAGTGCACTGTGCTGTGATTTTTAACAACATATTCAAGCACTGTCTTAAAGAAGGACTGATTTAAACATCTGCGTAAGTACTGTCCTTAAATAAAGCCCTGACAAGAGCCTACTGCAAAACCTGGGATATTAATGGAAGCTTCTCACTGGACTAAGTTTCTATCTTTCTCATTTCTGCTCTGTTTTCTGCAAAAACATACCATATACATGAACTTTGTGTTCATCTTACACAAACCTTACCACAAAGCTGCATTGCTCTTAAATTTGTTACACAAGAATTAAAAAAAACCCTGCATTTATTTATGTCTTATAGGACAGTCAGTAACAGAGATACGCCAGTTTTATGACATACTACACCTGCAGACCCCGGCATTGACAGACCTAATTTGTTTATCTCTGTCACAAACACCAGGGTTAGTAATACATCCTTTAACATTTCTCATAGGTAGAGAGTTTCTTCCCTATTGTACAAGGGATTTAAGAAAGATATTACCGTAAGCTAGCCTTGATATCCACCACAGCTGGGACAGATAACGTTCTAAGTGATTTAAAACTGAAGCAAGCCATAACTAAGCGACACTAAATTTTACATCATTAATGATCATAAAGGTATAAAGATAGATACAGCACTAATCAGAATTTCAGTGGGTTACCCTTTACATGAGATTTCCTTAACAAAGTCATTGCTGTCAACAATTTTAAGGCAAAATTATAGTTTTATTTTAAAAGGTGGTTGACAATAATACAAGTGCCTTCAGTTATTTAAATACGTGTTCTAGCCAGGTCCCTGCTAAATGTATATAAGCACTGGTGTTTTGATGTCCTACAGTTAAATTACATAGATATTTTATGTTAACCACTTACTGTCTGAGCATCCTGCAGATGCTAATTAAGTGGCCAAGCAATCTCTAAAGAGGGCAAGTATTATTAAGCCCATTTTGAGGACAGGAGAACTCAGCTACAGCAAAGCTAACGCTCTAGCTCAAGGTGACACCTAAGCACGTATTTGACTTCACTCTGAACAGTAGCTCAGACATCAGCATTGTCCCCAT
Organism: Pampusana beccarii; assembly: GCA_013399365.1. NCBI lineage: Eukaryota > Metazoa > Chordata > Aves > Columbiformes > Columbidae > Pampusana > Pampusana beccarii. The sequence goes on from VWYH01000026.1 coordinate 648,134, forward strand.
AGGCCTGGCTTTTCTCAGTCAAGAAACCCCAATATATGAGCACCTCCCCTGAGCATACACATGGATCCAAGCCCAAACCCATCCTTATTCAGCACAACCACAACACAGGTGCTCACACAGCCGTGCCGAACTGGGAGGGGAGCGATATTTCAAGGTTGTGAAAAAAAATCAGTGTGCTTACACAAAAACAAACCCGCATCTCCCAAGGACCAGCTCAGCATCGTAATTAAAGAGCGTGTTTGAAGGACAAGAGACATCAGAAGAGTTGTTTTGGGAGAGAGCAGCAGAAACCTAAACACTCCAGCAAGAACATGTGGCAGAAGGTGGAGGTGGCCATGGGCCACACAAGGTCCCTTGGCCCCCTTCAGTGTCCCAGCTGGGCAGAGGGCTAAAGTGAGCAGGCTGCAAAATGATAGGCAAAAATAATTAACAAAAGTGGAAAAGACAGATCTTTATGTGTGTTATCCCTCTCACTCACCAACTTTCCCCTTTCGATGGTGTAGAGAGCATGAGCATCACTCCAGTCTGCAGAGCGGCTCCATGCCACATCCCACAACCTGCGCATCCCACCACGCAAACGCTGGACCGGCCTCTGCTGAAAGAGGCACTGCAGATCTAAAACCTGCCCCAGAAAACCCACACTTGAAACTCTGAGAGTAGGAAAAAAGGTAAAAGCTGAACAGATTGCCCCATAGTCTGAAACACGTGAAACTGTGCAGTGTAAACGCATCCTTTGTATGTGAACATAAACCAAACACCCAAAATATTCAGAGTAGCAGCCCAGCCGACTGACCAAAAAAAAAAACCCATAAAATTTCAAAGCCAATTCTGTGTTTTTTTCCATTCTGTGTGTATTTTTCCATGTTATAATTGGCACTTCCCTTCAGGACTTCTTGGAAGTCCTGTCAGTATGGCCGGCAAGGCCCAGCGAAGCGGGCGAGGTGGGACCGCGGCCTGGGACGGGTGCAGCTCGCACCGCCTGTGACAGCAGGCGAGATGCCTTCTTCCCTGTGTATTCGAAAGGATATTATGTCAGATATCGTCAATAAACAACCCCTTCCCTAACCTACAACATAAACCGACACAGTCAAGTGCAGCCTATCCACATGAAAATGTGGTGACCCATACTCTAACATCGTAATCTAATCCTTGAACTAAAGACAGTTTAATGCCTTTACAAATCCATATGTTTTCTAATACCACCATTGCTGTCAGCAGACTACAGGAGAGCCTCTTTGAAGATGGAAGTAAAATGACAAAGCACACCATTGTGAAGGCAATTATATGCTGCAGTAACCATTTTACAATGGCCCATATGGGCTGTATTTCAACAATGCAATTTCCAAATCTGCCTTAGCAAACATATATCTCTGTCCCAATTCCAGGTAGGTTTTGCAAAACAAAATAAGACCGCAGCCAGAACAAATCCAAAATATGGATAACAGATGTAAAAATATGCCAACAAGGATATCAGAGCAATTTTTTGTCAGAGTACCAAACAAAGAGAGCAGCCACAACAGACCTTGCGAGGCTATTCACAGCAAAGCTCCCCATTCAAGGGACTTAGAGACCTGGTTTATCGGAAATCTGACTACACACTCACATGCTTTTCTGTGTAGCTGCCCAATCCACTGTTGCAGTCATTGTCTCATCCACCTCCCCACAGACTGCAGGGCTGGGGAACTGCAATCCCAATTTATAAGCTAAACTCAGATATGAAGCAAGGCCATGCAGGCTTATGCCAAATCACCTCTGATTATCCAGGACTAGGGTCTCACTGAAAACAACCAAAAAAAAGAAAAAAAGGGTCCTTACACCTCTAATAGCTGCAGTTTGAAATGCCGGCTGTTGACAGCGCCGCTTGGACCCTGGTGTGGTCACCAAGGCCGGGCTGTCACCCCAGCATCACCTCCAGCAGCCTGAGGGATGCTCACTGCCCAAAACCTCTGCCCCTCCTGTTCATGGGGAGCAGCCTTCACCGGGCAAAACTACACAAAAGCTGTACTTCAGTGAAAAAAGGGTTTAATTCAGTTTCTTTTCAGTAACCCCCCACAGTGGTCCATTGCTTTTGGAGGCTCCAGGTTGGATTCCTGTTTCAGAATATCTCTGTGCCAACTGGCATGATTTTCTAGGGGCACTGGGGCGAGCCACAGAGGACAAACAACCAGACAGACAGACGGGAGGTGCTCAGAATCCTGAAGGGCCACGCACTCGACCTACAGGTGGGATCCAGGCTGCAGGACACCAGTTGGACAGTCCCACATTCATTAGTACCAGCAATAAAGACAGGAACAGACACAAACATCTTTCTCCCTGAAGTGAAACAGTAATAAAAAATGCCTTAAGCTGCCTATAACAAAGACAGAAATGGTAAAGGTGAAAATTTACAAGTTCATTGCCAATTCATTACCAACAAATGGGCTGCATCGTATATCTTACATTTCAACGCCAAGAGCAGCGTACTGAGGATATTCCTGCCAGTCACACACACACAGCACAGAGCAAAAAAGCGCCGACACAAAGGGAACGTGGAACTGGGTCTTCAGTAGCCAGGTCCTGCAAAGTGCATGATCCAGTTCTTATCACTGTCAGCTCCTCAAAACAATCCAGTGAAGCTGGGCAAGAGCATTTCAAAGACTTTAATCCATGTGAAATATTGCTTCCTGGAACCGGAAATTCAATCCCTAGCAATGAAAACAAAAAGCACACTCATAAATGTACCTTTCGACTTGGCCAATGCAGCCATACTTAGGCGCTCTCTCAAAAAAAAAAAATCCTTTACTCATTAATATAGAGGAAACTTGAAATGATTGCTGTAATTGCAGTTAAAAAATTAATCATGTTTTGAGATAAATGCAGATAAAAGCATGTTTTACTAATTATCTTTTGAAGCCTCCCCTCACAAAAGATTAAAGGTGGAAGAAAAGTTGTTGAAGTATTGAAGACAAAAAAAATCGTACCATTTGAAATCACTTTGAAGCCACGCACCTCGTGTGATTGATCCTTAATGTCCAGCTGAATTAAAAACGGAGACCTTTTTAATATAGAAAAAGCATAACAGAACATGCCCGTTGGGAGTTCTTATGCAGACAGCTCCCTGAAAATAGCTGCATTCTGCAGCCCCCAGGGCAGATCCTGCTGCCCCCCGACTGGGGCAAAAAACTTTTCAAAGCTGAATTGAAGAATTTGGGGTTTCATGAGCTCTCTAGACCTGCAGTCATATCAATCTACTTATAAATTAATGTTACTAACGTCAGTGTCTGCAACTCTCTGAGGTGACGGGAAAGCCCGGGGATGCAGGTCTCTGGGACAAGCTGCTCCCAGAGGAAATGCCACCAAATCCACAAAAGGTAAGATTTTTCACACTCGGGAGGTACTGTCACCAGCTATTTAACAGAACACTCTAATCACCAGCCACGGGGGCCATACACAAGCCATGTGAGGACCTATTTCCATCCCTGGGGCTTTTAAAGGAATGCAGGTTATCTGGGGTGCAAGTTACTCAAAAGCAAGGCTGGTGTTTCCATTCATAGGCCTGCACTAACATGGCAAATAATTCCTTCCCTGCTCCATACCAACAGCCTATTTTACAACAGTCGTTTGCAGACTGTTTCTTAGAACCCCAAGAGCATTAATTCAGAGAACAAACCCAGTGACCACAGGCTCAAATTCACTATACAGGTGTCCACACCTCCACTGGAAAAATGTCAGGCTTCTGCAAATTGAAACGTTGAAAAATACTATTACATAAAATTGCTAAGATACTTTATAGCCATTTCACAGACTCAGTAATGATTTACATCAAATTTCAATTGTGCCACTATATATGAAACATATAAATTTTAGAAGAAGTTTCCTTACTGGCAACCGCAATCAACTGCTCCGTGACAGAACCAAAATCCATTGTCACAGCGCAGTTTTTAAAAGCGTTTAACCAAGCTCAAATGCTACAGAAAGTCAATGTCAAGGACTCTTTAGTCCTCTAGAGCTTCAAGAGTTAGGACAGATGTGAAACGGTCCATCCGACACCTCTTTTCTAAGGGAAAAGTCCCACTGTAAAGAAGATTAATCTCCATCAGTCACCTGCTCTGTATTCCATCTTGCTGCTTTCCCCTCCCCTCTGTATCACTTGGCCCATTCTCATCTCATCACAAAGCACCAGTGACATGAAATTAATAAATTCTCTTGTTGCTACAAAGCTGAAGAGGGCTAGGTAAAAGATTAAATAATTGGGGTTTTCATAACCACACATCCAAGGAAATTTGCCAATGTCTTTTTATTTGCATATCTGGCAGACTGCCCCAGACAACTAATACAGAAGTGGCAGCGTACAGGTGTATTAGTTTAGAGTTTGTCTTTAATCTAGAGGTGTCAATTTGCTTCTGTTTTAATTACATCCATCTTGATATGTTATTACATCCTCGTGAAACTTCTTCATTATGTGAATGGCGATAAATACATACACATGACAAACAGTTGTTATGAATTTTCTGGTTCAGCAGCAGAGGCACAATATCTTAGCCCACACACCACGAAGATTTAAAGTTTCAGTGCTCCCTCTCCTTTCCCCTTCTCCCCCCTGCCCTTTCCTTTCCTTCTCTTTTCTTTCATCCAATACCAAGATTTTTTTCCCCCCCTATATTTAGTGGATCCTCTAAAATTCCTTCACTAGTAGCAGCATTTTGATACAAATACTATCATCTTACAGAGCCGTTTCAGCACATGTGTGTCCTTCTGGGCTGCGCCTCTGTGAGAATGTCTGTTTGTCATTAGGCAAATATAAGGAGATTGCACTGAGGTCTTACAAACATCCAAAGATCCACTTTTGTAGCTACATAATTCACTGAGTTTTTCAACACACATTCTGAGGTTGAAAACTTGGCAGATCCATCCACCAGATGTATCTTTCTGATCCCAGAACTCATTAAAATTTACTTTTTTCTTTCTTTTTTTTTTTTTTAATTTTAAATAGTAGCAAGATGCCATGTTGAGCCACATTAATTGCATTTTTATTATTTTTTTCCATAGTTAAAATGACTAATGCTGGAAGACACACTGCCTACAAGCACAATAGCCAGCCAGTAAAAATTACTGGGACTTTTAATCATTCAGTAATATCCAAATCACATAAAATAAAGAGAGGCAATTTGGTCCCCTCAAAACAGACTGTTTTGATTTTCAGTGTTTATTTTGAATTTTCTTTAAGGGAAGAAAAGAGAAGGGGGAAAAGACTTACACCAGAAGATTCCATTGAAAGGTCAAAGTGCCCTTGATGTGCATTAAAACCCACAACACTGACGGAGTTACGACATAAATCGTTCCCAACAGCAGCACTTCTTCGCTCGCCTTCTTACCACACAGACTCCTCGGAGGGCAAAACGACTTTTGCTGCCTCCAGCCCTCTATCAGTGCCCACTCAATGGATGTCACATCGTGCCCGGCCATTCAACACATCTGGCCAGCTGTGCTGGAGAGCGCATGGTACCCACCTCCTGGCTCCTTCCCTGGGGCCTTCGGGCCAGATGTTGGGTTCTGGAGGACCCTTGAAGGACGCTTGTGACAGTGCAGAAGCCAAGACAAAGGTGACAAAAGCAGCCAGGTGAACAACAGAGCCTACAACCCCTATTTGGACACCTCAATTTCATGTCAACAAGCCAGGGCGTTTGCCTGCCTCTCCTCCATTCCCACAGGCCGTATAAGAAGAGGTCTCAAAAAATCTGAAGCAGATTCTCAGACTGAAAGGTCTTGGGTCACTTAGGACTTCCAGAGCAAAAATAAATCAAAATCAATGCCTTGAGCAATTATCACCGTGTTTATAACTTATCTAAGCCTCAGCAATAGGAAACGGCGTCAAACCTTGCATGTTACACCACATGCATTTGGTACCCAGGGACATGGCACCCAACGCCTAAGAGCCACCTGCGTGTGGCCCAGGAGAAGGCGGCGGCAAACACTTCTGTCTCACTGGTTCCATTTCATGGGCAAGGAAATGAAAATGCCTTTACTAGAGCAAGAGGGTGAGTTAACGGCACCCGTAGGACACTCCGGAGCAATGTGCAAGCTGGGCCACCCAAGGGTAGATCACCCGTGACACTGTAACTGGTACCCAAAGGTAGGGAAACAGGAGAGTGTGGCTTGAGGAACAAACCGACAGATCAGGGGGTATCTGCACCAGATATTATCACTGTTAGATATTAAAAAAACCTGTCCTTGTCATAGTCAGCCTATTACAGACCAAGGCTTCTCATCAACTTTCATGAATATCATTCTGGATGTGACCACTTTTTGATTGCACAGGAATCAAAAACATATTTTCAAGTCTGCTACAACTCTCGTTACAATTACTCTGCAACACAAGGAGTACCTCTCCCGAACTTCAGGCGCCCAGAAGCTAATCTAACCTAGAACCCCCCGGTGCCTGTTTCTATGGACCTCTCCAACCGAGGTGTGCACTGGATCCCACAGCATCCACAAACCCGCCCCGGATGGTTTAATTCAAAGGATGCCTGGCACAGGGCGCGTCTCAAAGGCTGAAGGTGTTTGCTCATTTTCATGAGCTCATCCAACAAAGGACAAGCTTGGGCTTGTGGATGGGGAAGAGGGGTTGGTGGTGGTTTTATTTCCAAACCAGTAAATCCCTTTTGCTACCAAATAAAAGTACAAAAAGAGGTAATTTATAAAAGTCCTGATTCTAGAGGAGTAGCAAGTTCCACCTTGGGAAGCTGGCAAACACATGCGAGACAGATTAATGGGCGCGCATTTCTGCAGAGAACACCAAACTGATCTCCTGCCTGGCTGTGGAATAACTATTCCCACTTGGACTTGGGATATTAATCATATCAGTAACATGTGCACCAGCCAGCATTACACAACCTGAAGTTCAGACAGCCAGGAACTTGGGTGCATCAGATGTCTACACACCTCTGCACATCTCCCACATCTTTGTCTCCAGAGATTTTAAAACCAGTAGGACCAAGACACACACCAAACACCAATTAAATCCACAAGCAGCATGCATCACGCAACGGCATCAAATTAAACCTGATAGGCAAAAGCTCACAAACAGAAAAATACATGCAGTGCCAAGGAATAACTCGCTTCTTTTGCTGACTTCTTTTTCTGCTGCTCCTGAAGAGAGGAGGACAGAACCAAAACTCCTTCCTATAGTATTTACCAGACTGAAGATTTACCCTTTTGGTTAAAGCCTTCTCTCGCCACCGCCTGAGTGTGTGAACTTCAGCAGTAGTGTTGCCAAGATACAAGGAGAAAAATCTCAAGATATTAAGGTAACACACTATTTAAAGGCAAATAGTGCAGCAGAGCGGAGCTGGGGATGTGACAAATGGCCATTGCACGTTCTGCTGTTGCAGCAAAACAAATCCCTACCTGCGTTAGCCATTTCTCGTTACTCACAAAGTGGATTTTCATATCCATTTTACAACAAAGGAGTTTAGGGGACTCTGATGTTCTCCAGTGGTCTTCGCCATGGCTTGGCGTGGAGTCAAAACGACAACAAACTGACTATACAAAAAAATGCATACAGCTGGTAATTTGTGGTGCATACCGCGCCAAACCCCAACAAAAACACAGATACTGAACTGATAAATAGTGAGGATGATGTACAAGAACACAGAGAAACCTTGGAAGCAATTTCCCCTGGCAGAACCAAGGCGACGCTGCCTCAGCAAAGCACTGCAGTTCGAGTAAAGGAAAACTGAGAGTTAAACATTTCCACATTTCAGCCCACAACTTCCTAACTCCATTACCCTTTTATTAATTGCATCTGAGACTTCACTAAACTTGAGCTTGGGCTATTTTTAAAACCTATCTGACTCAACTTATTGTTGCTCAGAACAAAGATTAAACTTCTAATTTAGCTGCAGATAATTACAAGGCTGCAGGTCAGACCCCCAGTGTAATGTGGTAGGGTCTTCCAGTCAAACTGATAGAAACAGCCCTTAAAAAAAAAAATAAAAATAGTAGCAGAGACGTGGGGAAACAGGGGTCATCTCACCAAGTGAAGAATCGTTCTGCCTTTCTCCCCCCTGAAGAGTTACCAGGTTTAATGACTTTTTAAGTGGGGACAGATTTTGTCGAATATTCCCCCTCGGTACTGTCGGCAGGACTCTCACCAAGGAGCATTTACATCCACAGCAATGGATCTTACCTGAAACTTCTACTTTCAGTAACAACATCCCCATCTAGTTCTCAGTGTTCCCGTCCAGTCCCTGATATTTCTCTATTGATCTCCCCGTTGTAACTCAATCTTTCAATTACTCAGCCCCTTGATGTCTTTCTGCTGTGGTTTATTTTTTTTTTTTTGCCTTTCCCTAGTGATCATTTTCCTTCCAAGTTCCTGATCCTTTACCCTTATTTTATAAATCTGTTTCTTTACACTCCCTCATCCCAGCAGAGGCCCCAGATATTTAATGAAAAAAGGGCTTAATTTCTCACCCAAATAGCAGGAAGAAAAAAAAAAAAAGATGCCAAGATAAGAAAGGATAAGGGTGTCTTTTATCCTATTGATATGTGGCATAATGCCCGTTAATGTTAATCTTAAAGAGCGGGGCCAGTGGAGACTACTTGAATCACATCTATCTAAAGAACTTGTCTTTTTAGTTTAAACTCTTCCTTCTTCAACTCAAGGCCATTATGCCTCCTACTACCACCTATGGGAACGGCAAAAATCCCTATCTTCGTTACACTGTTACCTTCAGGAGTTTAAAAGAATATTTCTGCAACAACCACAATTCTTGGTCATTATCTGCCCAAAGAGACAATGTCAGCTTTTCAACAGCTAGGGAAGTCAGTGGGAGTTGCAGGTGCCTCATCTCCCAGAAAGGTATCAGGCTTTTAAAAGTAATTGTGAAGTATTTCTAAAGTATTCAGGTGCCCGAATGATAGTAACATAGGTTTCAAAAATTACCCACGAGGTTCCGTTTGTGGAATACGCATCCTGCTGTTTGCAGTCCCACTTTCAGTTTGGGTTGCTCTTTTTTCAGTTCTGGTCGCCAAGGGTTTTCATCAAGAGCTTCAGTTGCTCTGTCAAGGTTATCTCGAAATTTGATCTCAGGTCAATTTACTGTTTCCTCTAAATACACAGTGAAAATAATAAGCGCATCACTTCGTATGATCTCCCGGTGTCACACAAAACCTGCCACCACTCACCATCTGCAGATATCTTCATTTAGTTACTGCTCTCTTTTCTCTGCTGGTCTAAATCTGCAGACTTGCATGTGCAAACAGAGACTAGGACAAACACCTAAGCATCTAAGCAGTCAATAAACAGACGAAGGGCTACCAAGATTTGCTGACAGCACTGAACAAACACCTGATGTTATGATGATGCTGCGGTAAGGCAAGAAGATCAAATTCCCTTTGAAATATGAAGGGATAGAGACAAGGCAGAACAAACTTGCTTGAAATCTCAAAGCATTAAAGTAAACAGGCTAATCAGGGCAGCGAAAAGGCTGGTGAGGAGGGAATGATTTGGGGAGGGAAACCACCTGCAACCAGTCCTTCTGGTGTCCAGCTCAAAGCTGCTGCTGTCACACAGCCAAGCTATTCCTATTTTCCGTGGGCCGTGCCTAGCAATGGCTATCACACAACGGTTATTAAAGCAAATTGCTGCATTCAGATGCACACACAGAGCTACACTGTCCGTGCACACAGACACAACTGAGAGCACGGCCTCTTCAAAACCTTCCTGTTACTTCCACATTTTGTTTGTGTAACAGTTGTGTCTCTATTTGAAAGCTTAGATCAGCTCTTAAGCTTTATTCCATCTACTCTCATTTTATCTGTCCAACGTGTAGAACTGCCTAACATCTGCCTAAATCACACAAACTCAGCGGAACAATTGCTTAAAAATTATTTACACTTGGTGGATGGAATCATCTGACACAGAATTTGAAGCTCATTAAATGGCTCCTTGACAAATATTTGTGAGCATTTCTCATTTGTAATTAGTTATACTGCGCTTTACCTGACGATAATTTAGCGTGGTCTCAAAGCAGACTAATGCCTGCATGCTGAACAGAAATTAGCTCAGCAAACACCCGGCCAGAAATTGTGCCAGTTTTATGAAACAAGAATCCCCATTTAAATGCAAGTCCCTCTGTTCCTGCCCCACACTTCTGGCTGCGCTTTATAAATATCTGTGTCCCATTTCAGGCTCGACCGACGAATTGCCCAAGTTGAAGCTAAACAAACATCCACAGAAAAAAACTCATTACCTTCCTCAGCGTTCAGAAAACCTGAAACCAACTGCTTACTCCATAGGGATGGTCTGAGCTGACTCAGGAAACACAAAGTACTTCGCAGGCTTTAAGCTAGCTTAACATTCAGGTCAGATTTCATTTCTCATCACAGAAAACCATCTTCACCACGGCACATCAACAGCCACGTCACGCCGGCCTCCTGCCCAAAGCCCTTCGCACGAGGGGGTAAGGAGGGAGACAAACAACATCTCAGCACAATCTCACCTCCACACCTCCTCGCCTGCGCTGCCAGAGCACATCATGGAGAAAGGCACTCCAAGGAGATGATTTATCACGTCTTGAAAAATGCCTTTTCCCCATCAAGCTTGTGTCTAACGTACCCACCTGGGTTAGGAGAATCTCATTCTATTATTGTTGGTGACAAACACACCAGTGGTGCAGCACAGGCTACATCAAGCTGGGGAAAACCACCAGCTTGAGAAGACACTAATCACACCAACACAGCCACCGAGCGCCTGTGCTTTTCTCTTCTAACAGGCTGAAAGATTTGGGGAGGTCAGGGAAGTGATGTGAGAGTAACTGCTCTGGAGTAAACCGCAGAGCTTGCTGCTGTTAGTCCCGGCACGGCTACTCACAGGAGGACCTGGTAACCCAGATCAGCTTGCAAGACCACATTTTAGCTGCTTAACTACGGAATAAGTGCTGGTTTCTGAAGGTCAAAGCTCCAAGATGCTCCCTAGTGTAGGACACAGGTCCACAGAACACATCGCTACGCCAGAGTCTGGAGAGGATCAGCGCGACCACACCTGCAGTAACACTGGATTTGCTCAACTGGTGCTCCAAGGAAACAAAAAAATCAGCAATGAGAACCCACTGTGTTTGCTCAACTCCCTCTTCCCCTCTATTCCCCATGCGAACATTAGACAGATCAAGGCATGGGCTGCTATAAATCCAGAGACAGATAACTAGAAGCAGATGGCCTCTCTCCATACACCAAACAATTTACACTTAAGAAGCATGAGAAGGCTACTGATACCTGGACTGAAAAGCAGCTCCGAGAGTGGGAGCTGGTTAAAGAGATAATTTTGCTTCAAGGGATGGGAACTTTTATCAACATAACCATAACAGACACAGACGGTTCTGACTGAAGCTACAGCGGCCCTGGGATCGCACTCTTGTGCAGCACCTGTGTCCCCTTGCCGACTTTGGGCCTCACATTTTGCACAAGGTGGGCTTTTTCAGTCACTCCAACACAAAGCATTTAGAAAAAGACAGACAAAACGAAGCCTGGGCCACAGGTTTAGATCTTTCAGCGGCGTGGGTATGTTCTGCACTTCGGTCCTCACTGTTTTTCACATCAAGCAGACAATACACCCTCTGTCTCTGCAACACTTCCAGCTGTGCTAAGGCTGAAGTTCAAGCACAAAGCCTGGGCTGGGGCAGACTTCTCACATGCTGGCCACAAAAGTCTTCTGGAACCTGAGGAGAAACCCTTACGGCCTCCAACAAGCTGGGGGCAGATCCATAGCATGAGACGTATGAATACCACGACACCTCTCCATGGCACCCAAGGCTTCTTGTCCCAACTCAAGTATGTTAACACCTCAACATCTCACCGATGCTGAGACATCTCACCCCATCAGCCACTCACAGCCTCCCCGCCAATACTAAAATCACAATAAAAACTTCAGACTGCTACATGCAACGCACGCAGTAATTCCTGCCACGTTGGGCTTGTGCCTTAGACACCTTCATCTCCCTCTGATCCTCACAAACAACTTTTTCAACATAAACACCGAGCCGCAGGAAAAAGCACCTAACAACGATTTTGTGACATTATTTCTCAACACAGCATGAAATCGTTAGGTCAAAATGTGCCACCTATCACATGAACATTAAAAGTATGTCAAGTCTCAGTGTGCAAGCTATTGTTTTATCTGAACGTGATATTAGCTGGCAGAACCGGGTAATGTTTCTGCACTCCTTTTTAGTGATATAGGATTACAACAGGATGCAAGCAGTACCCATTCTTGGCTTCACGAACAGAAAAGAGCACAGCGATTATTTTCATTTCAAGTGGAAAACAAACAAATAAGAAGTGAAACATAACAAAGACATTTTCTAAAATGGCCTACCAAGTTCTGACCATAAAACTTGCCTTTCACTTCCCCTCTAAAAAGGACTATGGCCAAATTCTTCAGTCCATATTCTCATAAAATCCCTAGTAACACAAACTGGGGCTTTGTTCGAGTAAAAACATAGTTTTGTCCAAAACACAAGCATGCAAATCTCACCCTTGCTGACGAACACGTATTTACACTCCTTCTCTCCTGGTATCAGCAGAGCACTGGTGGACTGGCTCACCAGGTGAGAAATGGTGGTAAAATCAAGTCTCCTTATTGCTTACAGGAGTCTAACACCAACCAGGTGGAAGCTCATTAGAGTGAGCAAATCCTCCCTTCAATTACACCAGAGCAAATTGTCTCAGAGATGTTATTCTGGATGGACACAGGTGTAACCAAGGACAAAATCTGGTTCCAAAAAAAAAAAAAAAGAAGAAAGAAAACCCCCAAAGAGCCAAAAAATGCCACTAAGTATTCCTGGATAAATATTTAAACAGCTTAAGAGCTACACAGATCTTTTTGTTAAACAATCAGCTTCATCTCCCCATTTATTTTGACAGTTCATAATCGTTCCAGTTGTGACTCCAGCACACGTAAACCCAAATAAATCTGCTTTTCGCCACGACAAACTTCTCCGGAGCAGAAGTTATAAACAACAAAGCCCTTCAAACCAACGGGCTGGAGCTCCCCTTGCACAGCCGCATCTCCATCACGACCCTGGCCGGGCTGACAGCAGTTCCACGCTCGCGAGTGGGTGGCTGGTGGGTACATGGCACCGAGGCCGCTCTGGGTGGAAGGAGGCACCGCCCGGGGAGCCCCCTGTTGGGGGGGGGGGCACCCTCTGCCCGGCCCAGCCTCGGCTTGCCTGCGCCCCTTCCTCCAGCATTTTGGAGAGGGGGAACAACTGGTGCCCCCGTGGAGTGGGAGGTCGCGCCGCCCACTCGTGACAAGCCGGCAGGGAGCGCGGCAGGACGGGCGCCCCTCCCGCCCCCCAGCAGCAGCACCACCAACGATCGGCGAGACCAAGAGAAGAAAACACACGCACAACCCCCCCACCCCGCGGACACGAGTGTGTGGCCCCACCGGGACACGAGAAAAGTTTGATGAGGGGAGAAGGGAGGGGAACGGGGCACCCCGGGGACGGGGAAGGGGCGGCGGGACCGCCCCCGCTGGCACCCCCGGCGGCGGCAGCCCGGGTGGGGGGAGAGGGGCGGAGGAGGGGGTGTCCGGGTCGGCGTTGCGGGGGGCTCCCCCCGCCGCTGCCCCCACACAATGAGGCGCACACAAAGCGCCGCCGCTCCTACCTCCAGCGCCTCGAAAGTGACGAAGCTGGACATCGCGAAACCGTCGATAATGTCCTCTTCGGCCGAGGAGGACTCCCGCCGCTTCCTCCGGGGGGGCCGCGGCCGGGACGGCGGCGGGGGCCCATTGTCTTCCTTCTCCGAGCCCGAGGAAGAGAGCGCCGCGGCGGCCCCGGGGCCGGCAGCCCCGCCGGCGGCAGAGCCGCGCCGCCCGCCTTTGGCTCGCCGCTCCCGGTCGCGCTGGGACCGCGATCGTCGCTTCTTCCGAAGCCCGTTGCATCGCGCCGGGCCATCCATGTCTCTCGCCGGCTCTCGCTCTCGTCCCCCCCCGCCCCACCGCACCGCAGCCACAAATCCGGCTCCCCCGGCGGAATAACGGGGGAGGGAGGGAGGGAAGGAGAAAGGGAGGGAGGAGAGGACAGCAAGGGGGTGGGGGGGGGGATGAAAGAATCCGAGTGCGGTTCCACCACCACCAGCAGCAAGCACCAAATGTAAGAGATTCCTATAAGCGAGCCAAGGAAAGTAATGGCTGATCTCAGGTCGCCTTTGTAAAAAAAAAAAAAAAGGGGAGAGAGAGAAAGAGGGGGGGGAGAAAAAGCCTCACCAAGCAGGCAATAAATCAGAATAGCGGAATGCTTTGATCAAGGGGCTGGGAGGGCGAGGATCTCCGAAAGAGAAGAAAAAAAGCAGAAAAGAAGGGGGGAAAAAATAAAGGAGAGAGACCCGCTGGAAGGAGGGAGCTGAGAGTATTTCCTTGCACAGAATTTATTTTCTTTCTTCCTTTCCTCCCCAACTAAAAGAAGTTCCAGGGGGGAGGAATAAAAAATTATATATATAGATGTACGGAGCTCTCTAGCTCTCTTTCTCTCTCCGTGTGTGTGTGCAGGGAAGGGTGCAGCCTTCCCCTCCCCACGAACACGCTCTCCTCTCCCCCTCCTCCTTTATCTCCCTGGATCAAACACAATAATAATAATAACGATGCATCCAGATGCAATTTTCTCAGGCACCGACCAGGGATGGACTCTGGAGTGGAGATCGGATCCCAGCCCGGCCCCTCCAGAAACAAAACCAAACAATAAAAGAACGAAAAAAATAAAAAGAAAGAAAGAAAGAAAAAAAAGGGGAAGGAGAAAAAAAAAAAAGACCCAAAACCCGCCCACCCACCCCAGCTATTAATACGGATCAATCATGGCAAATTCATCGGATTAATCGTGGCGAGAGGGGAGTGCTGGTGGTGGTGACAATAGATCCGAGCGGAGAGGAGGCTGCCCCCACCTTCCCCCCCAAAAAAACCGACAACAACAATAATCATAAAAAATACAGAGGTGGTGCTGAGGCTCGGAATACGCTCCAGCGGGGACGGCACCGGTGTGTGTGCTTTCCGCTCCCGACGCTGCCGCCTCTCGCCTCTCCCCGCCACCCGGGGGAGGAAGCGGCAGCGGCCGGTGCCCCGGCCTGGCGCAGGGCAGCCCCGCAGCCCCGCAGCCCCNCGTGAAATGCAGCGCCCCGGCCGCGCGAAATAAGTTGCGGGCATGCGCGCAGGGCCTGCGCACTCCGCGCGGGCGGGTGGGCGGCCCGCGCTGCCCCACACCCGCCTCAGACCCCCTGCCCGGTCCCCGCGGCGGCTGCTCGCTGCCCGCCCCGTTCTGCCCCTCCGCACGTCCCCCTTCCTCAGGGCCTCCCCACCTCAACCCTCCAGCTTTCACAGAATGTCAGGGGTTGGAAGGGACCTCGAAAGCTCACCCAGTGCAATCCCCCGGAGCAGGAACACCCAGCTGAGGTCACACAGAAGGTGTCCAGGCGGGTTTGAATGGCTGCACAGAAGGAGACTCCACAACCTCCCTGGGCAGCCTGGGCCAGGCTCTGGCACCCACACTGGGAACAAGTTTCCTCTCATATTTAAGTCGAACCTCCTGTGTTCCAGTTTGTCCCCACTGCCCCTTGTCCCGTCACTGGTTGTCACCCAGAAGAGCCTGGCTCCATTCTCCTGACACTCACCCTTTCCATTTTGATCCCCATGAATGAGGTCACCCCTCAGTCTCCTCCAAGCTCCAGAGCCCCAGCTCCCTCAGCCTTTCCTCACATGGCAGATGCTCCACTCCCTTCAGCACCTTGGTGGCTGCGCTGGACTCCCTGCAGCAGTTCCCTGTCCTTCTGGAGCTGAGGGGCCCACAACTGGACACAATATTGCAGATGTGGTCTCACCAGGGCAGAGCAGAGGGGGAGGAGAACCTCAGGTTGTCTTCCCTCGCCACCTCAGCTGCTGTTGGGTGCTGTGCCTGCCCCTGCTCAGCTTTGTGTGCCCAGGCCTGCCATCTGCCCAAGTGGGCATTCACCCCCTTCCTGGTGCCCCATGAGGGGAAGGCGCACACCTGTGCCCGGGGACACGGCGGCTGTGAGGCTGCCAGGGTGACACCCCAGCACGGCTGCCCCACAGGTGCTGAGCCTGCACACAAAGTCAACCAGGGCTTCCCAAGCCACGGGCTGCTCAGCTGCGGTTTCCCCACCTGCAGCTCACTCCTTCGCTCTGCCCTTCCCTTGTGGTGCATGGCTATTTCCCATCCCTGCCCTCAGCTTTCTCCCTTCTTCAGCTTTCCCACCTCAGTTTTGTGGAGGGGCCATTTTAGGACATACTACTCATGTACTCAGGACCAAAAGGACCGCAGTACTGATAAATTTACTCTTGAGCTTTTTCTTGTGGTTGCCCTTCTTACCTGGTGCTTCTGTCTCCTGCCCAGGGGAACCAGCTGAGGGAACAGGCGTGGAAGGAGAAGGGGGTGCAAAGCTGGTCTGGCCTCACATGGAAAGCTTTAGGAGCAGAGACCTGCAAGGATTAGATTTGCTGGGAAGGGGAAAGGATAGTGGAGGAGCAAGGAACAAGGTGAAGGAGAGAACCAGACCTGCAGAGTCTTCATGTTAGGTCAGAGGGGCTCTGGAAGCACAGCGATGGTTTTCCTCTTCTACCAGATGATCAGGCTGTTGCAGTTTGAAATATACAGAGGGAGCTTAAGGGGGGGAAAAAAAAAAAAGAGAAAGGGTAACCATTTAATACTCCATCTCTACAAGACCCTGGTCTTGGAGTACACTGTCTGTCTCTTGCTGCCTCCTGTAGCTCCTATAGTTTCTCCATTGAGACACTCAGAGGGCCACAGTGAGTGGAACTAACCCAGGCTGGGAGCACCAGTGTGTATTTTTCCAATAGTCTCCCTCCAGGCTGCTCTGACTCTCACGGGACAGTGCTCTGCTTGATTGTATAATATGTTGTTTACTCTGTACCCTAACACTTAGGCTACAGATCAAGTAATATTCCTAATATTTTTTCTATGACCGTTAAGTGATTACACGAAATAGGAATGAGGTGCACTCTTTCTGTCCAGAAGGCAAATGACATCTTTGCCACCTCTTTCCACACCACATCTCCTGGACTGTTTGCAGTGACTTTTAAGCCGGTGCAGATCGGTGCAAACCAGAAGAGGAGGAAGCACAAAGCTGTCGGTAACCTGATAGTGTGAGAGTGTGTACTTTACAGAAGGCCACGCTGCTTATTGCAGAGGCACATGGCTAGTTTTTAAACATTCTCAAATATCGAGCTAGAGAACATCGCCTCCTAGATCTGACCTTAGATCTCCCTATTCAGATTTTTTTTTTCCTGTTTAACAAATGCATTTCGGGTTCTTTTGTCTCACAGCTGCCTGCCAGATCTATATAATCTGACTATACAGAAGAAGCTGTACGGGTATTGCGAAGTGATACAATTTGTGCATACAGGCAAGCTCAAATATTACAAGGTCTCTGTCTTCTGAGAAATATTAAGCTATACTGTATCAAAGAACTGTTACCTGTTGGGTTTTTGGGAAAATAACTATGTAATTTTCAGGGCAATGTAATTGATTATAGTTTCCTGCACATCCATCACCATTAAAGTGACTTAAGAGACTGTAGTCAGATACATTTCTGCAGACATTCACTGCATGGCTGAAAGTCTGCTCAGTCTGTTTTCTTCTTGAATGCACATATGTGGAAAACAGAAACAATACGTGATTTGTTTCACATTCTGTGTAGAAACAAATCCCTAGATTTGCATGTCTACTGAAAAAAAAAAAAAGATTAAAAACCATCCATTTAACTCGTCCTCCATTACAGAACATTTTTCTTATGTCCAATGTTTATATCAAGCATAAGAAACCACTGGTCACCTTCTTGGGTACAACATGGGCAAATTATCCCTTTTCTGCTCCTGATTTACCAACCTTAACCGATTTGGGAGGACAGGTAGACCTCAATGTTAAAACCTCAGGTACTTGAGAAGTTCTCTGGTGTGCTCTTGCCTCCAGCTATTTCGAGTCACCTTAGCAGGAAGGATACCACAGACCTCCATGCAGATTTGTTCTCAGGCTGCCTGTTACTTTTTCCTCTAGAAATACATCTTGCCTGGCATCTGGTGTGAGAAAATAGCTTTTGCCTTTTTTTTTTTTTCCTTATAGGCACTAGTATGCTGCGGTACCTTGCTGAGTCACTCTTTTTGAGGTTAATGACTAGTGTACTCGACTGGATACGCTTAGTTATTAACACCCACAGAAAAGGTACTTCTTGAACATGTACTAACAGACCTATAATCTTCTGATTTGAGAAAGACACCAAAAGCTTTCTGTTCCTAAATAATGAAGAGAGAAAGGTTAACACAGACCAAAAGCAACAATTGCTATTTCCATATCACCAGAAGCACTGGAGCAAAATAAAATTTGCAACTGTAAAAACACTAAAAGGAGTTTTCTTAGGACTAGCCCTTGGCATACCTATCTGAAAAGGATATTTTGAAATAACTTGAGAATCGGGAGGTAATTCATTGCTTGGGGGAAATGGCAAGAACCTTGCTTCCAGCAAGAGTAATTTGCACTGTGTTTTGGCATTAAGCTTTAAAGATGGAATTTTTAAGACCTTAGTCCACATAAGATGCTCAGCAGAGGCAAATGTGTCTTTCTGGGGTTAGCATATTTTTAGGAGAAGGGTAGTTTAAAATAGCATGATGTCTATTTTGCAGACCCTTATTATTATTTTAGAAGGAGTTCGATCTGGGAATGCAAAAAGAAAAAAAAAAATGGTAAAAATATCCTTTTTGTTATTGTTTCAACCCTGCTCGTACAGTACATTTATAAGAATAGCAAACAATGAGAACCAAAATTCTAATACAAAATAAAAGCCAGGGTGATTGTGTGGATGGCAGAGGAATTTAAAACAGTTCCATAAAACTAAAACAATTTTCTCCAAATTGCATTGCTTATACAAATTGTGTTGCTATCAGAGAAGATTGTCTCGCTTCATAGCTAAAGGCCGGGCTGGTTGTTTTCGAAGGTGTTTTCCTGGAGGGTGGTTTGAAACAGAAACAGCCAAGGAAAAAGGAGCACCCAAAGCAAAGCAACAATGAGAAATAGAAACCCACGACCTTTAAAAAACAGAAATGCTTCAAGAATCATTACTAAGGCAGGAGCACATCTGGACCTGTCTTCCAAAGCTTGTGTGTTCCAGAACAATGCTATAACCACCCACATCAATAGCGAGAGATCATGGGGTAAAGGATGATGTTGGTAGATTAGCTGGCCCAGAAAAGTTGAAGTTGCGGGTTTTTTTGCTAGCTGGTGGAAATCACTGTATAATTGATAGCTATTTCTTAAAAACAGCTTAGAGTTCAGGAAATCTGAGAATTGAAGGGAAAAACTGGATGGCATCAGCAGATCATCAAGTTTTCCCAGAAAAGATGGAAAACCAATGCATCTGTGTTTCTCATTTTCCTAATCAGTTATAATAAAATTAAGAAGTAAAAATAAGAGTAATTTTATCAAGAAAAAAAACCCCAAAGCTGGAGCAGCAAGGAGACAAGAATTTCAGAGTCTTGATCTATTGACTCGAGTGGATCTACACTAATTTACATCAGGGCAAGACTTGGTCCCTGGAGAACAGGGGCGTCACGACCAATAAAGCCGGGCATGTTTATCATGTATGGCCAGACAAACTCCAGAGTTTTTTGATCCTGCTATTTCCTTGGGATTTCTTAATAAACACCCTAGTGAAAAAATTACTAAAGCTTTGCTTCCAATTGCCTGGGATTCCTTATCCCGCGGCACGAACACGGGTGAATGGCAGCAGTTGCAAATACAGGGCAAAGCAGATGTTTCGGGAAGCTTCATTTGAAAACGTGATTCCAAATTATGTGGATGGAACAAATGCTGTATTGATTGTGAAACTGGAAAGCATGGTGATAAATGGCAATATCAGGGTTTGTGTCATTGTGGATGGCGGATCCTGGAAGGTCTGATGCTGCAGTTCCAGTTCACTGAATATCTATAGTCTAAAATATCAAATAAATAGTACGTTAATGAAATTTGGAGGCTGCATTAGCTTTGGAAGAATTGCAAATACTCATGTTGGTGGAGGAAACAAATATAACGGATACCAAGAACAAGATTTACCAAAAAAACAGAGGAGTAAGAGGTAATGAATTATATCTGCTGTGGAAGCAAAGCACAAACTGCAAATACTATTACAGTTCTTCAGTTAGCATCATAAAAAGCTAACTGATCTTCTAGGGTGAAATTCTGACCTCAATTACATGTAAATGAGACAACTACTATTGACTTCAGGAAATGCAGCATTTAGCTCTCAGCCATTTATTTTTTTTTTTTTTCAGTTTGAGAAAAGGATTTTCAAACGTGACTAAGAGATTTAGAAGCATAAACCTGCCCTTTGGTCCCTTTGAAAATAGTTCACAAAAGCATATTGCTAAATAGGTAGCGTACAGATCTGCCCTGAAAAAGAGCTTTTATTACCAAAGACCAACTCTTTCTATTTATTTCAGTGACGCAGAGTTCAGATTGCACGATCGTGTGCTATACCGGTCCTGCTGGTATTTCACAGCGATCCGATCAGTTTAAATCTTTCCTTCTCTCTCACCTTCACCAAAAAGCACGTGCAAGAAACACAAGAATGTGTTTTTTTCCAGCATTAAAAAAAAAAATAAAATCAATGTTTAAGAGAAACGATGTTTTAGCCCAGCACAGGTTATGATACAGAAAGAACTACGTGAAATTTAATAGCCTGGGCTATCCAGGAGGTCAGACTACCTGATCCTGGTCCTTTCTGGCCTTTAACTCTACGAATAAATTAGAAACCTGATATCTCAAAGTTGTAATTTCAGAGCAGTCTTTGTAAATGGGGGTGGAGTGGAATTCCTAATAAATTACATCCTCCTCCAACATTCATTTTTCTCCCTGAGAAAGGGTTTCTTTTAAAAAACAGTGTTTAGTTCCACATCTTCTAAATTACTAAAAATTTATATCTCTTTATGTCTTACACTATACTTCGTGCCAGCACAGCAATTATTAAAGCATTTTTATTGATGTTACACAGCTCTCTATGAAATGTGAATTTAAATTATCATGAAAATTGATTTTTAATGACAGATCAGGTTTACGTTTCTGAATTTCATACCTTTCCGCTATTTTTGTTGGCGCTAGAGTAGGGCAGCAACAATATCTTTATTTGTCAGAAATGGATTAGAAAACATCCTGTAGTTTACTCGCATTTATCACTGTAGTTCTACTGTTGAAAACAATAAATTGTTCTATTTTAGTTAATCTGCAGAGAGCAGAATTGGCCAAGTGCGTCCGAATCTTCATCCCCAAGTACCTGAAGTTCCTACATCTTAGGCATTTAGAGGAGTATCTTGGTTTTTAAAGCTGTTGAATGTGCTCAGCTTTCAGTTTAGTTTTATAAGAATTATGAGACACTGCATCTCTGGAATCCATTTGTCATCCTCTGCCTCTTTTTCCCCAGATATTATCTTTCCTCATTACTAACAAACTGCTGGAGGTAACTTTTGGCTTAGCAGACTGAACATGACACTGGGCACTAAAGCAGTTAACAGTGCAGGGAATGCTGCTTTTTAATGTACCTGTTTTTTCAGCTGCTGCAGATGGAAAAGGCGAGAGGATTTTCCGGGCTTGCTCTTTAACATATTGTATTGTATTATTTTGCTTTTATGAAAACGGTGGTCTGACAGGGAACGTGCAGCAGCAGAGCTGACAGCAGAGCCAGGTCTCCTCTGGCCTCAGGTAGACTGAGGACAGAAAGGTACAACGTGAAGTCAAATGCAATTATTGACCACTCCAAACAGTATTACACCAGCGGCGCATCAAGCGTGCTTAGTGTTCAGGTAGCTTGCAGAAGGAAATTAGATCCGTATTAGTGTAAGCTACTATGGATAAAACCTCCAGCTTGGCAAAAATGTCACTTTTGCTTCTCCAAAATAGCTGTATTTCTGTAAGACACATCTGTGCCGGAGTTGGGGGGAGGCGTGGGTTGTTTTTCATTGGCTGATGGGGGAAGGATTATTGGTTGCTGTTAAAAATGATCCCAAGCAAACTTTTACAAGGTCTTCTGTGACTAATAAAACCCAAGTCTTTGAAATGTACTACAACCCAAGTTGTTGTTAAGAGATAATTCTCTTCGATCCAGATGCTTCCACCTGAAGTGCAGTGCAGAGAAAAGAAAAAAGGGAGAAGGAAAATTGATGGAAAGCCCCTGAAAGGGAGAGGGGGAAGAAGTCGGCAATTTCTCTCCCTTTAACGCTTCACGTGCTGGACTCGAGAAGCAGATTAAAGGTTCCTGTGCAGATTACGGTACGGTGGGGTCTGAGAAAGCCCCCAGCACGGTGTGCTTACCTGGGAAGAGATCCGGGAGGAGAACAGTCCTTTGCAGGCTGGGTAGGGTGCTGACACATCAGGATTTCATCGGAAAGGTGATAGTCGATAAGATGGGGTTATCTTGCTTATAGTATAATCTCTGTAACAGTGAATACATGATCACGGGTCTGTGAAGGTCCCTGGGAAGAGCTTCTCTTTCCATGAGTGCCCTGAAATTCAGGCAAAGAATTTTGATCATCCTCAGCAGCTTTAGTATGTGCTGTAGGTGTAAATAGCAGTAAAATCCTTCCCTCTGTGATTTGTTTTGTATATTTGCAGCCATTTTTCACCTCTTCCTGCGCTCAGACCCAAGGGGCTGCTCTTGAGCAAATGAGTGAGATCAGACGTGGAGGCATTTTCTCACAATCCTGCAAGATGCACTACGGCTGCTGCTTGTACAGCGACGCAGCATCGTCTCCTTCGTGTCTTTAGAATATTCCCTCCAGAGAGGAATGAACATATTTTCCTGACTGCCCGTCTCTTGGGTGTTTATTTCATTTTTGGCCAATCCTTCCTCCCTTCCACCTGTGCCCCCTTGCATCTCGTTCCTGACCTCTGGACTCTATGCTTCGGTCCAGAGAGATGGAGACTTCAGTCATCTCTGGGAAAGCAGTTTGTTTGTAAGCAATAAATCATGACTGGCAGCCTTGTTTCATGGGACAGCAAATCCTTCTCACTATGAGTGATAGCTGGAAATCTAAGGTGCCTTTAAAAATCCCAACCTACATGTCTGACATATTCTGCAGATGGCATGCAAGAAGCCCCAGTATTTACAGAACTTCACTGATACATCTTGCTTACCTGTTTACTTGCCCCAGTCTAAAATATCCCATCAGCAGACACTGTATATATTTTGTTCTGAGAAGGCAATCCCTTTTGATCTTCCGTGAATTTGAAAATACACCAAGCTCCTTGAACAAAAAATAAAAATAATAATGAGGCAGACACAAGCAGTATAAATCAATATAGCACTATTGATGTCAACAGAGCTATGCAAATATGTACTAGCTGAGGATGACACATAAAATCAAGCACTAACTTTATACGGAAAAAGATAGAAACAACAGCAGCAATATTAAATACACTTTGCAGCTATGCTCAAAATGGATTGTGGAATAAGTCATCATTGTAATATGTAATCTGAGAGGGCTGTGAATTCTTCTGTGAGCACGTTGCTTCAGGAGACGAAGAAAAATCAAAGCACAGCCTTGCAAGTAACATTCCCCCCGATATTAACAATAAAACTGTAACACTGCTTGGCTTTAAATAACAATTCTAACCTGTTTTTGCAGAGGTTATTGTAAATTCTGCTCTACCCAAAGAGTCAGGGTTGCAACAGTGCCAGAACAAACACCATTGCAGGCAAGTGATTTGTGTCAGCATTGGTCAACTTGGAGTTTTACTAAAAACATCCTTATTTCAGAAATAATTTCTGCCGGCAATGAGCGTTATGGTCATACTGCAGGCAAAATTCCCAGTGGCGCACTGTAGAGCCCCTAAAGACGAAATAAGAACCATACCGGTATGATTAATGAACGTGCTCCTCTGTTTAGCAGCAGAAGCTGTTGGGCTCACCCAAAGCTGTGGTGGTGACAGAACGACGTATCTTTTGGTTAAGCTGCCCGTCCGACGTTGATTTACCAGCACAACATTTAACATGTGCGTGAAGCCTCTTTGTGAGCTGATGAGCTCCTCCTGGCTCTGAGGTTCCCTACTGGCAAATCTGACCACAGATATGGGTAGTGGGTAAATACAGCTGAGGAAAAAACAAAAACACCACAACCAACCACCAACTTAATAAATCAACAGCTTAACAATTAATGCATGCACCCACCGCATAGGTTCTTCACGTAGCAAACTTTTATGAGTGAAATATTTACCTAGTCTTCATTTCACAGAATGGAATTATTTCCCATACGCATTAACTGAGACACCAAGACCAGATTAGCTACTGTATCTTGAAAAGCATACCAAAAAAAAAAAATCATTGCTGCACCAGCAAATTGCAGAAGTGTTAAAAGGCTCAAAAGGTTGTTCAACTTGGAGACAATTTTAAGTAAAGCTAATAAAACATGGCCACTTCATTATTCATTCATGAGAAAAGGCTGAGTTCAGACGCTGCATTTCAGTAGAGAAGACAGTCTATAATATCCTGCCTTTTGTTCATCAGTTCCATGACCTCCACACGCATCTTGTTTGTGTAGCAATTCTTTTAGTGCACTGAAGACCAACCCAACGAAGGCAAAGAAGCCATCCCTGCCATTTTAATAGGATTTAAATCCAGTCCTGAGCACCCTCTTTCCCAGTTCTGGGATGCAGCCCTGCAGAATGCAGGAACCTCACACTGACAGCGCTCCGTGCTTTCCAGGGAACGACCTTTCCTTAGTTTCAGTAAACCCTTATTAAAAGCCTAGGTCTGCTCCTCCTGAATTCTATTGTAAAATTCCCTTTGCCTTTCATTTGCATCAGGACTGTAAGATCCAGATCAAGAGCCACATCAGGAGATTTGTGATCTGTTTTCTGGTGCTGATTCTGACACACGTCATGAATAGCGGCGTGCAAATTACTCCGGGCGTTTGTTCTTCGCTCAAATCGTCCATGGAAACGGGGATAGAATTAATTTCCCTGTTTGCAAAGCGCCTCGATACCGCTCACAACAACAGTCGTGAGCCAAGGCTGCCGCGGCCGGAGGACATGCCGCCTTGGGCACTAAACGCTACGCTGAACTGAGGTTTGCAAAGTCAGATGCAGAATTTGGATACAAATCACGGGAATTTTCACAGGCATCTGGATCGCCAAGGCAAGTTTAAAACATTGTCTTTAACACCGCTAGCCATAACCACTCCAGCCTTTTGCTCCAGTCGTTGTCTCTTGCGTGTCCAGTGAGCCATCCGTTCTCTGTATTCACCCGGACTCTTTCTAGGCAGAGACTTTCTAGCCATAAAACTTGCAGGTGTGTCACCTTCTGTCAAATGAGGCAAAACACCAAATAATTAAATAAAAAAGCAGCATCACAGCCCATTGAAGGAAGAGTTTAGTTAGGCGGGGGCTGGTTTATGATTATATTGAGCTGATGTACCTTATTTTCGTCTTCCTCTTTCCCTGTTAGAGTGTTCTTGGCATTTCAACTTTAATCTCTTGATTTGACATTTTCTCCTGTTCTCCATGCCACTTGCTAGAATTACATTCTTCCACTTTCCAAAGCAACTTTTAAACACATTATTTTATACAAATATATATATATTTAATATTTTTTTCCCCCAGACTGAAATTTATTTGTAATTTCTCAGAAAAAAAAAAAAAAATCTCCTTTTTAAAAATCAGCTTCATGGATTACTGAAAAGGGAAAGGGAAGAAAACCAGATAGGGAAGATTATTGCTTGTACAGGGCACAGCTGAGCTAATAAGGGAAAACAGCAAGTTTCAGCTCTAAGGGTTGGCCAGATCTCTTCAATACCAAAAAGACGGGATCACGAACCCCTAGAGATGGGCAGAATCTCTGCGTTCTCATTTCTGGGCACTGTGCAAGCAGAGGTTCTTGCTTGTGACCATTACTTCTGTAGGCTGTCCCAAACCGAACAGCAGCAGCAATAACTTCATAATAAATAAATACGAGCCATTAGAGTCTGGAAATGCTAGACACACTTCAGGTAGTGAAGCCCTTTTCTGAACATCTTGACTTAATAGGGCTTTATTATTTCAGCCAACTGTAAAATCAGAACATGACTCATCAGCCTGACAATGTTTTCTTGTAAAGATCCCAATTTGTTGACTGTTGGAGGTTTTTGTTTGTTTTATCATTGTTTTCTGTTTGCTTTTGGTTATTCCTCAATTCTCTTTTCATTTCCCTTTGTATTGATTTTGCAATTTTCCTTTCTGCTTCTCACACACTTAGATTCCAGCAATTTCTCTTTTTTTTTCTTCCTCCATTGGTATTTAATACGTGCATTTGTCTCCATGCTTAAACATAGAGAGCCTCAATATCTTATCCGCTTCAAAGAACTCCCGCCAAGACTTTTTTTCCTTTTGTTTTCACTTGGGTCACACTAAAGCACTGGCACCTCTTTTCAACTAAATAAATCAAAACAGAAAAACAGAGTACAGGGGTTCCTTTGATAATGCCTCAGGTCTTTAAGAAGGTTCACAGGCTCAGAAATTACGGCCGTATTTATAGCGTTGCTGAACAAATATTCGGATTTTATCAGAAAACCTTATTCCCTTCTTTATTCTTAACATATTAATGTAAAGGGAAATACAAATGGCAGAAAGTGTGAAATATGCTTGTCACTAGGCTGGGTATTTCCAGCCCAATATTCCTGCATGGGATGTAGTGCCAACCGTTTAAAAACTAGTTTATGGTACAAGCAAATGTACACCTGTTTAACTTTACTGCCATGAGTAGTCCTGTTTGAATGTGTGTGATTAATCAGAAGCGAAATTTTAGGCATATGAATAGATGTCATTACAATTCAGCTCACTGCAGTGATTGCCATCAGAAGAGTCACAGCTCACACATTTGCGGGGGACGAAAGATTATGACTGTCCAATGTATTTCTTACATTGCCGTGACCTCAGGAACCACATGAGTTCTTATCCAGTCTGGTTTCAACCCTTTTATAATCATAATTTGATGCTTTTGTCAAACAGCTTCATTTAGTCATTCTGATATTTTTAGCTGAAAAAGAAGCATCGAGTTTCAATGAGTTCTTGGCTTTGTAGAGTAGGATGTGATCTACTCTCACCCTCAATCTTTGTTGTCCGACAGTATTTCTAGAGTGTCAGCAGCTGAAGACAAGTGGCTGTTCAGCAATCTCAGCTTTTTAATGATAATAATAAAGACATTAGCCTTCAGGGTTTTGAAAATAGTTTTTAAAGTCTATAGTATAGTATATAGTATACGAATCACATCCTTTCATAATGAGTCGTTCAACATAGTTTTCACAAACCCACCCTGTAATTTTGCTGGCTATTGCTTTGATTTTAGAAAATTTGGGCTTCACAGTTTTGAGAGTATGAAATCTCTCTGTAATTACTAAGAATCCTGTGTTTTTTAAAGACTTATTTTAAAAACTGATATGAAATCAATTTACCTAGTTTGAGTGTCAGAAAATTAATTCTGTATTCACTGAGTAAGTTGCAAGTTTGGGGAGGATATGCTGTGTTCATCATACAAATGAGAGTTAATAGCCGTTTCAAGGGCTGCATGCATCGCAGTCATTGTGTAGAGCTGCAAAAGATGCTGAAGATTTGTATTATAAAGCTGAAGAAGATCGGGTCAAACAACATTAATTATTCTGCATTTTTTTTTTTCATTTTCATTATTCAAACTCTCATAGGCAGGGTCAGATGTTGCATTTTGCCAGGAAGCTCTTTCCAAAACGCTTCGGACATTGCTTTCCATGTCAAGAGCTACAGTTTTCCAGGGCTGATTCTCCAACAGTGAGGTATAAATGAGGCTCCGGTTTTGGTACCTTAGCTAGATTAAGTGGGTACCACAATGAAGCTGTGACAAGAGGAAATTTGCTGGCTGATTTATCATTTTTTCCCCAAGAGTATGAAAGATTCTTCTGCCCAATTTTACCTTGAAGAAAACCCAAGAAACCTCCCTAGTCAGAATATGGTAGAACACCCCGTTTTGTCAATATGTGGATGGCTGCCGCTGCCTCAACAGCTCACAGCACTCCTGCACTGTTTCGATAGAGGAATTTTGTTCCTCTAAAGAACTGGATGCTTCTGAGCAGCCAAGAATCCTTCTGAGGAGCCCAACTGACCTCTCCACAGCTTCAGAGTGCTGTAACTATGGAGATAAATCAAAGACTTTGCAGCAAAAATGACCAACCTTGGAGCAAAACTTCGGGAAAGCCACGACTGGACTTTTGTTCACGTAATAAACCATGATGATGTAAAAATCAAGAGACAGTGGCAGTATAATAAGCCCTAAAATAATTTCCACGCACAGTGCTGTACATTTTACACAATCAAAATTATAATCCCTGAGAGTACAAGATTAATTAAACTGTGACAGAGGACAGTATTTTCAAAATTGAGTGAGATGATATGCTTAAAAGAATCCTAAGTAGTAAAATGACCTCAAATTCAAGAATATCTGCTCTTTCCGACTTATGGATCTGCAACCTCAAGCTCTCCACTTGCTTTACTTAATCATCCATACAGCCTGCCTGTAAACAACAACAGAATAAGGCAAAAAAGCAAGTGGTTCATAAAGGATACCCAAGTCAGACAGGGTGGAATTTTCTCCTCTTCTCCCCTTTCTCCACTCTTATCTCCCCTTCCCTCCCCGTCATGCTCTGGTTCTCACTAACAGCTGATGAAGGCCTGTCTGGTTGGGTTTTTTTATATTCTTACTGTTTTATTAGAAGTCCGGTTCCTGCTGTGCCTGAAACATTCTGCGATACCTGAAGAATAAGTCAAATGCGACACTACATAAAATAAGAGACTTGAGTAACTGCGATAGGAAGAGATTTACAATCTGAGCGTGTAAAGCTTTGTGGTGGTGTTTTTTGCTAACACTTAATTTCACTTCTGTGGCTGGACTCCCATTTTCCTGTATTAAACTTTCACCCAGCTGCTCCCTTTAGACACACTGGGAGAGCTGAAGGAGCGAATTTCTATGTACCCCACAGTTTCAAATGGTTTTGTTGGGGGGTGTGTTTGGTTTTTGTTTTTTTTTAAAAAAAAGCAGTTCCCTCACCCCTCTTCTCCCATCACCCTTTATAGAGCTGTCAAGCAGCAGGTTTATTTTTGCTGAATCCAAATTTAGGGCGTTAGGGAAAAAAAAAACCCCAACCAGGGACACATTTAAGAGAAAGACTCCATCACATTTTTGGCACAATGTGAGAGCAAACACATCTCTTTCTCTCTCTCTCTGAATGCTTATATCCACCATCATTTCTTGCTCCTGCATTTCTGTGAGCTGAGATTCACCTGAGCAATACTGTTCTGGCAATAAGGAAAATAAAATAATATTCACATTCGTGTTAATAAGGCATCGTCCGACTCTCTCCATTCCAGCTGCCAGAATCTAGCAGAGGCTCCCTTGCAGTGCAGGAGCAGCTACATCCACGGATTGCCATAGCACAGCCCCATCCTGCCTTGTTCTTCACGCTCCCCTGCCTGCCTGTGCTCCCTCGCTCTCTTTCTCATCACACACAAGCTTTCTGGGGCAGCAAACGCTCTTGATGTTTTACATTTGCACAGTAGCAAGTTCAATGCAATTCCTGCCCTTAGGCATTAGCACGAAACAAGTCTTAAAAGGAGTATTACATATTTGCCTCGACGTTTGGGTTCGTGTAGAACATCGCTCTGAACTTGGCTTGGCCACAACCATCTTCTCTATGGATGAACGAAGCAGAGGGAAGCAAATCCATGGGGGCTCTAGGAGTAGGGGAGGGAGAAGGGCTGCAGGGGGTTGTGTGGAGCACTGGAAAGCCCCCTGAGGAGGAATTTTGACACCGAGGGGAGGTTGGTGCTGGCAAAGTCAGTCACTGGTGAGCAGCATCAGCACCGGGGACCTTGCTGGGTCCACAGCGAGCCCGGCTGCTGGGGAAAGCCGAGCTGAGACAGGCAGCGACCAGCGCTGCCGTGCTTGCCCCAGGGCAGCAGACAGCAAGAAGGCTGTCAGAGACCACCACTTGGGTGATTTTGACAGCTGACAAATATCCTGGTGGAGAATGACCCATTCATCAAAGGCAAAATTAATTATGGATGAGATGTGAAGGAACCGTTCAGGAGTGCTGTGTTTGGTTGTTAGGTAGCGGTGGTCCGGGCTCCCAAGGTCACCACTAAAGGGGATGTTTAATGCCCAGCTGACACTCCCCTTTGATTTCAAGCTCCTTTTAAAATTCATTTGCACACTTCTAGCTAGCTCAGATACACCCTGGATTATTGGCACACACACTGCTCCTCTCAGCTCCTTCTCCTTTTACTGCCTTTGAGTACGCCAACTTCTTTTGCTCTTGCTTATCTCTGATTTTCTATCTATCTGCAGCGTTTTCTCTCTGTGCTGCTCTCATCTCCCTTCTCTGTCCCTCCGTGTAATCCTTATCCTTCTCTGTGCCTCGTTTAATCCTGGCTGCCCGATTATGCAAATTGCACATTTACATTCTGACAGGGCTCCTCCACCCCTTTGCACGTCCTTATTTGTAACACAAATCATCTCCCCTTGCTTCCCCCACTTCCTAGCTGCCTCTCGCCTTCCTCACGAGGATGTTGTGTTGAAACGTGGGGCTCAGCCCTGGTCCTTCCTCCAGCCCCACGCCAGTGGGGCAGGACAGGGTGCCTGAACCCCAGGGCTGTAATTGCAAGAAGCTGAGCTGGTGCTCAGCGTGGTTGAAGTGACCTCCCTCTCTTTTACACTTTGTACCATTTGATGCAGGTTTCTAGTAATTTTTTTTTCAGGATGTTGTGGTTTTACATCCATCCTCCCAAAGATTAGCGGCACTTGTCTATTGTACATCTAGGAAAAAAAAAAAAATCACCCGCAGTGCCCTTAAAAATAAAATTTAGGTAGAGAAGCCAAAGCTATTTCTTCTATAACTTACTTATTAAAACTCATGAGATTTTGCAATAGCATCTTCCAGCTTAAGTTGCATTTATTACTACTGTACTCCACCCCAAATATTACACTGCCCTCATCTCTCTAGCATTTAAGATTTTTCCACTAGAGTAGCATCAGTTTCTCCTTGTGCTCACCCTCTTCCTTGGAGGAGATTTGTTTCTGCAGACTAGTGTTTTATTTGGGTAAGGCCTTATTTATCTTAATTCTAAGTACATCCTGCTCTGCGTTTACATTGGAGAAGACAAGGTCAGGGAAGTATACATCTTATTTAGACTGGAAAGTGCTGAAGTCTGAGCGCTCCCGGTGAGAACTCCCCCAGCAGCAGGCATTATTCTCACTGCTCTCTCATACCGACCTTCATTAGCTCCCACCTGGGCTCATTACCTCATCTCCCAAGAAAGTTTTGTACCTGTGACATGATACACAGTGGTAAAATTACATTTAAAAGTACAAATCCACCTTAGCTTTGCTGGACCAGGGCCAGACTTACACAAAGCCCCATTGGCATCTCCAGTCTTAACCTACCTTCTTGACGCTGCCAACACAGCGGGATTATTTGCACATTAGCTACAGATGCACCGATATAGCCCCAAGACATGGCCATCCCCAAAGGCTGGGAATGAAGTGGCATCACCCACAGTTTACAGAGAGGCCGAAATGATTAGCACAAGCTTAGCGAGAGCCGGCAGCCGAGCCTGGGCACACCGAACCACACGCCATGAAGTCTGCTGCGTGATTTACGTACATAAGAATTTTTATAACAGAAATGTATTTTTCCTCTTCTTTCTCTGTCAAGCTTGAGTGAGTGTACGGTTACAAGACAAAATTGCCTTTGCTTTCCAACAGTGCTGTCCCCGCCTGTTTTCCATTGCTGCTCTCACGCCCATTCTTCTTTGTCATTTCCAGCCGTGTTACAACCCCCCATCTTTGCTCCTCTCCTTTTCTTGGCCAAGACAAGATGGAAAATTCACATTGCTGAGGGTGAGCTTGGTACGTCAGAGCGCTTCCTTCTCTCCCTAGAGCTCCCTGTTTCTCTACAGCACGCGTTTACCTTTGAACTTTTGTTTTAATCTCCCTTTTATTAATCTCCAGATAAAGCTCTGTTGGTTTTCCACCCAGTCCAGCCCCTCATTTACATTCCCGGTGCGTGCCTTTCTATACTTAGATTCCACTTCCTTCCCTGTCTTATCACCCCTCTCATCTGCTACCTTCAGCTTAACGTCTTTTGTCTTCCCCTTTTCCTCTCCCTCTCGTTCCGTCCATTTTTAAGTGAACTCTTCATGCACCGTTAAGCCCACTCCATCACGGCACTGCTGTCATTCCCAGTCCCGGCCGGGCGGGCCGTGCCTCCCCGAGCCCACGGAGCAGCCGCTTGCATCCCCTGCACGCACCGCTGGATAAATGGCCAGCGCTAGAAACGTTCCGCGAGCTGGAAGCCTGTGGCAGTGCTAATGTGCCACCACTAGTGCATCTCACTGCAGTCGTCACATCAGTCCTGAGGGAAATTACAGCAAGATGATCTACGGCACCGGGCCCCCTGTTTTAATCCCGGCTCTTTTGCATCCTGCCAGAGAGAAGTACAGTCGCGCTAGCGGCTGGAAACGACCGGCCTCTTATCGCAGCGTTGCTGTCGCATTGCTTATGGTCGCTCCCATCGTGTGCCGACTGTTCGTGGCTAAGAGAAGATGCAGGGGAGCTGGACCAGGAGATGATTAACGCTAATGGCCGGGACTGGGGAGAAGAGGCTGATAATGGCTGCTTGTTGCTTTTTTGCTAGCGGAGTAGAGCAATAGCCAGATGAGAAAGGGAAAGGTCAGATACTGAGGGAAATAGAAGATACTTAAAGCTAAATGCCAGAACATCGGTTTAGCGAACTAAGGAAATATTTCCCTCTTTGTGCATTATGGGCAGGGCTGGGAGGTGCCACCGCTGTTCCCGCTCTGCTCCGTAGCCACAAAGAGGCTGCTGACGCCAGGAGGGTTTTTCCTAGATGTTCTATGGCATCGATCATCACAAGCACTCGGTCACATTCAAATACAATGGACATAGTCACAGATGCTTATTGAGACTTAGGGGTGACAACCTGCCTGCAGCGAAACGGTCACCGCCGTTATGTTTTGTGCGGCTGTATCAGGTTTGGCTGGGGCACCGGGGCCTTCAGAGTTAAAAGCTCAGCTGCAGCTTCCCACCTCGGGCTGCAGGGACTTGTATTCCCAGCGCAGCCGTCACGGGTCAGGCTCTGTAGTATATACATCCCAGGAGGCTGGATGTGCCGAGAGCCTGAGAAATCCTGGACACTGCTTTGAACTTCAATTATTAATACCCACCTCAAGGCAGCTCGAGAAGACGAGCTGAAAACCACAGCCTGTGTTTCACTCGGAGGACACTCCACCTTTATGTTTGTGTCAAAACAGGGGACTCTCACAAGTGTCTTTGTTGCCAGGGGCTTGAATTATATACAGGGACCTTGGTGCTCTGCTGCATCGCAGTAAACAGCAGTACGTTTCTATGGATTTATTAATTGGTTTTGTATGCATTTATTTTTCTGTAGTGGTTTCAGCAAATAAAATGAAGTGAGCAGAAGATTTTTACTGAGTTAATTAAAGAGGAGAGGAGTTCCAGGCAAGCATGACATTAAAGACTTGCCAAATACCTCTTCTCTGAAAATACTACCAGCCACTTTAAAGTCTGCTCCAATTCTCAGGCTCTAATGGAAAGTCGTTTCCAGACAAACTGGTTCAAATTCCAAAACAAGTCATCTGTCTGCGAGTTTGGAAAGGGCAATGGGCAGGAGGAAAAGGGATTTTTAACAGGGAAAATAGGGAAAAGAGAGCATCTGAGATAACAGCTTAAAAGTTCTGCGAGTGTCCCTCTGCCACAGCATTTTAACTATCTTGGTTCTGTCTGTGGCTCCCAATTCAAGGGCAGTGTGGTGAACCAGAGTCCCAGCGACTCCAAAACTGAGTCTGAATTTGATCCTAGATGTCTAAAATCTGTTTGATTTAATACTCTTGCACTCTTTTCCCACGCTTTAAAGCTCCGTCCTGCTGTGCTGGCTTTGACAGGAAGCCCAAAGCAGTCATCAGTTCCTATAATGAAGAAATTTGCCACAAACAGCTCTTCATTAAAATCAATGACAGAGCTGACCTGTTAATTTCTGAAGTAGCCTCCTGTATGCAGAGAGGCTCTGCAACGTTGTCTGGCTCTCGGATGTGAGAAATGACACTTCGTGTTGCTCATGGGGTGCTAAAAATGTAGAGATGCGAAATAGATTGGGAGATCTGCCAATATAAAGTTAATGGAAGTTCTCATAATTTCCCCAAGTGACATTACTGACCTGGGCTTGAAGCGAAGCCAGGTCTGGTTTCACATCCTCTAACATTTCACTAAATGTTAAACGATTGAGATAGAATTTTTATTAGGTATGCCAGTATTTCATAATTTACCACAACCTCTAGATATATATTTTTCTCCTTTTACAGTCCAGGAGATGTTTATTATGGTCTTTTGAGATGCATTAAAAGGGTGTTAGTACAAATAAAGCTCCCTTCCTTACTCTCCGGGCAAGCTGCAAAAGCAATTTAATACCAGCACGCTGGATACCTGGTGTGCTGCTTTAGCACATAAGGATCCAACAAGTACACTCCAATGCTCTCGAGGGCAGATGTTTCATGACTCAGAGCTGCTGCACTGGGAGAAGGTAACACAATGATGCTGAGGAGAGAAAGACCTTCACAAAGGCAGCCCACCAACAGAGTGTTATTTTTCAAAATGTACCCACTCAACCCAACGGCACCCACAGCAGGGAAACATAAGGTAAATTAGTGACCTTTCAGGCCCAGATGTTAAGAGAGTAGAATAGCTGAGAAATCCGAGGGCTAAGGTCAAGATAAAGAGTGCTGCATAAATGCAACAGCTGTAAGACACTGAAAAGGCATCAGAGACTGTGAGCACCAGGAATATATAAATCACCCGGAGCAATCTGCCGCAGCAAGGCGCGCTGGTCTAGACAGCCTCTTTAAACTATTGCCAACACTTTCCAAAAGTGCGTGGTTAAAATTAGGCTTCCCGTGTCCATATTTAGAAATTGAAAGGCACCAAAAGTACTGAGCAGCCATCAAAGCGTATGGGCTCACAAACCCTCTGGAAATCAGGTCACACATTTGAGGCAGAGGTTTCTGTACTGAGTTGCCCCTGAACTGTGAAGGGTCTTGGTCAGAGAGAACTCCCCTCTTTGCCCCCCGCTTCAGATCCAGCCTAAAGAAACATTTAAGAACCAACTTCTAGATTATTAACAGCTCTGACCTATATAGAAAACCCAGAAGCCTGAGCAGCAGAACTAGTGAAAGATCATTTCCAACATTTCTTTGCTGCCTGGATTTCCCAATACCTATACGGAGTGACTTATACCAGGGCCTGTCTCCTTTATATTCCCCTTATTTTCATAAAACTTGCACTAATTTAGCCTCTTCAGCATGGGTGGTGAGAGTTAACCCATGTTTTCAAACATCTACTTGGTTATTTGGAAATATGCTTAAGGATTTGGGGAGCCTGTCACTTATAGTAAAGGTTATATAAACCACGTAGTGATACAAACTGAAGGGCTTTGTGTTGTTTATGCATCTGCAGCTTCTCTAATTTATTACAGGATTTTTACTAAGTAGAACTCTTTCCAAAGCTGTGCGTATGCTTACAGAGACTTGTTCTATCAATCTTTTCGTTGTTTAAGGAGTCTCTCCACTTACAGGAAGCTGATCTGCACTCATACTATATTCCCCAATTTGCTTTACTGCGAAATTTTCATGAAACATTCTAAATGCTGAGGTGGGGGGGAAGGATAAATCACCTTTAATTGGTAACATATGGCCAAAGAAACCCCAACAAAAACCAGTTAGCCACAACATCACAACTTTTTTTTCTGTCTTACGAATTCACTTTGCAAGTTTCCTTGTTTACTACCACACCAGAATCAATTTGCAAAGGATGTAACTCTTGCTATCAGATGGGACATAAACAAACATTATTCCACTGGATTAAGACACAAGTACCTGTAAACAGCACCGAGTATTCCCTTTGGCAAATGCAATTTCTGTGACCCCAGCACCTACCTGTGCTCTCTGCAGGCAGCGGAGGGTGAGCTCCGAGCAGCTACAGAACAACAGTGATGAACTTGGGTACCAGGGAACCAGAAGGCACCGGGCTCCACACGTAAAGCTGACCAGCAGAAAAATCCCATCAACCCTTGGGTTTCCTCCTCCAACTGTTCTGAGTTTATCCAGATAATAAGAGTTCTAATTTATTTATTGCTCATTAGGGTTGTTGGTTTTTTTTGGGCTCTGATCTTGTAAACACTCACGTGTTTGTGTTTATGGCTGCAGTTTCAATTGTTGCACAAAACTGTTGCACAAAGTTCAACTGCTGTGTTTTTTTTTTCTTATGGAATTGAGTACTGCAAATATGGCCTATTTAAAATTAAAATTAGGCAGTGATTAACAACTATTTCCCAAATCAAGAGGAAACAAAAAAGCCGTATTGAGACAACACGAAGCTGTATGCCTTGTGACAAATTTGCACGTTCCCCAGCCCTTGTCCCATTTGGTTTTAGAAACATTTGGTAGAAACAGCAAACTCAGAAAAATACCCTTGTTTTCTCAGAAAGCTCTGTTTTTCTATTTAAGATAGCTTTGAGGAAAAACACCCTACCAGCAATTTAGAATTGGTTTTTCTCAAAGCAGAGCAAAATGTACTACAGCTCATACATATATACATATAAACACAAAGAGACATAAACAAACCACTTACAAAATCCTTGATTATTAATATGCATATTCTCTAAACAGTACTGCCTTCAAGACAAACTTACCTTGAAAACACACGAAGGATCTTCACCGCTCTGACAGATGCTGAGAGCGGCCGCAGGGCCTTCTGCAGAGCTCCTGATGCTCAGGGTTCTCCAGCTCGCAGGTGAGGATTTTAACCCTGTCCTGCAGAAGGTGACAAGGTGGCTTGGAGCAGAGAAGGGAAACACCAGGAACAGCCCCCTTGGAAGAAAAGTTTGAGTTGGGCTCTGATTTCTGAGTTACCCAGACGGCTGAACCTCAAGGAGGTGAAGCGTTCTGCTCACTCAGTCAAGGTCAATCACTGCCGGAGTATTTGTCATGTTCCTCTCCCCGGCAGCTGTCAGGGTAACGGGAGGCAGCCGGCGATGAGCTAATGAAGCTCATCTGGTACATTAAGTAGAAGAGGTGTAATGCAGAAGATTGCAAGTTCAAACCCTACTATTAACTCAAGCAAAGGTTGGCTGTGTGTTCTTTCCTGGAGACAGAGTGGAGGCTTGCAGCGTCATTACTGGGAACAAAGATGATAAATGACAGTTGCTTTTCTAAACATGTGCATCTTTTCCCTCCACTGTGACTCAAGTTGCTTCTGAGATCCACTTGGGCAGCTACCACTGCAAGTTTTTTTGTCCTTTCATGCATTTTGTCAAGCCACTAGAAAGCATTTGCTCTCGGATGAGAGCACACGTGTCTTTGCATGCTCAGTGATTTGCAATGCCACATGGCCCTGCCTGGGCTGAGGAGCCCTATGGTGCTATGAATCTCCCCATCTGGACCTGTTTGCTCCTCCCCGAGTGTACACCAGGCTGTAAAGCTCTAAACTGTGCATCGGGGATCGTGCAGGGGCCCTTTCTCTCCTTTAGGTGAAATAACTGAATAGGAGCGCTCAGCATCTGGCTCTGATTCTGTGCTCTGCCACAATCTCCCTAACGGACCATCAGCAAGGCGCATGGAAGGCAGAGAAACAAAGGGTTTGTTTCTGAACGTAGACTCTGCACCGATAGCTGATTCCCAGAGGTTCGGCTCGCATTAAGCTGGGTCTGTAGGAGAGCTCAGTGTTCAGCGGTATCTGTGCTGATGTGAGAGATAGGTTGTCTGGAAAGCTCCACATCTCTGCACCGAAGTCTCATGAAAACCCCTGGAATTTTGCCTGGTCCTTGAATTGAAGCCAAAATCTTTCTGCCATCTGTCCCTCAGCGCAGGAAAACGCCGCCCTTCATCTCTCCAAATGAAATTCTCAAGCCGCTGAACTCAGGAGGACTTTTGCCTGTAGTTTTGACCTAATATGAGGATTTCTCCCACTCTGCCTCGATGTCCCACCAGTAAAACTGGCCTGTCGTACTTCTCCTGACGTTACACCTGGTTTCTGAGCTCCCACAGTGTGTACAGCAACGGTGTGTGCTGATCTCGGGTCTCCTGGGTGCTAAAGGAAGGAAAAATGCTTTAAAACATTTAGTGACGAATTTAGAACCTTTTCAGGGGAATCCTTAACCAGCTCCTGGGATTCATATGGCAGAATTAATTTGTCTGTAAATTAATCCACAGAAATACTAGTACCCCTGGGGACTTATTGATACAATATACAGTTACAGATAACATCTTTGCCAATGTTCCGTAGTATCAATGCTGTCGTCTATCTTATTTTCTCCCTTATAATTTCTTCTTGTCGGTCTTTTACGTGGAACTAGCATTTTTGTCCTAATTAGACAATTACACATTATGATGCACTAATTTGTTAACCTATGTTCACAAATCTTTTAATTACAGCAGTCGTCTTTGATGTGCTGTTATTATTCAGCTATGGCAGTAAACAATTCAACAGCTAACTGGAAGGAACTCATTATTTTCTGAGAGACATTGTCATTATTTTTCAAAGTATTTGTTCCCTAGAATACAGACGGAGAATAACCAGAGAGAGACATTATAGAAACCAAACACCTCATTCCACTATATTGATAGTTGTTATTGAAAACACAAAGATTTTTTCAGCATAAATAACTCGGAGACTTATCCTTCACACTTGTAATCCCCAAGCTTTGAAACAGAGTGAAGAGAAAACCTTGTCCAGAGGCAGCATGAGCAACAGGTACGGGATGTGCAGACCTTCATGTGCTTCCAGGTTTCAGCATAGGCATTGCAGTTAGATGGGACACAGCCACGCAGCAAAAGGTTTTGCTTATTTTTAAAGGTGGAGTAGAGACTCCACACAATGAGACCTCTTAGGTACCCTTAAAGAGAGTATTTAGCCCTTCTTTTGTCCTTATTTCTTGCTCAAGCACAACATAGCCGGGTTATGCAATTTTTTTCTTTCTGTTACTAAATTCCTTTAATCTTTGCAAGGATTATGTTAGTATCATCACACATTTTTTTCCCCTGGGTGCA
This sequence comes from Pampusana beccarii, assembly GCA_013399365.1. Lineage (NCBI taxonomy): Eukaryota > Metazoa > Chordata > Aves > Columbiformes > Columbidae > Pampusana > Pampusana beccarii. The sequence continues at coordinate 687,313 of VWYH01000026.1, forward strand.
GGGAGACACAGCTTTGGGGACCCCTGCTTGCGGTGATCCTTCCCTTGTCTGGGTGAGGTGTTCTTCAAATGTCCAGTCCTTTTGATGATGCTACCCATATCCCACCACAGCAACGTTCACCTGTGGACATCAGCTTGGCAGTAACCTCCCTTCTGGTTTCAATGCAAGCAAGCTGTGTATCCCTGCTGCGGTTAAAGAACGGAGGAGCCCGGCTTATAGCCCATCGGTACCTGTGGGACCTTCCTCTCCATCCATGCTCTGAGCAGCTCTCCTCTGCACGAGTCGGAGACTTTGACTTGGTGCCTCTCAGCAGCCGTTCATCTTCCCTCCCTTAGGAAGGTGTTGCATGATTTGGTTTTGAAGCAAACTAATGAGCGAAAACCATCAAAATGGTGGAGGCTTGTGTGTTATCACCAAGAGGTGATAAAGAAGCCGCTGACCTGTTACAGTTGCAATGTACAGACTGCAAGTTACAGACTGTTTTTCTTGAAGATCACATTGTCTGTGTGAATATTTGCCAGATCCACATTTTCGGATGCTCCGCATTCCCAGACCTGGGAAAGGTTTTCTCCTGACTTCGCATCCCTGAAAAGAGCAGTAACAGCCACTGAGACCTCTTACGAGAGCAGGAAAAGAGGAAAGGGGAGTGTAACCAGGCCATCTGTTGAAATACCAGAAGTCATTATTGTTTTCAATAAACTATTTTTGGCCCAAGCAGTTTCCCAACACACAAGCTCTCACATACCCTTTCTGCTGGCGACAGAAAGCGGTAGCTGCTATTGAGAACAACAGAGTGAATGGCAGAAAATAGTGTTGGGTCTCCAAAGCAAAATCAGCTCCCCCTCCTCATTCCTGGCAGATGTTTTCCTAACTCCTTCTTAAGGAGCTGTAATGACGGAGGTGTTACACCCTCTCCACAATCTCCTCCAGTGCTGAACCCTCCATGCCCTCGGAGGGCTTTTTCTAACGTGTAATCTGTGTCACCTCCATGGCAATTTAGGGCCATTATTTGTTGTTCTACTCACTTTCCTGGAAGAGAGGAGCAGAGCTGAGAAGATAAGAGGGAGAAGGGAAGACATCCGCTGTTTCCCAGGGAGCAAGTCTGTGCCGACCTTTCTGCAGCTTTCAGCTTGTTTCATTTCTTGTACGCGTTCTCCGGTTTCCACTCCATAAAACCCAGCAGCAAAAGCGCCGTGGTGAGACAATCGGCAAGGATTTAGAGGGTTCATTTTGTCACAGTTTTAAAATGTCAGATTAGGCTGCGTAGTCACATTAGTACCGTTAGCTTTAATATACTTGATGTCTAATCTGCCAGGGCTTCTTTATTGACAGCCTGCATCTCTATTTGAGCTTGAATAAACTCGTGCATAAAATGTTATCAGCAATGACAGCTGAAAAGAGGTCTATTGCTCTTTAAATTTTTGATGGGAGGCAAGCATTCTGCCATTTGTGATAGCATTATATGTAATCCAACATAACAACTTGATAGTCTGATATAACAACATTCCAGCTTCCCTGCTACCATTGTAAAGAGATGCTGCGTACAAGCTGCTACTACACGCAATAATATCAGCTGGAGGAAGAGTCGTGCTTCTCTCTTTAAATTCCCAGCAAACTCCCTCATCTTTATTCTTTTTTTTATTGGGAGTGGACATCTTTGTTTGCCCAAAATTCCTGGGGAAAATGGGGCTGGTGTGAAAACAGGTGCCTCATGAAAGGTCTTTATTTTCACAGCGCTGTCTGTAAATCGGGTCCAGGGTGACTGTGCTGCGCCCTGGACCACAGGACAGGGGCTCCTCGAAGCCTTTGCTCACTGCATGGTGTGATTTCAGGTCCATCTTTGGAGTTCTTCCATCACTGTTGGCTTCCCTGCCAGTCTCCCAGTTCCTGCCCGTCAGGGGTTGAATGCTGTCACCCAGAGTCTCCGTCTTCCTTCCTTTTTTCCTCAAAAAACCAGGATAATCACAGCACCAGCGGCTTTCAGCACAGTTGTGCTCTGCTGCTCTGCAGGGACGTTCCAGACCTCTCCTCCTGCCAGTGCTTTGTCTCTTCGCGCTGGATGCTCCGTGTTCACATCCATGTAAGAGAAGTGTGCTGTGCTAATACACAGAGCATACATTTTGTCCACTGTTGGTTTATTAATTGAATTGTGACTTTTTAGATTGCAGTAGCTCAACTGCTTGAGGTCAAGCAATTCAGAAATTAACTCCAAGTTAGCTCTCACAAGAAGAAGATCAATACACACGATAAAAGATATCCATTGGATTATGAACAGTTCATGTCCTAAAGAAATATCTACTCTGCTTTTTCTTTAAGTGGACTTGATTTTCACTCTTTTATACCTCTTCCATGCTAGTATAATTGATTTAAGTTAATGAAAATGCAGTGGAGCAATTCACTTTAATTTAGCTGAGCTGTACCAGCGTGAAACTGGTATGGCAGTGAGGACCAGTGCTAGCTGATATGGTGTCACCAGCTTTGGCAGTGACATCAAGGACCGGTTGACTTTTTCACATACTCCACCTCTCACTTTAGCAACGTCAATAAGCAACCAAGTGACACAGAGCCACTCTAAGGTATATTCAAATGAAGGAACGCATTTTAATATTACACCATATGTTGCTAAATGAGCTGTCAGACAAAACCTATAGGCAGGTGGATACCAGACGCATATGTAAACAGCTGAGGTGTGTGTATTTTAAGGCACAGATGTGTGGAGGAGGCTGTACTTCCCTTGATTTCTGTCTGGCAGGGAGCATTGCGATAATCTCACCCCACCTGTGGCAGAATAATGAAATCCCAGAATTTCACATGGGGTGTTTCACCTTTCTGTTCTCATTTTTACTTCTGTCTGCCATACCTGTTACAGCTTTACTCTCTGTTTTGGTTAAATAGATATCTTCCCTTCTTTCCCTTGCTGTAATTAGAAAATAGCCTTCTCTGGTCCAGGAGCATCATTACAGATGTTTACGTAGCGCTGCCCGTGCAGGTGGCATTTCAGAGAACCATCAGATCCAGGCCGATGCTCCATGGAGTGAGGCAGGTCGGTGGCTGGCGAAGGGCAGGCTGCGTTTGCAAAGCAAATGTTATGATGGAAGAGCAGCAGCAACCTCTTTAACAGCAGGCAAGTGCTGTTTCCATTTGGAGAGGGAGGAACTGAGGCACTTTGGTATCAGCTGCAAGTCTTTCTCCTGACGTCCACAGGGCTGAACTGGCACAAAGCTGGGGAGAGACCTGGAGCCAACGTCCTGGTGTGGAACAGCCTGGGCTGAGACCTGCTCACTTGGTGTGCCAAGGCGGAGGCTTCATCAACTCGGACGTGGTATTAAGAAGTCATTCCCTGCACCGCTTCATGAAGAAAGACCTTAAGGCAATGGTGCTGTGCACATACACACAGGACTGGAAACCTGCAGGGTGAAGAAAAGTTGCAAGAATGGGTTCTCCCAGGCCCCCAAACACCAGTCCTGCTGCCTTTGAAAATCAAATGCAGTTTTACCCCAGCCAGTCCTCCAGTGGGAAGTGGTGGGAAGATCAGAGCTTCTCGAATTAATTGGAGATTTTATTATTAAAAAAAAAAAAAAAATAGTCCAGTTCCTGTGCATAAAAACAAATTTCATTTTTGTGATACATTCTTTTCCAGGGCTCCCTGAGGCCACTGCTAAGATAGGTAACTGTTAACATCTTTATATTGCTTTAATTCAGAGTCTCTTGACAACCTTCTTAGGCTTAGACTCTGGCAACATGAGCGTGAGTGACACAAAGTGCGTGCATAACTAAGTGTCAGCAGTTAATAGAGGTAAATTAATGGTTAATCAGACCACACATGTATAATTAGTTCCAGGTTCTAGGTTGAACGTAATAAATTACTTCTGTTCTAAAAGAAAAATTTCAGTTGAAGTAAAAAAGTAATCCCAACAGGTTGTAACCAAACTCCAGGCTTCTCTGCGTGTCTCACAGAGCCCAAGGCCAGAAGCTGCATCCACCTGTCCTTCCCCAGGGATGGCATCGGGCTTCTCTGCAAGGACAGAGCTCTCTGCTGAGCCCAGGACACCTTCCCGGGCAAAGCTTTGGGGGTTTGTCCCTCTGAAGCTCTTCTGAAAGGCTGTGATTACAGAGTAGAGGTCTGGTGGGTGTGTGGTTAGAGGTTATGTCCGTGTCTGCCTGGATGGGAAGTTTTGGGATGCTCCAGGCAGGGCAGTGATCTCCTTCCTCACTGAATCACTCGATCATGTTCCAGCCATGCCCAGAGAAACCAAATCCCTCCTGTCCTTAGCACCGCTCTCCCATGGGGTGACCGGTGGGCTGAGCTCCCTGCTGCCCCATGGCTCCTGTTGGCTCTGAGCAGCATTTCTCCAAGAGCGTTTGCCAAGCAGGTGTTTGATATGGAAACTGTTTGGGCTGAGGCTGCAGAAAGTGTATCTGTGAATCTCTATGAGCTAAATTACACAGAACCCCCGGGCTGGTTGGGTTTCAGGCCCTCTGTAGATGCCCAGCCCAGCCCTGCTCACAGGGTCACAGAGCAGATCACACAGGTCGGTCCAGGCGGGTTTCAATGTCTCACAGAAGGAGACTCCACACCCGCTCTGGGCAGCCTGGGCCAGGCTCTGGCACCTCCCAGCACACAAGTTTCTCCTCATGTTCACATGGACCCTCCTGTGTTTCAGTCTGTGCCCGTTGCCCCTCACCCTGGCGTTGGGCACCACTGAACAGAGTCTGCTCCATCCTCTGACACCCACCCTGAGATATTGATCCATTGATCAGATCCCTCTCAGCTTCTCTTCTCCAGCTCAACAGCCCCAGCTCTCTGAGTCTTAAATTGCTTAACTGCAGCCCAGCGAGGGCCACTGCATTAAAACAATCTCTCTATTTTAAATGTCAAGAACAAGGCTGGCAGATCAATAGAAGCACAGGAAGAAGTATTTTCAGTTTTGCATCCTTCATTCATCATTATCTTCATTACTTGCTTGCTTTGGGAGGCTGCCCTGAGCCAAGCAAAAGAGACACAGCCTGCCATCTGTCTTGTCTCTCCTCTGAGTTCCAATCCATTTGCTCTTTCCCCCAGCCCAGGTGGGACAGTGGTGTGAGGACTGGAGGGGTTTGGGCTGGGGTTGAGCTCTCCAGGCTGGAGCAGAGCTCTGGATGAGCAGGGAGCACCGGCTGGCACAGGGGGGCAAGCCCGGCCTTGCTGTGGGAAACCCAAGCGCACCAAGATACTCACTAAGGGCAGACTTTTTTTTTTTTTTGCCATAGTTTGTCATCACTGTTGCTATTAAAATGTAAAATAGGGAAGCGGAGTGGAGGAAGGAAGTCAGGAGAGCTGGAGACACGCAGTGACTCCAGCCTGGAAGCTCCCTGCCTGCTAATGAGGCATGAAACGCCATGCGGTTTTTGTAATGCAGAGCTCAAGATTGAATTAAGTTGGACAGCTTGTCTTCCCGCAGAAAGCGAAGTGGCAATTGTGAATTAAGGTAGGTGCACAAGTGGGTTTAATAAAAGGAATGAAACCAGTGTTAGGGGCAAAAAAAAATAGGTTAGGAAAACGCCTAATGGCGTGTTGCCTTAGCCGGGCTTAAAAGGCTGGTGCTGTCCTCGTGCCGTCAGAGCAATCTCAGTTACGGGGAAACTTCATTTTGCAGACAGGATGGTCATTGTCTCACCTAACAGACACTGTCTTCTACTGCTGACCACTGTAGTGGCTTGTGTGAGCTGGGAAGATGACACGTATTCACAATTTAACTACCTTTAACGGCAGCTACGAGATCTGAAAGCAAGGCCAAAGGTATGCATTTAACTTAAGACAGCTTTTAATATGTCTTAAAATGCCTTTTCAATGAGAACTTAACTCAGGAGGTCAAATAAATTGAGAGAATACTGTGATTTCATTTCTCTTAATGGGCAGGCTCCTTGAGGACAGCTATTTTGTGTTGGATGCCTTTGAATTCATGGGTTAATTTGAATGCTGGTGTTTCAGGTCTCATTTGTGCAGCATTTTTTCAGTAAACACACATCAACTCTGAAGATCTTAATTAGAGTCTTTGGAAAAACCCAATATGCTATAATTCTTCCACTGAGGTCTATGTGGAACACAAGTAACATATTTCAAATGCAATGGTAACAAACAAACAAGTGCGTAGCCCCCGTATATACAGCCAATATATACACACACGCTTCCCTAATACACTTGCTTAGACTTTACAATCTGTTTATTAATTCGTGAATAGACTTGATATGCCCTCTGGAAAAAATACTGAAATAATATCTCTCAATTGGCTTCGCTGTTAGCATGCCTCTAATTAACTAATGTACACCTCCACTTGCTATTAAACAGTTTCATGATTCTTAACACCAGCGTTGTTAGGTGGCAGCTATAAAAATTTTTAACAGCTCTCTTGTTACCACTTTTCTCCTAAGTACATGAAAGTGGCTTTACATATTTGACCTTTCCCTTCCTTGCTCCCACATTTTTAACCCTTCTTTCCCACTGCAGCAAGGAGCTGACACATCAAATATCTCATAGCCGCTGAAGGTGCAACATCTCCGCTGCTCAGCACAGGGCGAATTCCCACTGGCGCAGCTCTGAGGACAGAGTCCTTGTGCCCTTCCCTCAAAACTGCAAAGGACTGTTTGAGGAGGAAAGTTCTGATTTTGCAAGTAAGACCCTGACCCATAGCAAAGGCCACAAGAGATGCTGTGGCAGCATCTTCCGTGGGTCAGCTTGCATCGGGAGGCAGGAGCTGCCAGCCTGGCACTAAAACATCCTTTAACTCCGAACACGACGGGAACCCTTCAGCCAGTCCACAGCCTAGCACCAAGTAATCACCAGGAAGGTAAGAGCAAATCCATGGGATTATTTTCCTTTTTCAAGGTAAGCAGGATAACGGACTCAGCTGGAGTTGAGCCACGAGGCTGACAAATCCGGGGATGAGCCACACCCAGCAATTAAGGGGAGCATCAAGAGCCAGAGCCATAGATCACTAATGCAAAGTGACCCGCCAGCCCAGTAAAAAAACTACTTGAAGGGAAAGATGCCATGGCTTGAATAGCAGGCTTGGAACTGGAGGTCGGTCAACCCAGCAGCGCCAAGGTTCTAATAGCTGGGTACGGCTGATGGAGCTGGCTGAGGCTGCAGTCTGGGGGGGCATGGCTTTGGGCCACGGTCATTGTGTTTATTTTCCTCTTACAGTTCACAGATAATGAAAATTCTGATTTTTACCCATCAGTTGAAGAAAGAAAAAGAGACCTACATCCTGACCAGACAGAAAGCACGGGCAGATAAGCCATTTCTTCTGGCACCTCTGATGCCATGTACATAGTCTGGATCATTCGTAAAACTCTAAATCCAACACTGCAATCCAAAGGAACAAGTCAGTGCAAGGGTTGCCCCAAACGCCTTGCTAAGGATCCCGCCTGTGAGTACATGGAGCGGGAGGTGCTGAGAGCAGAGCAGGAGCAAGGGGAAGGTGCAGCGTGGGCCCTTCTCTTTGTATCCTCCTCGGCCAGACGCTGCACATCTTCTGCAGCAGCTAATGGGCCACTGAATGTGTCTTACCTGTCTGAGAAATCCTTTGTAGCATCCTGTGGCCGGGAGCATTGCAGCTTAACAATGCGAGCGTGAAAAAACACCTCCTTCTGTTGTCAGCAGTGACGGAGTCTGGCAGGAGCTGAAAACACTTGAAATTAGATCCTCAAAGCCTTTTGCCAGCAAACTGGCATCCACCTACCCCAAGGAGCAGCCCCTGGCTCTCTGGGTAAAAGATGCCAATGGCTCACGGCAGCTCTGTGCAGAACAAGTTGTCCTGGGAGTTATCAAGCCACGTTGCATAGCATGTGTACTGGGTTGTCCCTCAGCCCTATAGAGTGTCTTTGTGACCCTAAAACAATTTTTCCTGCATGGTTTTCACTGCCTAAGATAAGGGCAGCTTAGTGCCACAGCATCTGGTATGATGCTGGATGAATTTGTTGCCTGCTGGCCTCACGCAGGGGGCTCAGCGGTGTGGGAAGAGCCTGTCCTGGTACAGCCCGGTCTGTGCTGCCAGCCAGAGCTGCTCCCTGGAGCAAATTATCCCCTGAATTGCACACAGGTTTGTCTCAGTGAAGGATCTCACGTCTCCAGAGGACAGGCAAAGTGCGGGCGCTAACATACAGAGTGCAGATGATCAAGGGACCCACGCTGGGGAGCAAACAAGGGCACAAAAATACTCAGCAGCAGAGACTCACCCAGACGTGTCCATCATGATTCCTCAGAGGTCACTGGAACAACGAGGGGCTGTCACACCTGCCAGGGACAGCACTCATAAATAACTGCAGCCTCTGAGAGCCGGGAGGTGTAGCTGCTTGTAGGCAATTGCATGTGAAACAGGCAGACAGGTGTCATCAATCCAGCAGAACCCACAGCCAAATCATGCTGTTCAGTACTTCAAAGCACAAGTATCAGCCTGGAAGTTAACTATCATCCTTAAAAGCCAGCTCCTAATGTAGGCTTTGGTTGAAGCAATTGCTGTGTCCCTGCATTGCCGCTGTCCCTGGACGAGAAGTGTGCCTAATGGGGGAGAAGGGTAATCTCATTTGATATGAAATTATATTAGTGACAGCTGGTTCCTGTGACTGCTCAAAGGGCTGGACAGGTTGGATGATGTTTTCATGGTACTTATTAAGCTAAAAGTAAATAACCGAAGAAGCAAATGTCACCACGATACGGGTAGCAGGGAGAGAGCGCCTGTCCGAGCAGGAACACACGGAGGCAGGAGAGGTAGCACCGCCAGCCTGGCACACAAATGGAGAGGAAAGGGCAACGATCACCTGGAGCAAAGCTGATGAGGAAGAGGAGGAGGGTTGAGTTCCTGCTGGCACCCACTGCCTCCTCTTAACCCCAGGCAAATGCCCTGCTTCAAGCAAGCAGGATTCACACCACTTGGGTAGTCATTTTTATTCTGTTGTGTTTCTTTGTGTGAGACTTTCACTGAATATATAGCAGCTTTAAAGGGTTGAGTATGTACACCTTGATAAAGACCTTATAAACAGCCCTACAGCAGATCACTGCCAACTTTCTGAAACAAGAGCTCATTATTTGGTGCTTCATCACAATAGCAGGCAGAAGCAAGGTGAGCAGAAAGCACCAGCACCTCCTGTAGCAGGATAATGCCTCTGGTCTCAGTAAAACTCAAACTCAGGAGCATCTGCGCTCCGGTGAGAGCTGGTTCATGGGCAGCCGGACTCCCCTTTGTCCCCGCAAATCTGCCAGCAAGGCCAGTTTGTACTCTAAACTACTTGTACCTGTGTTGAAATATTACTGAATTAATTCCTTGTGCTGGGAACAGTCCCCCCATGATCCATCTGGGATACAAGGGCACGTGGAGGGACCCCGAGCACCCGGTTCCTGGTCCTTCCATGGCCTGATGTTTCTCTCCTGCCATCACACATCCTTGCTGTGGCATCACAGCAAACCAAGTTATTCTGATCATGTTCCACCCCTAGCAGCCACTAAATACACCAGAGGGAATTATTCCATGGTACTTACAGAAGGGGCACCGCTGTCTTACTGTAAATTAAAGCCAAAATGTCTACAGAGTGGAATCCATCAAGGTAAAAAGAGATGAGTTCTCAGGTAGGTTGACAGGAACGACCGGTTTTCCTCATCCTTAATAAATGAGGATGTGATATCACGCACAGGTGGCTATGAGGTGCCCTTTGGGGTATCCCTGGGTGCTGCGGGCTTTCGAACCAAGCGAAGGGGGCCCGCTGGGCTGTGATCAGGTCTCTGGGCTAAGAGCAGCTGAGTTCAATGTGCTGCATCTTAAAACAGGGGTTGGTTCACATACTGAACAGGTCCATGCAGGAGTCTCTTCTGCTCCACCATCAAAATCTCATCAGCTGTGCCATGTGGTGAAATGAGCCGAGCTTATCCTAGGCCAAGCGGAGCAGAAAGGCAGCTCTGACCCGAAGAGCCTAAGAATTGCATGAGGAACATATCTGCAGAGAACAGAAGGGCTGGATTAGGGTATTTATGGTTCTCCAAGGCTAATTTCACAAACAGAGCCAGCCATCCAGAAAGAGCCTTTAAAGCACCGCATAACCCCAAAAGGCCCAAAGCAATTAAAAGCCGGATGGAGGGCACGCAGTTGTTGTTCGGATGGGAAAAGGAGCCTGGCACCGTGACACAGAGCTGCAGAGCAGCCACGCCAGAGGTGTCCCGGGCTGGTGTTTCAGATCCCGCTGGGTGCCCGCAGAGGCACAGCATTGAGCAGGGGACCACGGCCGGCGTCCTGCCCTGCGTACGCACCCGCCAGCGACAGAAGCGGAGCCCGTCACCTCCACCTGCCATGCCGCTGCCTCGTCTCCTCTCCACAATAACTCACTCCTCATTCAGGTCAGGGCTGTCGATCTCTGCCCCGCTCAGCAGCAGCCGCCCCAGGCAGCGCAGCCGACCCCGGTGTCCCCAGCACTGGCCGCGTTCGACTTCCACAGCGAGTGGGCGCTTGCTGGGATTTGTTCCGTGTTTTTAATTACAGGCTTAGCTATGAAATGCTTCTGCCTGTCTACCAGAGCAGCGTTTTGCTCCCACCCCTTTCCAGCCTTTCTTGGTATCAGAGGCCAAACCTCAAGAGGGGAAATTTTTTGTTCCATATCTTTACGGTGCTTCTTTCAGTAGCGCATAAAACAAATTAGCCACTTAGGCCATTATTAGGCACTTATGGCCTTTTGATGTTTATGATTTATAACAGCAATTTGCACTTACGTAGCGCGTTTCAGCCGAGGCTAATACGGCGATGATAGCGCTTCGCGTTTCAGTCGCGTCTTCCCTCTGCAGCTCTCGAGAGCTTTGTAAGACTGTGCTGGGACTGGTGGTGAGGGGCTTGTCTGGGGTGCCAGGAGTCCTGTCCCCCTGGGCATCTGTCCACACCCCCTGTACCAGCACCCAGCTGCCTGGGACCTATAGCCCTGTTAGAGAAACACGTCGAAAAACAGGCTCCGTGTCCACAAGAGCTGGTGCAGGGAGCTTGGCTCTCCCTGCCTGTTAGACACAGCAGGGTCTGGCTGTCCCCAGCTGCTCTTTTAAGATGCTCTCGCAACAGAAATACAAAGTGTATTTAGGAATAACAAGCTAGCTTCCCCTGTGAGCAGATGCATTGCTCCTAACCCGGGCTGGGCAGGGTGGACGCCACCCATGCATCCCTACAGCCATGTCACAGATGATGTGGGACATCCAGCCCTATGGCCATGTCACAGATGATGGGGACATCCAGCCCTACGGCCATGTCACGGATGATGTGGGACATCCAGCCCTACGGCCATGTCACAGATGATGTGGGACATCCAGCCCTACGGCCATGTCACAGATGATGGGGACATCCAGCCCTACGGCCATGTCACAGACGATGTGGGATGTGCGTCCCTATGGCCGTGCTGGGCTGCATGAACCAGAGCAGAGCCAGCAGGTCAATGGGGGCAACTCTTCCCCTTCGTGTGGCACTTGTGAGGTGTCCTTGGTGTCAGGGTCCCCAGCCCCAGGGCAGCTCAACACACAGGAGACTCATTGTATCTATAGGCACTGCTGAGCCCACATTCAAAATAAATCAAGCTCTCCTGGCCTCTCCAGAGACAGAAACCCAAAGTCTTGTAAAATACAGGACTTCTTGGCTCTAGACATAGTTCATATCCTAGAGCAAGCTGAGTGCTGCAGTACAGAGAGACCCCAAAACGACCATCACCTACAGCATTTCCTCTCCATGGATTTACAGGTGACTTGGAGTTATCCGCCTGTCTCAGGATCTTATTTTCTCCTTCATTTTTGGCAGATTGCTACAGCTTATTTTGGCTCAGAGAAGACACCCAGGAATGAGTGGGACATGGGGAAGTGGATGGTTTATCCAGGTCTCGTTTTCCCCAGCTGAGAGATGAGTACATCCTTGCTTTTCTGCACAAAGATGCCCTCAGCGATCTTGTAGCTTCTTCACAGCATTTTAAGTACGAGGTTTTATCTGAAGGGCAAAGCCAGCTGGAATTTGTTGCAGAGGATGAAAGATGAGAGGGCAGATTTGGGATGGAGGGAGCTGGGGCTGTTCCTCCCGCTGTTCCCATATGAGATGGGAGTTGCAAGTTCCTACACGAGCCACGGAGAAATGTCTCAATACTCTCCCAGACTCACAGCCACCCCTCTGTTACCTCCTGCTCACCCCCTTTGCTGCCCTCCTTCCTTGCATGGGCATGGAGAGATGCTCATAGACAGCAGAAATAAAGATGCTCTGAGCCAGCTTGCCAAGATACAGGTCTGACAAAAACTGCTTACGATGCAAACTCATTATCGGTGAACATGCCCTATTTCTTGGGGATGTTTTAGAAAATTAAACATGCCGTCGACTCAAAAGTTTACCTTTATGCAAATCAAAATGTCAACATCTGGCAGGAGGACTTGTGGATTTTTTTCAGCCTGTCTGTAGCAAGGGGCTGCCTTTTATATTTTATTTTTCTCCCAGACACTCATCACCATACACATGCTAAGCACATCCTGAAGTAATTTTCCTAGTAAAGGCAAGAGTAGAAAGCTAAGCGTTAAATGCTCTTTCAAAGCCACCAGGAATATCACTGTTTACTTGTTTTCTGGTCTGTAACAGATGCTGGCATTCAACATTCAGAGTGCCTCCGGAAAAAAAAGAGAAAAAAATAAAGATTGCCATGACAAGGTTAGCAAATGACAATTATTTGTCAGAAAATCTTTTTCTCCCCCTCAGTGAAGCTGCTCTTTGTGAATGAGCGGCCACCGCCGGAGCATCCAGTATTAAGCTTTGAAAGTGAGAGGCCCTTTTATCTGCTACCAGCACAACTTTCTGGTGGTTGATCCTGAGATGGAGCGACAAAGGTGTCCTGAGATGTCCCCAACTTGTCCCACTTGCATGGGCTTTGTCCTCCCGCAGCAGCAGAGGTCTCCAAGGTTCACCCTTCTCCCCCATTTGCAGTCTGGGTATTTAAAATGGAAAACTTTCGGTGTTTTTTGCTTGCTCGGCCAATTTTTAAATTTCTTATTAATAACCACACAGCTCTCGCCTCTGGATTTCTTCTTGGGAAGCACTTCTTGAGCACTCTGAGCTCCGGGTGATGCCACAAGCAGCGCGCCCTTCCCACCCACTGTACTACATATTCAAACTGACGGGAAAGGCAGGAGAAAGCAGCTCTTTTGTGGTGCCTGGCAATGTGCAATTAGCTTAAAGCACCATGCGTACAAATAAAAAGCAATGGACATGCACATAAACAAAATCTATTGTGTCTTCTACTTTTTGGACTCAAGCGGTATGCTGGGAAAGCATTACCTCTTCATCCAGTTTTATCTCTTGCAGTCAATTCCTTGGGCCAACCAAGAAGCTCGAGAAAAAAGGCACAGATTTTCCAAAGTTCCCCTCGCCCCCATCGCTCTGATGCCAGGTTTGGGATTAAGCCTGGGAAAATTCAAACTCAGCAGTGCTCCCTCCTGCCCCCAGAACATCTCAGGCCATACCACGGGGTGCTGGGGACACCCCTGCTGGGACAGGACACTGCCGACCCCCGCAGGGTCCCCAGGCTCTATGTCAGCAGAGGGCTTAGTGCAGAAACAAAGGCACTGGGTTTATAGGTTGGTGTTTTGGTAGCGAAAAGTGTATTTTTCCCCCCTCATGGCTATAAATCTATAGCTTACACTCTTCGCACTGCCATGAGGAAAATGCTCGTTTATGGAAAAGGGGAATAGTGGACAGAGTGAGCTGATGAGGGATATTACCCTTAAAGGAGGCTGGGAGACATTGGTGCAGTCGTGACGCCTCTAGGCCAGCTTCAGAATTGATTTTGCTTTTTTCGGGCACAAAAATTGCTCTAAATACTGGCTGACTGGCTTTGTTCACTGGGAATACGCTCATCTCACGAGCTGGGGAGCAGAAGGCGTATTTTGCTGTGCTGCAGCCTTGGCTTGCGAGCACATCTGTTCAACCTGGTCCTCTCCAGATGTTGGCTGTCAGCCCCAGGCCTTGTGGCTTCATGGGACTGTCCTGCGCAGCCCCTGCGGTGACTTCTACCAGGGCACATTTTTGGCTGGTTTAGACCAGAAGAAGGCAGGACTGATCACATATCACCATCAGCCTTGCCAACTTCGATGGTTATTATCGATAACGAGTCATCCTTCAGCTGCTCCCATAAACTCCTGGTAAGATTTAGGCTTGGTTTTGCCGAGGGTTTCCCACCAGCCCAGCCAGAAGTGGGCTGCTTGTTTCACTCAAGGCATGGGCTGTAACAGGATTTTACTCCTTAGTTTGGAGATCACCAAGAAATCATCTCCCCGGCACTGGAAAAACATGACTCAGGTCATCTTCCTCATCACCCCAACCCTTTTCTTCCCCAGCTACCAAGGTTTGGATGAGATTGGTGAGATTTGCTGTTTTTTTCCCAAACCATTAGGGTGCTGTCCAGTGACAGGTAGAAATTTCTCAGTGACTGCAAGAGCTGGCAGTAGGCTTTCCTCTACAACAGTTGGCACGGTCAAGGAATAACATAACTATGGGCGCTGAAACCGTAACAGAAAGCATTAGAAGATGTCACAGTGCAAATAAACCGCATGAGAAGATGAGGTGGGAGCTGCACTAAGCAATATTAGAAGGAATTTCCTTCTCCCAGCGGCGTGCAAGGCCCAGCACTGTGCTGATCCAGATGCTGGCTGATTCTCCCAAGGGATGATTTATGTCATGGTCAAAAGGCAAGCTCCAGACTAACCCATTGAACCTGCAGGCAGGTTTTGAGCTATCTACCGTAACAACTTTGGCAGTGAAAGCTGACCCAGGGGGCCACAGAAGAAGCCAAAAAACGATGCTACCCGTTGCCAAAGAAATACATCACAGCACACAAAGCCTCGCTGCCAGATGCACCTTGGGCTGGCCGCAGCCAGGAGCTGGAGAGCTGGCCCCGTCGCCAAGAGCTGCTGAAAATATTACAAATCCAGACAGATGAGGAGGAGGATCAGCAGCTCGAGCCACAAGAGAGGGCATTGTGGAGCTGGCCGGGAGCGCGGGCGCGTGTGCCAGGCTCCTTCGTCATTCTGCGGCCGTTCAGGGCGGGCAGAGACGTCGACAAAGGCTCATCGAGGAAAGAATAATCTCTCTATGGGTAAAATTAAGTTTGCAGTTGTGCCGGGCTAATGGGATTCAGATGCAACTTGTTGTACCGGCACTTAAAATAGAAAGCCTTGCAGGGAAGGGATTCCTAAAACGCTTCATTGGAGATATCGTGGCCATCTCGCTCGGAGGGCAGGTGGAAGGAAAGGGTGGCTCGGGGAAAAACAGAGAAGCAAGGAAGCCTAAGGGAGCTTTGTCATGCAGAAATTGCATCCCAGAATAAGGTCTCTTGCAAAAGACAAGCAGTTACCCTGTAAAACTCATCATTCCGCATTGTGCCAGGGTCAAAAGTGGAATCATAAAAGTTTACTTGGCTTCTAGGAATCAGACGGGGACACAGCTGAGAACGACTTACGCTTAGACTTGCTCTTATTATGTCTTGGGTCTCCAAATCACTCAGAGCAGGTACTTTTCCATCTGTATATCATAATGCTTTTAAACACAACCATCAACATGCAAATCTTGGGACTGTCTTGATCTCAAAAGGATTTTGATCCATTTGTTATCTAGTTTCAAGCAAGGACAGACTCCGTGCCACGAAGGTTAGTACAGTCGGGTTCCCTCCTAGATTTATAATCCTTACTTTGCTTTATGCTTGGGATAAACGTGATACTATTTACGGCCTCCTAGCCGCTCTGGTGTTCAAGGCTTCCAATTCAGCAAAGCACTTAAGCATATGCTTAGCATCAGGACTACCACATCAAGCACACGCTTATGTTCCCTTGACTTAACGGAGATTAGCACGTGTGCTGATAACTGGAAAGATTCAAAAGAGATTTACGCAGTCGCCTGATTGTGAACTTATGTCAACAGGCTCTGCAGAGCAGGAAACAGAATGGACCACGTGCTTCAAATTAAGCATGTGCTCAAGTTACTTGCTGAAATCAAGGCCTTATTTTGTTATTTTAGGGCAGCAAGGGACACCATACCTCCAGACAAGGTCCTCAAGTAGCAGGAAAGCAGCACCAAGCCCAGCAGGAGGCTGGAGGGGAGCAGGTCAGGGTACCAGCTCCAGCCAGAGGATGCTGAGTACAAAAGCTCTGCAGGAAGCTCTGCTATTCAACACATTTAATCCCTCTCGGAAAAACCTCCTCTCTCTACAACTATGCTAGAAGCTGATTCAGACCATCGTCTCCCCTTTTCAAAGCTCCAGCCTGCTTTACTTTGCATTTTCCTGTCCATAAGCTGTCTAACGTATGAGGTAATTATAATACATGATAACTTCTAATAGGCTCATCTTGTAACAACTTTTACCACAGACATAAAATTCCCATTTAAACATATGTAGACAGTGCCACAAAGACATCAGCCTTCCTTGACTAAGTTTGCTAAGTGGAAGAGTTAGCTGCATGTGCCAGATTCCCTGGTCTGACTCTCTGGGCTATTTTTTTGTGTGTGTGTTGTGACTTTGTGCGTGTGGATGGCTTCAAGTAGAGCCAACAAATACCAGAGTCCTGCTGTCTAGCATTCTGCACCGTTTGATTTAGAAATAAGCTGTTACATGAGCCATAAAACGCACGAAGCCTGGTGACCCCTCACCTTCTCCTGTGGGGACTCTTTGAAGTTTAATAAAAGTGGAAGTTGGCAGCCTTTCCCTTGCTGAGCAAGTTAATGCCACCTCACTTCTCTGCCTGTCTACTTATTTTTCACGATGTAAGAAACTAATACGTGTGAGCGTCCCCATCTCTGTGTCAAATTTAGTTGAAATTGGCCAACGGTTCTTGAGGCAGACAGACACAGCGTGTGGTATCCCAGGGCCTGTATTTTCAAGGAATTGGGCTATAGAAAGGCAAAAGACATCGCTGGTTGAGAAACAGGCTTGTAGAGGGGCAGAAAGCCCCCGGCTGGAGGAGCAGGGGAGGTCTGGCCTGCTGGAGCAGCAGCAGAACAAGGCGGGTGGTGATGGTGGGAAGGAGCAGGGACCTCGGGGCACACCTGAGCTGTCCCTTGGGACAGCTGGGGAGCCACCTGGGAAGCTTAAAGCCCTGAGCTCATCTGAGTGATAGATGATGAAGATACAGGAGAAGCAAGAGGAACCCGCCAACCGAGAAGGCTTCACCCTCTTGAGTTTGAAGCCTCCACCAGGTGCCCAGGGAGGAGCTGGGGGAAGCCATGGTGGGATCCTGGTGGGGATGCCCTGTCCCAGCCACACCGAGCATTGCTGCATCCTCCACACTGGCCACATTAGGAAAACCCAATGGTATTGACTGGAGCAATGCAGGAAATACAGTGTCTCGGTCCACCAGAGACCAAATCAATCAGCTAATTACTTCATACGAGGTTTACACGAGGCAGCCTGACGGTCAATGACGTTATCCTTTCAGCAACCCATCTACTTCCAGGCTTAGAAATTAGTGTTTTCATGCAAAATGTTTGGTGTGGACACGGAGAGGATCTGGAGGCCTAGGACATTCATTTTCTCACATCACGGCCTGGGTAAATGTGCTGGTTTCTTCTCTCTGTCTACCTCAGTGGGCTCGAGCAATCTCACTGAGTCTGCTCTTATTGATTTAGGAAAAGGCTTTGATTCTGCAAACCGCGAGCTCTTACTCACGAAACTATGACAACTTGGTATTAGCTGCAAATCAATGAACTTTTAAAATGCAGTCTAAGCAACAAAACTCACTTACTGCTAAACCCCGATAAGCTCGGTGCTGGGACAAGTCAAACCTTTATCTTAACTGCCATGTGATCTTTTCCAGTTTGATAGTTACGTTTACTGTATCGATAAGGATTATAACCCATCTGCAGTGAGATGTTACCTTCCCTGGAAGCACTTGTACAGCAGATTACGTTGAAAACGATAAAAAAAAAAAACAACCAAAAAACTTTCTTTCCATACCAAGTATTCCGCAACACATTATTCTAATTCACCGTTTCCTTTCCATCCCCTCTGTCCGCTTTCCTGTTCTGAAACCAAACAGAAACCATGAGCACACCAGAGATTTATGCAATGTGACGGAGCTGCACTGGGATGGGGCCTGTGGGTGCTGGGTCTGTCCCCCAACAAAAGCCCTTTGGCATTTAGCCCCCCAATTCCTACGAAGGCAATAGGAATGAGATAGCTAAATATCTTCAGCAGCTCAGGAATTTGGGAGGCTGCTCCCAAATTTGAGGCTGGGGCACTCAGATGTCACCTGTGGCCAGCTGGGTGTCACCGCAAAGCCTGAAGATGGGAGGCACCCGAGCATCCCCACGCAGGCTCTGCAGACACCGGGGAAGCTGGTAGAATAATGGGCCCATTTATTCCCCCAGGGGGAAAATGTCAGAAAACACTGGAATGAGAAAAAAATTGCCTCTTTGTTCTGCAAATGGTCATCATTGTGAGAAAGTTTATACACCCCCTGGGAATTCATTTAACCTCCTCAAAAAGAGGCTTTACAAAAGTGAATTCTTATTTACCCACAGTAATTTTACCAAAATAATTTCTTTACTGGAAGAAAGGTGAAGTGGGGTTACCCACGCTGACAGATGCTCCATCACTGCTCTATAGTGGGATAAAGATACCTTATAGCAGAAACCTGTTTCTATTCAGAAGCAACTTATATCCCCGTGAAACGCGGCAGGAGCTCCCGTAGCCACGGGAATGGGCTCACAAAGGTGAGCTTGTTCAACAGAGCATTTCCACAGATTTTTCCGCCCTTCCCATGGAAGAATGGTTAACATTATGTTTGTGTATACAGGACTTAACGGCTTTAAAATATACTGGCCAGCCATGACCAGTCTGCGGGCAGGCCCCGGGGACAGCGCGGAGCAGCCACGTGTTTTTAGAAGCATATATTATTTATAGTCTGCATTGTTGTTGCCATTACAGACCCCGCTGTGAACATATATTCACTGACAAAATAAGCCTGGCCCCAAAAGCATTACACTGAGCATCTCACACAGACATGTTCTACTGGAATGCATTTGCCTACTCCTACGAAGTGTAGGTTACTGGTTTATCTAAAAAAAAGTCCTCTCTCTTTTTTTTTTTTTTCTCACAGATTCATTCCTTCAGTCTTATAAAAATTATTATATTGAAGGCAACCAAGTGAGAAAATAGATGTTATTTCAGCCTTCTCGCAGCTTTTAATTTTTTTAAAGCTTTGAGACTGCATTATTGCCAAGAGTTTTAGAATCAAATCAAATCCCAATTTCTTAAAAATGCGCTTCTGGGACAACCATAGTCTGTATAGTCAACCTTCTTTAGGAGTAACCCTACCTTGACAAGCCCTCGCACACTTCTCTGAGACAAATTTAGTGCTCTAACCACTCTCCCCAGAACGGTACCATGAATTATCACCCCGATGCACGCTGAGTGCCGCGGCAAACGCTGCCCAAAGGCTACGCTGGACCAGGGGGGAGTTGGGCTCATCCCTACACAAAGCCAAGACCACAACTGGGCCTCAGACAAATGTTAACAAAAAGTGACTTATTTTCCATGCTGAAATCAAGTGCAAAGGGAAAAAAAAAAAAATATATATATNAGTCCTGAGTAATTTTGCAGCTTAGGAATATTTCACATACTTCTTTCACCATAATGTGAAGGCCAGATATAACTTTCTGATTAATGGGGGCCACGGAGTGCAATAAACGCAGCTTTAAAGGAAATTCATTTCACAGCAAGCACAACAGGTCTTTATAAACCCCTCCTCCTGCATACACTGGGTATTTTTTACCTGTAAATTTAAGAAAGCCTAAGGGAATTAGACACCCAGCTCCCATTCAAAGACAATGGGGTTTGGAAGTTTGGTTCCTCTATAAACCTCAGCCGTCAGCAGCAGCTCTGTGATCTTGGGCTCGTGCACAGGTGATGTCCCAAGCTGCACGCAAACCTTTTCACTCCTGTTTCTTGGCCTTTTTCCACTACGTTTTACTACTAGCAAAAGCTGAGGGGTGAGCTGGGGTCCCAGGGCACAGTGTGTGGATGCTGCAGTCGGGCACAACTCCCTGGGGCACCTTTGGTGCTGTGGCCAAAGCAAACCAAAATCGGGAAGGGAAGCGCTTCTGCGGAGGAGCGAGAGCACAGCTCGTGTTAATGCAAGATGTTTTCTTATCTGGGGATGTGGCTGATGGAAGGTGTCTGACTGTACCCGACAGAAGTCTTATAGTATATGGGATAAGAAATGTCAAAAGCGGAGAAGAAATCGTGCACAGAAAATATCTGCTGAGAGCCACCTGCTCAAAATTGGGCAGCCAAGCTGCTTGGATGAATTAATCAACACCCCGACATTTACTAAGGACTTGTGAGCTTTTCAGGTGAGCACTGCACACATGGGGCAAACCACCAAATACTGCCTGAATTGGGAGGTACCCGAGCACCTCCCATATTTTTATGTATTAATGCATTAATTTGACCTTACTCCTTGATAAAGTAGGAGGTTTTTTACAGAAGGATGAGGGAGATTAAAGAAGTCATGACATCTAGCTTTAAATACTGCAACAGGAGCTGCCGTGTAGCATCCTGGCACCCCGTGTCAGCTGGTGGTTGTCAGTCCTCCTTTGGGCTGGAGAACAGCGATTCTAGTTCGGTTTTTCTATAGTGAACTGGCACTTACTAAAACGTGGTTCCACGCTGTATAATTTCTATGGCTTTTATTAATGCAGACAGTATAGGCTCCATAAAGAAGAAAAATTACCAGTGGAAGATAAAACTAAAATACTAGTTGCATTACAATCACATTCTAGTGCTGCAATAAATTGCATGAAGCCAATAAAGCAAAACTAACTGAAGATATTTGACACAAACCAAAAATGAAATGAGAGTCATTATGCAGTCTGCTACAGGGACCTACCTTGATGTAGTTAAAGCAATAAACTACCTGGGAGTAATCTTTACTTATTTTAAATTGCATATTCCAATTGCAAAGCTGTTTCTGGCATTTCTGCCACACTTACTTTACTCCGCTCAGAAAAAGAATTACATGTCCGGATAAGTCATGTCCTATTAAATGTGCATCATATCTGCAGCACTCATAAGTCACTTGAGTCATAATATTGTTTATTCTAACATTAGTCACTATTTTCTGTCATAAATCAGCTATTCTCCAGAAGAGTGGAAACGAGATTGAGCCAAGGTTGCAATTATTTCGCACATACATGTTGGCACACAGAATAGATTAAGTGGCTATTTCTACAGAGGAATTATCATCATCGGGCCGTGGGTCAATTATAACAAATGTATTCATGCCATTAGCCCCCAGGTATCTTCAATAATAAGAGTCTGCATTCCTTTCCTTTCCTAATTATTCTCCTCCATGGTCTGGCTGACCCACACATGTGTCAAAACAAGCAGAAGCGATGCCTTTTGCAATATTCAAGGTTAAACCCTCCCAGCCATCATTTCCTGCCAGCCCCCCCCAATCCTCCCTACCCACGGGATATTTGCATGCAAATCAACGGTGGCACGGTGCGCCTTTTCCATGCAACCGGTCCTGCTGCTAATTAATTGTCTGTTATTCTGCCTTTTTGTGCAGAGGTAGCAGCCCTGGCCCCCCTGCCGGGAAAGAGGGAGGGGATTCCGTTCCGCCGCCTTTCAGTCATCCCGGTTTTAATTCGGCTGCGTGCACTGGGGTTGGTATTTCGCTGCCTTTGTGTGACTTGGAGCTCGCCCAGGCCTGGCCCCACCAGCATCTCCCCATCCTGATTTTGAACCTGCACAGATCGTGCCAGGGGACCCGCTGTTATTCACCGCCGAGCTGTGGGTGGGGGTCATGGAAACACTAACAGGGAGAAGGGGCAGTTTTGGTTGGGGTGCATTAAGCCTTGTTTGTATACAAACCCCTTTTAGTTAAAATGCAGTGTTCTGCCCCAGAGGGAGCAGACCATTATAGCAGTGAATGGTGCTTTATAAGACAGCTTATTCCCTTAGGGAAGAGGCAATCAGTTGCCCCAGCTGAAGGCACATTCATACTTGAATTAAAAACCTTCAATAGCTTTTTTTTTTTTTTGTAAATTGCCTTTCATACAGAGCTAGATGCATTGCTTTAAAAAAAAAAAATCAAAAGAAAAGCAGCCGACTTGCACATCAGTCTGTTCCCTTAAGAATGTGTGCACCCCCCTGGGAATTTGTGCTCACAGAAGAGCACAGCACAGCTACCTTGAGGCTCTGGTGGGACCAACGGGGCAGAGCGAATGGCTGAGATGTCCCTAACCCATCGCTTCCCTGTGCCAGGCTCCAGAAGAAATGCTCTTACTCATTACTAACACAATGGAAATCCCTACTTGGAATGTTGCCTTGGCCTTTACCCCTCCTGAAGCAGCAGGATGAGCTGGGGAATGCCACAAGGACGGATACGTCCCACAAATCACTCCCCAGAGAGTGACTGCTTTGCACATCGCTACCGGACAAGCTAAAATGTGGGCATAGCCAGGAGAGGCAAAGCTACGAAATCAAAATACTTTTACAGGAGCTGCCTCTGTGCTGCCACAGCAGCTCTGGAAGATGAGAACCGGCCCAGTGTTACATGAAACCTGTTTTTCAGAGGGGAGCGACAGGGCTCAGCCCCTCTTGTCACTAAAACTTCCCCTCACTCACTGCAGAGACAGGGGTGTCTGCCTCTGCCTTAGCTCCTGGCGGCAGATATTCTACTTTTCTAAGCTCCTGCTATTGCCTTCAAGGGCTCGACAATTTGCCTTTTGCCTTGGTCTAATCTTGGCTATTTTCATTCCATCCTCACCCAGGTTGTCTCGCTAAGGGGGGATGAGGAGTTGGCCACTGCCCGTGTCATCCCCTTCAGCGTGATGGGGAGGACCGAAAGTCCACATAATATCCAGTTTTGGACACTGACTGAGAGCGAGCATCTAAAAGAGACTGTAAACCCAGGGCACGCCCATACGGACGGATTCCCTGCACAGTCCCTCCACATCTGGCGATCCACAGCTTCACACCTCCAGAGACACGGATAATGCCATCACATTTAACAGCTGTCGACACGCTGTTGTCCCGCAGGTT
The DNA here is from genome assembly GCA_013399365.1 of Pampusana beccarii. Taxonomy (NCBI): domain Eukaryota; kingdom Metazoa; phylum Chordata; class Aves; order Columbiformes; family Columbidae; genus Pampusana; species Pampusana beccarii. Next base: position 710,377 of record VWYH01000026.1, read on the forward strand.
CAAAACGTAATTGGATAAAGTTGTGTCAATATTTTGTACCCAAGGTGTTGTGTGACAGCGGCTGCAGCTTAGCAACGCACGAGCCGAAGCGGCATCTCCTCCAGCGGGGTTTTGGCCCTGCCTCGGTTGGGGGCTCCACACTCACACCTTGGAAGAGACGTCTGAAGGGACAAATTGTCCCCTATACAACATGATCAAGATTATTTTTGTTTAGACTTTCAAAAATAAAACAGCTCTAAGGCACTGAAGTAACACAGCGAACCCAAGTCCCAGGACATCACCTTGTACCTTGCTCCCTTCTTCACGTAGCTCCCACTGCTGCCCTTGCCAGACTCAGACTTAGTGCTCACTGCCCACTCTTCCTTACCCCCATTATAATTAAAATATATTTAAAAAAAAAAAAAAAAAAGTATTCTATGCCTAGTAAATACCTTCTCTGGTGCTTTATAGAAAGGAATTTAATGTCCTTTCTGTGCTGTTTTATTTGGCTTAGAAGGAATTTACAGCCACTATTGCTTCCACTGAAGCCAGTGGCAGCACACACTTCTACACTTCTCTGGAAAGCCCCTGTGCAGAGCTGCGTAAGACACTGCATGAGTGGACTGGGACCAAACGAAAGAAAAAGAGAGAGGAAAACTAAGCAAATTTACTACGGTAAAAATACGAGTTTTCACAACTCCAGACTCCAGCTGCTTCTCAGTCTTCTTGCTGATTTACATGTAATTTCCATCTAAACTCAGGTATATGCACACATTGCAGGGGGGTGGTGGGGTTCTCAGGATGGATTTACACAATATTTCCAAACTTTCTAAAGCCAGGATCACCGTTTTACCTGGCCAGCCCCAGCCCACACAGTGCCAGGCTATACAGCTGCACTTGGAGTTGTTGGAAGCTAAAACCATCGCAGCTCCTGTTAAATCAGTGACTGCTTATTTAATTAAAACTTTTGCAAACACGCAGCTATTCCCCCCACCTGAAGCTGTCTTGTAAAGGTGGATTAGAGCAGCACGTGCACTGGCCAACCTGCCGGGACATTCACAGCCCCTCTCCGCAGCCGCGCATCGTGGCAACAGCAGCCGCTCTCCCTGGAAGCGAGTGGGGCTGGAGTTTAGACACACTGTTTGCAGAGTAAATAGGAGCCAGAGATCTGCAATTGCACTTCAGTGTGGAATCAAGAGGTCTCATCTCGTGACCGAAGCGTTCACAGTGCTGAGCACAGATGCCCTCCTATTCACCTTTAGAGTCTGCATCCTTTCTGTGCTTCCCACGCGTCCTTTGCCTTCACCTCCAGGATGTCTGTCTTGTCTTTGAAATATCACTGCTCTCCTACTGTTAAAGTATGTGGAAGGATGAATCTTTTATCTCCCTTTTCTATTAGGGAGGTTGATTCTGGGTTCATTGGTTAGGTTTAAGATGTTACAAAAGCGTCTGTCTGGTGGGATTTGAAGATGACAACCCTCCAGTGTTATTTCAATGCAGGTAATGGCAAGTAGATCCCCTTGCTTTATTTACACCCTGTTAGGAGGAAAAGCCTGTCTGGAATAAGGATGTAGAGATAAGAAGAGATTAGAGATTGAAGCTCAAGGCAGTTTACTCACGTGGAGAGCAAGGGGAGCAGCACGCTGAGCCCAGCTCTGCTCCTGTGCGCAGCCCTTCTGCAAGTGATGCCCCAGACCGGCTGCGGATGCACCTCTTGGCTTTGGGGGGATGCTCCCCTCTAAGGAAGGGGCCCTGCAGCCCTCCAGACTGAGCCCTAACTGCAAATCCTGGCCTGAGCTCCATAACATGAGATGAGCTGTTTCTGGTTCTAGTGCAGACAGGTCCCCCAGAGCCAGGCATGGTTTGGGCTTCACGCTCCTTTAAACCATCACATAGTCCCTTCTGAAACAGTTCCCACTAGAAAAACATGGGTTTGGATTAAACTGAAACTGCCCAAAGAAAATTGGAGAGATTTCAATAGCGTCTCACATACACACACACAAAAAAAGGACTTATGACAAAATCAATTATTTTTGAAAAATGTTTCTGCTGTTTCCAGTGCACACTATTGTTTTACAATTTACTTGCTTGTAAATTTTCCACTTGAACCGTACTGCTTGGCATAACCTGAGACCTTTGCTCACGGTCTGTAGAACCACGCTGACTAACAGTGCACAGCTCGCTCCTGAACGCCTGCCCACACCCAATAGCCGAGAGCATCTCCCACTTTGTTTTCCTTTGTTTTGTTTCTCGAATGCTAAGGAGAGCTCCAACTTCATACAAAGTTGAAACCATCTAATTTTCTGGATCAAAGTGTCTCCGGCTTTTGTTGTAATGAAGCAATTTGACACTTTCGGTAATACAAACATTCCCAACCCTAATTAGAGGGGCAGCTGTTTCCAATATCTCCAGAAAGCTTTTCCAGATTAGCACAAGAAAATGGCCAAAAAGCACAGGACACTAGAGGGTGGGAATATTCCCTTCCAGCAAGGCTCTTCTATCTGCTCCGTTTCCCCATCCCCCTGCTCTGTACTGACAGAGGAGCTACAGAAAGCCCTTTTTTGTGGTTACTGCAGCCAGCAGTGAGGCCTTGGTGGAGGCTGATTACCAGTATTTAACTGGAGAGGCCCATCAGCCTCCACAGATGATGCACAGGGACCTGCTGCCAGTCTGGGTCTGCATTGCTGCTCCTACCCCAGGAGGAGAAGCAGCAGATCCAGTGCAGGAAGGTGAAATTTGCTGCCTTTGTGCTCTCAAGTGCTGAAACTGCTTGGGATATGCCCGAGAGCTCGCCCTCAGCTGCATCCCGGCTGGGTCAGGGTTACGTGCTGGGATGGGGTTTTGGCTGCGGGTCGGTGCTCTTGTCCCCGTCACACACCAGGTCTGGGAGGAGCAGCTCAGCCTCGGGGCAAGATGGAGCAAAGGAGCACTAAGAGAGCAATTTGTGCCAAGCCACGGAAGGACCTCTGGGAGCTGCTGTTGCCAGGAGCTCCGTGGGGCTGTATTCAGGTTGTGTCCGTCTTGCAGAGACTGGGGAGATGAGCAAAGCTCCAGCCTGACCCTGCAATACAGACGAGGATGCTCCTCCATCCAACGGCCAGCAAAGGGCTGGATCTGTGCTGCAGGCGTCAGGGATCTCCTACTCCTACCAGCCTCTCGGCTGAGGCTGCGGTAACGCAAAGAGATTTATTCGTTTTGTCTCCTGAACAAGTATTAAGATGAATATCAAAACATAATTGTCTCAACAATCTTTAGGCTTTTACTTATCAGTCGATGATAAGGCTACATAGTGATATGTTCATTTGTCTGCAGATCTCTGTAATCCTATTAAGCATAGAGTGATAACTATTAAAGTGTATATATACACCCCCATGCACACATTTGTTGAGGAAAGTATTTAACACACACTCTCTCAATAGAATTTACTGCTGCACAGAGAGGGTGTCTCTGTATGGACAAGTGAAACACAAACCACCTCGATTAGCACCAGATCACTCAGGGTCACAGACCCCTCCAAGCAAAATACCGAGAACATTGCTGGAGCTAAAGCAGGCAAAAATTAAAATTGCCCTTTCATTTTCTTATGCATTTCCTTCAGAGCAGAGGGGATTTTTCTGGCTCTCAATTTCACACCTGGGAGCTGTGGGACCAGGCTGGGGTACAGCCGGTCTCATCCGATGCTCGAACCCACCACTGGTGCCCTCAGCAGCGCTGCCCATGGGCTTCACCTGTCTGCAGCATCCCCAGACAAATGCACAAGAACAGGAGGTTTCTCCTCCTTCCAGACCAAATCTAGATCAGGAAAACCCATTTGTGAAGAAACCACAAAAATTTTCACCAATTAAAAAAAAAAAAAGTCCTGGACTTCAATGGCAGAGGAAGAAGAAATCGTGTGCTTCTACCCCAAACCCAGCAGCTGCTTGGTTTGGCTTTTGCTCCAAAAGCTGAACTTTTGTAGTTAGTGCCCAGGCGCAGAGATCTCGTGCAGAACAACAGCCTGACCCCGCTTGGGCACAGCGTGTGGCCCGGCGGCCTGAGCCGCTTCCCGCGGGGACAGGGACACGGCCCCTCTGTAATTCAATCTTCACGCCGGCTCGCTCCGGGGTCTCTGGGCAGTGACCGTGGCCGTGCCGCCGCCATCGCCGCGGGGCCCTCTGCCGTGTCCGGGAGCTGACACGCCAGCGCATCGCCTGGCCCTCCTGAGCTCCGTGCGCTGGAAACAACCCCCAGCCAAGGGAGCTGTTTCCAGACGGTTCGTCTCTGGGCTGGGAATTTATGTGGCACCAACCCATTGCTCACCAAGGCGTGTGCTTCACATCATCTCCCTGCCCTCCCGGGGAGGTACGGCCATCCCTGTATTCCTGTTGACAGCTGCTTCTCCCCTCAGCCCCATCTCCACATCTGTTCTGGAGTACTTTTGCACTGTGCAGGCGTACAACACTCCTGTAACGCCTACCGCAGAGCTTTCTCTCTGCATCACCTCCCTAAATCGCCATGAATTTAGCCTCCAGTAGTTCCAGACACCTTCTTGTTTTAAAAAACACCTTTTTCAAAACAAAACAATCACAGTCCACAAGCCGGGAGCAAGACTCACATCCTTTTTTCTCCCTCCGAAGCTGTTGCACACTGAAGGAGCTGCACAAGCCCTGCAAAACCACCAAGCCAGCACACATCCCGCTCACGCAGCACCTCTCTTAATTTCCAGACTTTAACCTTAACTCCAGCTGGGCACTTTTGTCTCTGTCTTTCCATTTTTAACTCTCCTCTGCCTCACTTGTATATGAATACCTGCTATACCGTGGCCCAAGAGCAGCTGGGGCTTGCCAGCCCCTCAAGGCCAGGACCACTGGTAGCAGATGGTGTGGGACGTACTGGATTTTGGACATCGGTGGGCTCAGAGCGGCTCATGGGTTTTGTTAGTGCTCAGCATCACTGGTAAACCTGGCTGCTGCAATGCTTTTACTGCCTACCGTTAAAAAATAAAAAATAAATCCTTCTCCCTGCCGTAACGTGGAGAGGCTGCCTGGGTCATATTTCCTTCTTAATTACAGGCTGATAGGTATGAAGATACACTGAATGGAAACTGATGTGCTGAGATTGGAGCAAATGGGGCTGTCAGGAGACAGCCAGAAGAGTGTTCATTTGCCGTAGGGGTGGCAGCCGGAGGAGCAGAGGCTGCTCCCAGACTCTCGTTAGACACAGAGCTGAAATGCCAAGAAGTGATGGAGAAATATAAAGAAAATAACCCAGAAGGTAGCATTGGAAATATTGACAACTTGGGCAAATCACTCCTATGGACTTTGCTCGATTGTCTGTTCAGTCTTCCTTACAAAGCGCTCCTATCACACAAGCGTAATAAAACAAGAATATATAAATGGAAGGAATTAAGAGTCATCCTACTGGGACCAATTTAATCTTTGCTTCATTTAAAAGAGGAACATGGCTCCCTTATCTAATGTACATAAAATCACTCTTTATTCCCCAGGTTTACATACAGATGACAGAGCCATATAAATACGGATCTTCTCCTTTCTCCCATTCTGTCCTGAGAAGAACCACCTTCTACCACATTTGTTCCCTACTCTACATGCTTGAAGGAGAGCGTCCCTCCTGCCCTATGTTCTTACTGGGAATGGAGAGGATGAGGATATGGCAGCATCCTTTGGAGGCAACGAGCTTTGGCAGCTGATGTTTGAAGGAAAAAAAGCAGCGAGAGCGGTCACGGGTAGCTCTTGCTCAGAGGCGTCTGGTGTTGAAGGGAATAAGTTAGCTAGTGTGCGGCCTGGGACTGAAACCCAGCCAAAACCTGCCCTCCCAAGAGCTCTCCACTCCCATCCATCTTGGCTGGCTTTCCTTTCAGGGAGTTTCGGAGCGAGCCCGTGGAGGTTTCCGTGCAGTGCAAGACAGGCAGGAAACCACAAAGTCTCCTGTGAACTGTCATGTTCGGGCCACTCAGAGTGAAGTGGAAACACAGAGTTTTACTGTGTAGTTACCAAAAGCAAAGAGTCGCCCACGCTGGGATGGGGATCCCGCTGAGCTGCCACGTAGGTGAGAGCAGCCCCGGACCTCTCTGCTGGAAAAGGAGAAACCACAACCCCAAAAGTGCTGGGAGAAGGTTTAGAGCAACAACCAAAAGTCATTTAAGTCTTTGCAGGTTCAAGTTTTTAAGTTAAAACTCAAAGTTATCCCCAGAAAGCAGACTTTCCCACACCCAAACACAGCAACTGAAGTTGAAATGTGGATCTCAGTCAAGTTCAACGCTGAACTTTTCACTGGTCCTGTTACTGAATAGGACCCCAAGTCACTGCGAGTTCACATCCTTGCCCATATGAAATCATGTCCTGTTTCACAGAACACATTCAGAAACGTGCACATATCTCCTCTTTTCCACACCTCTGAGCTGGGGGAAAAAAAAAAAAATATTAAAAAAAGGTATTTGTGAATCGGTCATTGCTTTCTAGCACGCTGAAAGCATCAGAGGACTCCCTGCTCTTTCAAACCAACTATCACAAGTGCAATTTCAAAGTGTTTCTCTCTCCTAATATCCAGTGGCTTTTTAAAAAGCAACTAACAGCAGTGCTGGAATGGCCAATGCCTAATTAGCTAATGGGTAATGATGCTCCTGTGAACGAGGTGGACATTTTGCTCTATAATTATCATCTAGCCTGATACCATGTCCTGCAGCCGGCAGCGGTAGGTGCCTTGGGACGAGGTTAAGGAACGGGCAGGGCTGTGGCAATGATCCCATGCTGGCCCCACAGCCACCGACCTGAGCCGGGTGTGCTGGCCAAACCACGGCTCCTGCTGCCGTACCCCACTGGAACAACACGCAACGCCGACCACAGCTTCTGCATGTCTGGCTTTCCCCAGACATATCCTCATTTTCCACTCCCGAGTTTATATGTCTGAGCTAAAAAAGCGGAATTTAATCATTTTGCTGGGACTTGCAGCTCTCGGCAGCCTGCGAGCAGCCTTTGCACCGGTCCCCAGCTCTGTGTCTCCATCCAGGAGGCAGCAGAAGAGCTGGAGGAGCCACCTTCTGCCTTGCTGGGACTCATTATGAAGCCTTGAGGACTAACCACTTGGTGTAAAACCCTGGGGCTGAAGGCTCATACGTTGTATTAGCCCTGAAAAAGGCAAACCCATCTCTTTGAGAAGATTCAGGGTTGAACAAACTGTTAGCAAAGATCTGCTCATACTACATTTTAGTGTGCAAGACCACTGTGTCTTCTTTTTTCTTTTACCATGGTAAACAACAGGAGCAGCGCAATTTTGTTCCTCACACCACCAAAGAATGACTTCAGGGGGGGTTAATTCCAGCATGTGTAAGTGCAAAATCCACCTTCTAGAGTCACAGCTTCGCCTTTCCCAGCCGCTGCCCGACCCACCCCACTGGGACACCCTCTCCAAAGATGAGCCTTCAGCCTTTGGATCCGCTTCAAAATCTCTATTGCCAACTGCAACTCTTAGGAAAAAAATAGTCACTAGAGGATTTCTAAGGGGAAAAGAAAAAACAAAACACCACCACTGGAAACTTTCACCCAGTTCTCTGGAGTTTTAGGGATGCCACCAGCCTCGTGCTCCCGCAGCGCAGGGCAGCTTTTGGGGAGCCTGCGCCCCAGCCCTCTCTCATGGATGTGGCACTGGGCAGCCTGGTAGGTTTTTTTCTCTCATAAATCTCCAAACCTGTACTGCACGTTTGATTTTTCAGACACGCCAAGTGCTTCCAGCTAAGAAATCTGCTGGAACTGAACATTTCCAAGGGCAGAAAAGACACGCTTGTAAGCCATGCCATTGAAGCAGAGATGCTCATGAGCTGGGATGACCTGCTTCCTTCAACAAATCCCTGACAACAGGACAAGACACACACCCTGCACACGTTTGCTTTTCCGCTTTCATGTTTCTGCACAAGCTGAGGAGATCTTCAAGGTCCCTTCCAACCCAAACCATTCTAGGATTCTATGAGGGAGCGCTGGCGAAGGTTGGTTGGCATCAGAGCCCAGCAGGTATGCGTGAAAACAGGAGTTCACGCAATACAGCGCTTGATTGGCAGATATGATGATGATAATGATAATAATAATAATAATAATAAAATCCCACTATTAATAATCAGAAGGTGCACATGGAGCCCTGGGAGACACATTAGCTGTTCGAACATGCAGATATTTCTGTCCCTCCCTCCTGTGTAATCAACGTGTATTTATTTCTTCATTTAGCTCAACACTCGCCCTTTCAGGAGGAGATGAAAGTGTCAAGATGACCCTCTTCTTATCGCGCCCCGCACGAGGGAGAGCTTTGAAGATATAATATGCAGAAACACTGGGCTCTCTGGTGACTTCTCCAGATTTAATTAGCCTGACCTTCTGCGCGGATCCTCCTCCGCCTCCCAACAGCCCCTCTCCAGCCACAGACAAGCTGCTGGGCTCATCGGCAAAAGAGCAGCTGCTCAAGCCCTCCGTTTAATTCAGAGCTTTGGCTTTCCAAAATGAGCTAAAAAAAAACAAAATAAAATAAAAAATAAAGCCACCCCAAAGATGGAGCTGCTTTTAGCATTATGCACAAGCTGCAACTGCCAAGGAAAGTTTATCTTGGAGCCAATGTGAGCTCTTTTGCTCCAAGTTAAATATTTCCATTAAAAAGGAGAATGAACTATACTGTGGGACTTCCAATTGCTTCCTGAAATATTAAGAAGGAATATCTTTAAACATTAATATTTTGTTATAGTGCTGAAGTCTTTCTAAGGGAGGGTTATTTTTTAGAGCTGTGCAGTTTTCTCTGCATAATTGGAGCCTCTGAAGTGTGCCCATACCCTCCCTTCCCAAAAGTCACTGCAAAACGGCAACCCTCCTTCCAAAGCAATCAATAACAACAATTCATTTTTGGTTTCGCTGTTATTTTTGCTGGCAGGAGGCACACGCAAAGGACACCCACATTTAACCCCTTGCGCTAAGTGCACCATCATGCGCCCCATCCTCAATCACCCCAAAAGCTGAGTCCCTCTGCTCATATTGGTGCACCCACCGACCCATCTGTTGTGCTGGGTTGTGTCTGGATCTGCTCCCACTGCCCATCCCATTGGGACTGGCCAGCCAGGTCCTTCTTGTCCCCAGCAGAGCGGGGTAGGACAACCCTCCTTGCCCCAAGCTTTACTCCACCACCGGCCCATCCATCCTCCCTGACACCACAGAAGCGGCTATTGAAATGGCAGAGCAGGAGAGCAGCTTTAATGCTGCTTTCGTGGAAAGCAAGGGTAAAAAAAAAAAAATTAAAGAAAAAAAAAAAACAGAGAGAAAAATTATGTTGCTTCCAGGCCATTTACATGTTCATTTCTCAAGAGAATGTGACACTTTATCCCTTTTCTCAAATTAACTTTTGTGTCACACACGGAATAAAAAAGAGACGATAGACGGGAACTGAAACATAGCGAAATAAAAGACTGCGAGCCTGCACACACGGAGCATATGTTTGTGATCTATAGGAGCCGGGGGAGGGACGGGGAGGGGAGCCCTGCTATGTCAACCATTGTTCAGCAGCTTGGTATGTTGGCTTAATCTTACAAGGTCTCCCAGAGGTCCTTTTTTCCAGATTTTTTTCTCACCCCCCCTCCTTCAGGGCAAACAAAGTGCTTTTCTGCACAGGCAGTTTGAGCTGCTTAACCGTTCATGTGCTAGCAAGGGCTGGAATGGTCACCTCGGGGACACCAAAGCCGGTGGAGCTGCCCCAGTGCCCGCGGCTGGAGGGTGAGCTGGTCCTCACCCTCAGGGCCAGCACGGGTTTGCACTGGAGCTGAAAGAAACCGAAAAAAGAATTACAGAAAAGAAGGGTTTTTTACGACGCACTAAGCAGGCTGACATTGCGTGATGCTCGGTCTACATTATGGTTGAGCTTAAGCTCCAATTTCACACCAACAACATCCACAGCGCCCCGCCAAGCCCTAGGACCCATCCATTTTGCTGTCCTTGCTCGAGTACATGTCTTGTCCATACCCTTTCGACGCACCCCATGGCCATTACCCTTTATCCGGTGGGACACCCTGGTCCCAAATCTGCTCTCTAAAGTGTAACTGCCAAATGAAGCAGGTCCCGCACGACTGAGCGGCAGGTTCAGTGTCACTCGGGGGGCAGCCAAACCCCAGCCCGGCCAGTGGAGGCACAGCCTGGAGCACACGGTGATCAGTGAGCAGGTCCTTCACTCAGAGTCCCTGGCACAACAACGATATATTTGGTGTTAATTAGTTGTGTGACTTTTACCTTCCTGCTTTTCATCTCTTTGCTTTGTTTTACAGTTTTAAGCGATTTAGAACTGGTTTTGCTGTGACCAGGGTTCCTGTAATTCTTAGGCACATGATGAAGCAGAGGTACCAACATCCCTGAAGGAGAGGAGGGATGCAGGGGCAATGCCCCCTGGCATGCTGCTCTTCAAGGCTGTTTGTACAAGTGTTTTAGACACCTAATAGATTTTCCTTTCAGCCACACGTATTAACCTAGCCAGTGTATTAAAGACTTAGTTACAAGCTCACATTGAAAAGACAGGTACATAGTACATATAAAACTGACTTCATGCCGATTCAGAATGAATAATCAATGAAGTCACACAGGCTTTTTATTAAGAAAGAGGAGAGTCCTGGACCTTTTGGGTGCACCTCTCCCCAAGGTTTCGGTTTGGACAGGAGGTTAAATCCTTATTTCCAACACACACTTTCACACCTGAGGCTAGGGGAGCCCTAAGGTGATGAACAGTGCCTGGTGCAGCCCCAGTGGGGTCATCTGGAGCCTTTTCATCACCTCCCACGGCCTCAGGCCAGCAGGAGCAGCTTTTCTGCTAAAGGGAGCAGAAATCAAAAATCACTGAACTTTGAGTGTGGTTAAGAAATAGGATCAGAAATTTGCCTCTTACTTGCAGTTATGTGCAGCTTAAAAGTCAAAGAGGGACTTGTTCAGGGTTGAAGTGGGACAGGGAAGATGGAGAGCAGAACAAGAGATCATTTCCCTGTGAGATTGGGCTCCTGGCTCTCTCAAGCATTGAGCTCCACAGCTGTGCTCTGGGGAAGCACAGCTGGCTTCTCTGGGTCATATATGGTTTGGGTTTGGGGTTTTTTGGAGATTTTTCTTTTAATTATTACTTTGCATGCTAGTGCCCTCAGAAACCAAAACTCGCCATCCTGCCTCCACATTTCCCTTCTGTAGAGGCAAAGGGTGTTACAGTTCATGCATCCAGCTTCACTTAAAGCTTCATAAACCGCAATACCCACTTCAACGACATTATCATTCTCATTTCTGTTCGAGATGGTCCTGAAAAAGCATCGATCTGAGACAGCAGAAACCTGTCTGTCTCTTGGACACCCCCATTCCTTGCTGAATGCAATACCCTGCTGTGTTTAGGATATCATGTATATATATTTTGGGGACCTTCTGTACATCCAGCCCTAAACCACTTGGGCTGGACACCCATCATCGTAGCCTGGTGCTGAGCAGCCCCATGCAGGAAACCTGTGCTGGAGGTGGCCAGCCTCACGCTGTTCTTGGTTGACACTCAGGGCAGGACACTCTCAGGCACTACAGGCAGCTGGGAATAATTTTGCCTATCTAGAACTGCAATTAAACCTCAAGGGCCAGCAGTATTTAAGTACTTTGGTTCAGGGCTTTGTGGTTTCTGGGTGTGTAGCTGAGAAGCGTCGACATTTCAGTGGTGCAGTCAAGGAGGGAAAGGGATGTCTGGGCCCCTTCGGAGAGATCTGACATATCCACAACATCACTTCAGCAGGGGGATGGGTTTCACCTTGAATATCCACAGCATGTTTAGCTGTAACACAGTTTGCCACTTATCACCCGTAAACGCCTGGGGAGAGCGGGTATTCCCAGTACACGATGATCTCGCTCACCTAGCGTGGACACGTCACGGTGGACAGGAGCGCTCACATCCCACATCGCCTGTTCCTCCCCAGCGCTGCAGAGGCTGCGGGACAGCCCAGGGAGAGGAATCCCCATCCACTGGGTCTCTTTGCCAACCTCAGCCCCAGCCTTTGGTCCACCAGTAAAAAATAAAAGCAAAATATTATTACTTGCAGTATGTAGGCCGAAGAAGTTTGGGGAGAATTTCCATTTTCAAAGAAGAAAATATACCTGCCACATGAATAGCATTTTCTAGTTTGACATTTCAACTCATTTTTGCAGAAGCTGAAAAGGAAGCAGGCCAGAGAAAAATAAGAGCTCTCCTTCCCTGCTTCCAGCAAAACTCAAATGGACAACCCTTGCCCTTCCCACCACCGCACTAAATAGGTCAAGTCACGTTATGTATTCCATGGGACACAGCTTAAAGTGCAGAAAACTGTACAGGGACAACAGGCAAGTCTCCCAGTGCCCCTGTTTGGGCCATCCACCCGTCCAGGAGAGGACAACAGGACAGGCTGTGTCCCTGCCCCTGATGCTGATGATCTGCCCACGCTCAGGACCTGCACTGCTTCAAATACACTGGTCTGGAAAGCAGCCCAAATCCTACCCCGAGGAAACCACAGCTCTTCTGGTTAAAAGGAGCCACAAAATATTTTCTCCAGATCAAATTCAACTGCTAATCAAAGACAGCTACAAAGGTAAACTCTGAGTTTAAACCAGACCTTAAATCCATACAACACTTTTCAGCTGGATGGTGGCACGAGAGTGGGAAGTGCTGGAGGAGCTGGGGAGCAGCCGTGCTGGCTGTGGTTTGCGTCTGCCCCATCCCCACGTGTTCCCACCTCACCCATATGGGGCAAAAGGCTTTTTGCGTCTTCACCTGCTAAAAATATCCAAGGCTGGAAGTTAAAAGAAATTAAATATTTAGCAGTTGCATAAAGGCACCTTGGGATGAAAGCGTTATGGATACAAAGCTGTCATCTTATCCCTTCATCATCATATTTTTTATGTAGCAGACATGTGTCTTGTTGGCAAGGCAACTTCTCTGTTTCAAACCAGCCTCATAAATCTCATTAGGATGCCTTTTTTAAAGCCATCAATGAAGAAAAAAAAAACCAAACAGGAACAGGCACCCACTGGACACCACCCCAAGTCCCTTGGGACTCTGCTCACCACAGCTCTTGACAGGAGCTTGTTGGACGCTTCCCACTGAAACATTTCACAATGCACCATGAGATACCTACAGCAGGACCAACACACACCTCTTCCTTCACTAGAAAGGCTCCTGCTGATTTTAAACATGCGTTGGGTCCCATCCAGAGCTTCCTTCCCCACTGTAAACACAGCACAACAAACCCATTCGCCAGCTTGTGGCCGGCGAGAGCTCTACGCTGGGAAACCTGCCTAGGCTTAGCTCCAGTTTGGGTAGTCTGGGTGAATGAATGGGAGATGTGTTTTGCAAAACCACTGCAGTTTAGACCAGTTCTTACGCGTTCAATGGCAACAGCAGCTTTTCTGGATGTGCCACCACCAGAAGCTCCTGCGAAAGGAGGAGGTGCTGGACATCCCGGGGTCAGGTTTGTCACTGAGGTACTTTGGCTACTTCTAGGCAGAATTAAATCAAACGCAACTGGTTCTCTTGAAGGAGAGCAGAGCTACGGATAACACACAATTAGGATTTTTTCTTTTTTTTTTTTAAATGCACCATGTTGTATCTGGGCAATCTGTAATTCAAACTGATTAAACAACGATCCCCTGAAGTTTTCAAATGCCCACTCAAGGAGTAATTCCGCACGCTGGCAGCACAACAGGCTCGCTGCGCCTCTCGCATGAGCTCGCAGGACTTTGACATACCCTCATAGCGGCAATGCCTCCCTCTTCAACAGCACAACCAATTTAATTTAGCGGTGGCTTCACTCTCCCGTACACTCTTTTCTTTTTCGAGCACGCCACCCCCATGACATTTGGCAGCATCTGGCCCACAGCTGCTTCTCAGAGGGTCCCATCAGCCTCTGAGGAGCAAAGATAAACCTCATTTTCCTGGCAGCAGGGTCCATGGGAGCCACTATCCCCGGTGTGCGAGTGTCAGAAGGGAAGGATGGAGGGGCGTTGGATGGAGGGGGATGGACTGGGGCCACGCTGCACCCCACAGGCAGCACACCGCCCTTCTGCCCGCCCGCATGCGTGCGCATGTGTTGTTTTACAGATGGCTGCCTCCCAAATCAACACAACCTGCTGAGCCTCTCCAGAGCTCAGAACAGCATCTTCACGCCAGATGCAGGTTTGCTGGAGATCTGATGACGAAAGGGAGCTCGGGTCCCTCTCCCTGGAGCTTGCTGATCACCCATCGATGAAAATGGTCCACAAATAAGGAGGCATGAGCAGGGCCTGCTGTCAGCAGAGCTCCTGAGAGGAGTTTTTTGGAGGCCATTTGCCCAGTTAAATTGCATCCAGCTCCCGCCCAGCCAGCAGAATGAATCCCCTCACCAGCAAAGGGCTTTCTGGAAGTTGCCCTCTCCCAGGTCTGCAGCACTGCAGGATTTAGCAAGTTCTGCGAGGCCAGCGCCACTTTGGGGACACCCTCTGGAAGACATCAGTGGGTTCACTGTTTTTCTCCCCAACTTCACATGTTTGGGAGCAAGGTCAATTATTTCCTCCTGCTGGCATGGGCAGGATGTGGCCCTCAGGAGTGGAGGAGCCCAGTCACATCCCCAATCTCCTACCCTGTCCCACAGCAGCTCCCAGTAGCAATACCCCCCTACGGCCAGAGCCTCGCACAGTGGCACAGAAATGCTCAAATCAAGACGCTTCTGCAGCCCCCAGGGTTTCGGAAGGCGTCCTGCCGAAAATCCTTTGTATGCTGAATCCCCAGCTCCCTCTCGCCTGGTTTTCCTGTGCTTCAGCCCAAGAGCATCCCTTGCTGCTTTATTTATGCCACACATAAAAAGACCTGGCAGAGCTCATCAGTGAAAATCCACGTTTCCCTCAATAACCATGTGCCTCTGCCCAATTAGTGCCACGCTGCTGGTGCACAGAAAGGAGACGTCTCTGTACACCGGCCCTCACAGCCACGAAACGCTGTTCACCATGGTCCATGGGTACATAACGCATCACACCTTTCCTGCTTCTTACTGTCTTAGGTGAGCTGAACCCAATGAATATTTCAATAGCCTCTGCCTGCCCACGATACTATTAATTTTGGAGTCCCTATAATCCAATTCCTTTTCCTCCAAGTGGGTGGTGATTATTAATTTCACAAGCTTTGCTTCCATCAGCTCCTTCCTAGTCCCTTGTGGCTAAGGAATATTAATCCACATTCATACTGTCATTCAGCTGCCCAGGAGACTCTGGTGTGAATAGTATTATTATTAATACCACCGCTTCACACGTGGTTAAAGGCGCACAGGCGGGTTGCAAAGGTCGTTTGCAGAATAGCACCTCAATGCTTACGCTCAGAGAAAAATAATGGGGCCAAGACAATGCTTGTTGTGGAGGTTTCTCGGGGCTCTGGACCTGCTGATGCTGGTCCTGCCTTCCCAGGGCACAGAGGACAGAAAGTCCCCTGAGAAGGTTTGCAAGGAGATCGACTGCAGCCCAGGCACCCTCAGCAAACAGAATGGAGCAAATACTTTTGTCCTTCTTTCGGAAAACACAAACCAAACCAAAAAGCAACAACAAACCCAACCGCAAACAAAACCATCACCACCACAACCAAACATGATCTTGCTGCTTAAATAAATAAAGTGCCACGATGCTCTGGAATGTAATCACTTTTGACACCTCAACCTTATTATCAAATTTACTTGAAATTAAGCCATTCTTTTGAGTTTTGCTGGAAAGGCAGAGTGGAAGAAGGCAGCTGTTGCACTTCTTTACAGAGCAAGAAAGCCTCTCCCTACCAGCCAGGCGATACAGATTTCAATCAAATACCTCATGGAGGGATTTAACAACACATCAAGGACTTCTTCAATGTGGGGCACTAAATGGCAGAAAGATGAAGAGAAAAAAAGGTGGCCAAGAAATGCAGCATTAAATTACAAATAGCCCTAGAAGTCTCCCATTCACTAACAAGGGTCAGGGCATCCGCTGACTGACAAAGAAAGGAAGGGGCACAGATGAGCTGGTGCAGACAGAACCTCAATGGGTCACAGGCTAAATATATACAATACCCACATCCACCAAAATAAACACAAGTGCAAGTAAAAGCCTGCCTCACACCCCAGCTTTTCTCATTTGCACAGTGGCTGTTGCACAAGCCACATCGGGAAAAGCCCCTTTTCAAGGGAGTGAAGCCCACGGATCTGAAAGCAGAGCACATTTTGGTTTTGTTACTCAGCGCTTTTGGCAGCTGAGATAGGCTGGAGACTTCACAGATGTGACTGCTTTCCCAGGTTTTTTTTTCCTAGAAAAATGTAGCATTCCCAAATGATCAGCACTGCAGCCGGTACAGCCCCAGCTAACGCGCCGCCGCAATTACAAAAGCAGAGGAGGGAAAGATCACTCCCTCCCAGACCTTGCCCTGGAAGGTTGCAGACAAGGAGTCAAATCCCAGTCCCATTTTGGGTGGCAAACTCTCAGTTTTCCAGATGTCGCACAGCCTGGGCTGCCAGATGTCCTGAAATCCCCACCCCGAAACCCCAATCGCTGCGTGCATGGAGCGGCTTGGCCTGGCGCAGGGACCCAGCTGGGATGCATCAGCCTCACAGTGCAGATGCAGCAGCCCCCCGAGCTGGCAAAACCCCCCCTTGCTTTTTATGCAGCGAGTTGTGGAAGCTGGGGGGTGGAATCCCTGCCTGCAGTAGGGCAGCTTGCTGAACTTTAGAGAGGTTTGGCACAACCTGGAGACCACGAGCAACACAGTGTGAACAGCAGAAGCTGTCTGACACGCAGGGATTTCATGGGAAGGAAGGAGAGAGTTCAGCCCCCCGTTTATCCCTCTCAAATAATTAACAAACAACTCAGGGTACTCACTGTCGTAAGCAGTCTCCTGGTAGATGTTCACTGGAAACCATCCCCTTTCTCACTTTTCCTACCAACACAATGAACTCAAAGTTTCTGGTCTATTTGCTCCTCCATCCCTACCTGCAGAGCCCAGGCAATCAACAACTAATTAGCTCCCCCTGGTCTGAAGCCTTTCCTTGATTTCTCTTAAAGGCCCCATCACCTGAACCCAGCGGGTTTTACCATGAGCCTGCGCAGCTGAACCAGCAGGGCTGGAATCAAACAGTTTCTCTCCAGCAGAAAAGCTCTGCAAGATGGTTTAAAGCAGCACAAAGCACCCACTTTCAGTTTGTATTATCTGGGTGATCCGTGGCTCTGTGGCCTCAAGTTCCAGCCTGGACCCTGCTTGCACCCCTAAGAGTATCTTAACCCAACCCTAATGCTACACCAGGCAATGGGCTCACTAACCCAAGTGACATTTTGGTAGGGGGTCCCAGGAAAATGTGCTTCCTTGAAACCACTACAAGGTTTTTAGACTTTCTCCAGAGGTCTGCAGAAGTGCTGTGGTCTGGCCTTTCACCTTGAAGGAGCATCTGAACTCCGCACTGCTTGCTCGCACTTTCAGCTATATGAGACGCGCTTTTCCTCTGTAATATTATTTTGACAAATGGAGCTAATCTGGATGACTACATTGCTGATATTAGCATTTCGCATACAATGCCCTTCTCTAAATGAACTTAAATACAATTCGTGCACATTGCAGATTAACGATAGGTGGAAAAAGGAAAACTATTAATTTTTGTATATGTGCTGCCACACAGCAATGGGCAGATTCTTCCACCTCAGCCCCACCAGAGCGATCTCCTCCCTTGCATCCACCGCTGCAAACACGGGCACGTGGCAGAGCACGGCGAGACGGGCTGCTGCGTCTCTCAGTGAGTGCTCTAACCAATTACACGTATGTAAGTACACTGCAAATTCTTTACAGCTCCAGTAAATCAATTTTTCGTGCAGCAGGAGGAAGAAGTCAATGCACTGACAATAATGCCTCAAACCTTTCAGCGCTGTGCCAGTGCAAGCTCTGGGGTTTCCTACAGAAGCTCTCGCCTCCTTCTGCAGGCACTGGGATGGAGCTGTAAGCTGCAGGTCATGGAATCACGGTTTGGGTTGAAGGGACCTTCCCAGCTCCCCCAGTGCCGCCCCTGCCATGAGCAGGGACATCTTCACCAGATCAGGTGCCCCAGCGCCCCATCCAGCCTGGCCTTGAGGGTCACCTCAGGGCAGAAGGTTCAGGGTCCATATACCCTGTACATGGCATATATTTTATAAAAAATAATGGGGTCAAGGGAGGGGGGAAATCTTATCTTTTCCCTTAAACCATAATTTTGCTGGTGAGTTCAGTAGAAACACAGCTGGGCACTGGTAACTCTTTTTTTCTGCACATGGGCAATACCTGAGGGAGAAAGATGGTTTTCAGAAATGATTTAGAGCTCAATTTGCATTTAGGCTCTGGTATGTCTAAGTGACATCTCTATAACATCTGAAGCTGATTTTGATGCTCATTATGGGTTGGAGTGGGCAAATGGAGAGCCCTCTGTGTCTAGAAGAGGAGACAAAGCCTTTGGTCTGTAATCCGGTGATTTCTCTTAGAAGTAACCCACAGAATCTCTTAAGCTGTGCCTGGAGCTTTGTGAAGGCCCTGTTTTAACACTGGCTGTGTAGACAGGCTCAGAGACATTTGCCTTCTTCTTCAGACCTACATGTGCTATCTGACCTGAGCCTGTGCTGAGCACTCAGCCACAGAACTGGTATCTCTTGCTGTTTTAAAGGGACTTGACCTGTTTCAGTGGTCTTAAAGGATGGGAGACAACAGTACAGCCATTTCTTCACGAAACCTCTCCTTTTGGTCCAGGAATGTGCTAAAACTCCCTCAGAAATGACACTGCCATTCATTAGAGAGTGAGCGATTCGAACATGTCCTGAAGTGTTGGCTTTAGAGATATTTAAGCAGCTGATCATTACTTGTACATGTAAAAGGCAATAAAAAGGAAAAATTAAGCCAAGAGTGATGATCTCACTCAGTTTTATTAAAGGGAACCATTAATTCTGGCATGATGTGGGTTGATAACCTGCTCGCACACAAGAGCTGCTGTTGTCTCAAGCAGTCCCAGAAAAATGCTGGTTTGGCTCCAGCCTGCAAGACGTGGGTTTTGGGGGGATCAGGGTTGCACCGCGCTCCATGTGGTACGTAAGACCCAGACTCCTTCTCTGATGGGGTTTGTACTCTGAAGAGAGGCCGGGAGCAAAACTTGGAGAAATAAACTGGTTTTTTTAAACTTGCTTTGCAGGCAGGGAAGGGGGAAAAGCTCCACAGTCCTCTTTCCCCACAAAAGGGCAGAGAGTTTCTTTGCAAGCCTAAGCTAATTCAGTTTTACTACTGACTCGCTGTGTGGTCATAGCTCAGTTCCTATTACAAAACAGAGATTATAGTCCTAGCTCATCTCACAGCGTTAATCCACAATGGATTGCAAAGTACTCTTTTCTTTGCTCCCTATAATTTGCAACAACAAAACACCCTGAAACTATGAGAGCAGAAACAGCGTATGGAGAGAAAAACGCCAGAAAATCCACCAGTTGCAAAAGCAGACTTTTTCCTGCTCAAGTGCACCCTGGTTTTGGCATCAGAAAGAGCACTTTCATGGATTTACAGGTGCGAAGAGGTCAGGTAATGGCTGGTTTCCTCTGGCCTGCTCCTGCATTGCTCTGAATGGAAATGCACTGGTGTACCCAGCACATCTGAGCTGCTGGGTCAAGGGGTGGCTGTGCCCTGCGCCTCCTGCTCTGCCTGCTGAGCTGGATGAGATGTAGAAACAGCTGGATGTTGTCTCCCTGCCTTCCCAGTGCCTGTGGTGCCAGAGGAAAGCCAGAATGTTTTATTAAGTGTATTGCAGCAATAGCGCTGTCTTATTAGGATATTTCCTGGCAGTTAACGTCTCGCTGGATCAAATACCTTTGGCTTTGCCTGGGGCCCTCAGATCCTCCAGTCATTTAACTGCCAGGAAAAATGCCCTCTCTGTTGGCAACTACAATTTAATTAATGAAGCTTTTCGAAGGCATAGGATCAGGAGGCTTCCATTTTAAGAAACACCTTTCCCCCTGCCAAGTCATCCTCAAGTGCTTTACAAAGGATGATAACAGTAGTGCCATGTCCCAGTACGTCAGCCCAGCAAGCACCAGGTATTGCTCTCATTCACCCAGCAGGAGATGACAAGATTCCCGAGGAGGAGGATTGTTGGCCTAAAAAATAACAGTTTGCTCTCTAAAATGTACCTTTGGTGCACTAGTCTCCTCCCAGGCAGGTTTTGCTGCAATCTTCTACAAATTACAGACAAAGCCAAAAGGACGCCTGCCTGATTGTAGCTGTGAAGTTGGATGAGCCTAAGGGACCAGGAGGAGTTTGGTACCCGAACTGCCATCAGCCTGTGCCCTCAGGGCCCTTTCACAGCAGCAGGTGAGCGGGGATGGGAACGTCCTTGAGAGCTCAGGCAGGTTGAGCCGTGTCTATGGTTAAACTGCTCGAGCTGAATCGCTCACCATGTTCCCAGCACCCAGAGCTGTCAGGTCGCAGGGCTCTGTCCCACCAGGCACGCTGCACCCACCACCCCATTTTGCAGGCTGCGGACGCACACTCACACCCTTACGTGTCAGCTTTTGTGCGCTGGAGCAGCCCTGGACACAGATTTTGTCAGCCTTGGTGCCATGTACCTGCCTCCAGGCAGTACCCTACAGTAGCATCTTGGAAACATCGATTTCTCCTTATAACCCTTCTGTGAAGTCCTGCTCACCCTGTTTCGCCTAAAAGGGCAGCTGAGGCAAAGAAAGGCCAAGCATCTTACAAGACATTCACAACAAATCCTCGCATTGTGCTGGCCTCCCAAAATCTCCTTGCATTTAGTGGCAACAAAAGAAGAATTACGATTCTCCAGTGCGCTTTTTTTCTGCGGTTAGGATTTAAGTTCCTATAAGGGCAAAAAAAAGGCATCTAAAGATGTGCTAGGGGCAAAATTGTTATTAGAACAGAGTCTGAAGAGTGGGGCTGCAGCTGTGCGTGCTGCCCAGGCACCGAGGAGCTCCCCCGCACAGAAATGCCAGGTCTCAGCTCCAGCTTTACTCAGCTCTGACACCATAAAGAGAGCAGCACACACGGCAGAAATTACAGAATGTTTGGGACTGAAGATTATCCTTTAATAGAGCTGAGTCAATCCATTCATTATTTAACGATTTAATTGATGACCACAGCGGAAAGCTGATAAAAGCACAGCCCTGGCCTATAAACCACCTTTTGCTCTATTTATTAAGTGCAGTGGCACAACATATTGAACTGAATATATTTGAATGTAAATAGGGCATTCTTTAGCATACAGGTAATTATTGCATTTAATAACTATTGCTGCTACAGGTTTCTTAGATTAATTTATGACCACTCACACAGAGGGAGGAAAGTAGGGTGTAAATACACACACGGGTGTGAGCAGCTGCTCCTACTCATGCACATGAATCTTTTCACCCCAGCAGAGGGGAAGGGAACCCAGCAGCTGCTTCATGCTTCCCCATCATTATCTCGACCTTTTCCCAGTGCTTCTTCCATCATTATCTCAACTTTTTCCCAGTGCTTCTTCCCAGCACCACTCACTGTTGTCACTAAACCATCCCAGGGTCACAACTCAGCCTTTGTGGTCACCCATATCAGGGATGTTATTTATCTTTGCAATAGCCCGATGAGGCTACAGAGCAGGATATTACTCAACAGAGCAAAGAGGACCAGAGACTTGGGAAGCCCATGCCAGCTCGGTGTAACACAGGAGAACCATAGCGATGCAACAGCTGAAGCTCAGCAGTACCCAGTCTGGCCTTTCTGAAGGGAGGTGTGAGGACATAGAGTTTAAAGGCTTGTAAAACATCCTTTTGTTAAACAAGTATTGCTGCACCAGCAAAATACTTTGAAAGTATTGATGCTGCTCAAAGCTGTGCCCAGAAAAAGAGTTACTAAGCTCAGGTTATACGTTTAATATCTCTTCTAACCTGATTTGATGTTGTGCTGACACCGGTGCTGATAACATCCCATCCCTTTTGCTTCCACGCGCTGATCCTCATCCTCTTTGGAAGGCACGCACACATCTGCATCCCTACCGCTGAATAAATTGCAAGATCAGGGCTCTCATCCTGTAAAAATTGGTAGGGAAATGTATTCATTAGCAGACCTGGAGATTGTGTTAGACATACAGATTATGGCTACAATTTGAATAGCAATACATTTTGGCAAGATGCTATTATGTATTTATTTGCACACGGTATAATAAAGGTGACAAGCAACAGATTGTGTCGGAAGTGGGGATGTTCAGAAAGGATTTCAATTTAGCAGAAGAGCCAGCACCTTGTTAACTTCTGACATCTGAAAATAGCTCCCAGATGCTTGCAGGCTACCTGGGCTAGCCTGACACACCATCGTCTTCATTTATGTCATCTTAGTACGCTGGTCAGAAAGACTTGCTAACTGCTTAATGCTTCAGAGGAGAGAGGTGTAAAGGTTCCTTTGTACTTCTTAAAGTAAAAAGTAATGGTGTTTCAGCTTCCCTCTGTTCCTCCCTGCTCTGACAGGTCCAGGTCACCAAAGCAGAGGTGACCCTGTGACTGTGCTACAGTTGGAGAAAACTGCACATCCTGCAAGCAAATATTCCCACCAGAATTTCAATGGTATCAGGAAAGTCCTTCTGAGTTCACATCAGTGGGTGACAATAACTTTTCAATTACAGACAAACGTGGATTCTCCTGAACCCAAGGTGACAATGCCCACGGCACCTTTGTGGCCCTTTTTCACCAGAAATTCTCTGGCAAACACACTCTTAGAGACAAAGGCTTCTGCCATCTCACAAGTACGCCACATGCCTCACCACAGCTACAATCCATCTACCCAGGGATGTTCTCGTCACCATGGCACATGAATGGTCATTGTTATCCATCCTGGATCCAGCTGACATCAGCTTCTAAAGAGCTGTTTGTTACGAGAGATCAACATCTTGCTCTAAACCCTTGAGTGTCTGCATGTGGTTACTGACTCCGCAGTTTCCATTAGGGAAACCGAGGCATGCAGGAATTTACCTATCGTTTTTTTAAATTACTCCAGTACGAACTTCTGGTCTTTAATAACACTCAAAGCTGAGCGGGTGGAAGTCATGGGAGTTGGTTTCCTGTCCCCATCTCCAGCTGAGTTGGCGGTGGGTCCCTGGCCAGCCAGCCCCCCGTCCTGGCACCCCCTCCCACCAGCAGCATCGCTGCAGAACCTCCTGCTAAAGCTGCCAGACCCAGCATCGCACCAGCTTCTCATGTTTACAGGGTTTTCCAAACTTTGGGTTTGCCTTGCGTGGATGGGAAGTCTTTGCTGTTCTCATAGGTGTTCAAGGCAGGCGAAGGCAGCACCTGATCTTGTCAGGCTCATTTTGTGTATCTGCACATGGGTACAGCTTAAATGAGAGAAGATAATACACCAGCCTGCTTTACATTTCACTTTTCATCCTCCTAATGAAGCAAGGGTAATTACAAATTTCTAATTTTCTCTGTTTATACAAAGCACTTTTGCTTTATTTCCCTTTGACTTTGTCTTCAGGAACCATAGCAGCCCACATAGCCTCTGGTGCCTTTATGCAACAGGAAACACAATCAAATGAGGAAATTTATGTAAGCCTTGGTTTTGCAAAAGGAAGATTTGCTACTGTGTACAAGTTGGCAACGAACAGGCTCTCATAATGTATTCCTCATTGCTTTCCTCTTCCTTTGCAGACAGTCAATACCCTTGAGAGAAGTTAATTAGATCTGCTTCACTCTGTTTGGTCCTACCACTCTGAGCTCTGAATACAGGGGAGCAGGAAATCCCAGCAAAGCAAATTGACTCGATTAGAGTCAGAGAGCACTGAACAATCCTTCCCACTGTCTGTGATCACAGAAGACGATCTACTTTAAAAGCAAGCACGAAAGTGTTAAAACAATTATTTTAAAATATTTGTGCAAAATCCCAGTTCAGTAACGAGATGCAAGTGGAAACTTGAAAGGAGCCATTTTCAAAGGCCCCAGTGTACACAATATGTCCACAGAGCTACACGCCTGCATGTGTAGTCATTTGAAACCACTCACTGAAGATATTAGTATTTCTAAAGCAACCATTCACACAAACTACTGAAGGTGATTGCATGCACAAAGCAGGCATCTAACACGTGTGTACTTCTGGCTGTATCACTGAAGAATTGGCTGAATGGATTGAAAACGTGCAATAAAAAGCACATTTCATGTCGGCCTTTCAAAGACTGCTAGAAAGCTGACAACTTCAGAATACCCACTTGTGGTTTAGCTTTCCTTCCAACAGGCGATGACTTCGCCAGCCCACAATTACTGCACATATCTACTGTATTTTAAGTAGTCATCCTTCAGATGTGGACTGGCCAGCGCTGAGGACAGTGATAAGGACCTACAGAACAGCTGTTTATTGCTGCCTTGCCTTAAACCTTGACACTAAAACTCCTAATTGCCTTTTTTTTAACTCGCATATTCTCATAAAGTCCCAAATCAGCACCCCATGGGACCTGTGCAAACACGAGTGACCATATTAAATCCCAGCGGGTGGTTGTTTGTCTGGTTACCATTAAGGAATCTAACATCAACATGAAGGAAACTTGTCTCAAATCATCCAGAAAATCAGTGAAAATAACTCAGATCCTGAGGTCCACCAGCCCTGCTCAGCTGCCTGAGATAGCCTGTTACACAGTGCAAGTCCAAAATACGCTTTACAGGGCAGAAACTGTCTTTTTCCACAGGGTCAGAGGCACTAAACTCCCACCAGTGTTGTAACCCAGGAGAAGACTTGTTGGAAAGTGTCAGCTGAAGCCCAGGCACTGTGTGACACTCATGTGCAAGCTTGCTGGGAAAGGGCACAGGAAAAATTCAGCCCCTGCAAGTACAATCCCATTACAGACTATGAAATAAAACATCGTCTGTGAGGTACAAAGTGCTCGCTGGTGTTAGGAGTAGGTCATCTCGTCTGGGATACTCAGAGTATTTTACTGAAGCTCAACATAGGGAAGCTTTGTTATTTCTAGTCAACCCAACCGAAGGGTAATGGAAATGGCCTTTAGGATGAACAGGAAAGGAGAGATGTTTGCCTGTTATAAAACACCTGCTGCAGACACAGAGCAAGAAGAATTGCGTGTCCAGCAGCTAAAGCTGAAGGGAGACCTTTTACTAGAAAACTACACCCCACCTCCTGCCCTGAACCCATCACTTTGGGTAAACACCATAAATTAACTCTTTGGGGGAAATGAGTCGAATGGCTCAAGGTAAAACAAATCACCTGAAAATACAATTTAATGTATGGACAATATACATTCTATAGTCTCAGTGTGACTGTGAATCCATCACGCTGGCACACACCGGCTGCCGTCCTGGCTGTCATTCCCCCTCGGTCTGCACATTTAAGCAGGACCAAACCTGGTCTTGTGCCTCCTCCAGGCATGGTTATTAGCTTTGCCTCTGGTTTTGGACAAAATTCACGCTTCTATAACTCACAATCGGTGCAGAAATACTGCAGAAGGTAACAGATACTAACAGTGCTAGGAGCTGTACAAACCCAAGGAGATGGGTCCAGTCCCACTGCGTTTGCAACCCATCCTGCTTGCAATAGCACCTTTCCCTCACTTTTAAGGCAAGAAATTCTCAGCACATGCTTTGCCTTTTTTTCTGTACTTCTTTCCCATCAAAGCTTCGTAACAGCAACCACCACCCCTCTGGTGTAGGATTAGATCCGTATTTGTCTGAGCCCTTATCAGCAAAAGTTTCAAAATGCCTCTTGGAGGGCTCAAGTCCCAGCGCGACTCTGCATACGTTTCCCCGCTCCTGGAGAACAAAGCCTGAAGATCCTGCTCCCAGAAAGGCAACACGGACATTAGAAGAGCTCACTGCTTGTTTTTGCTGTTCCCTTTCCAGAGCCAGGCACAAACAGGTATTTCAAACGAACTGCCGAAGGGCAGTCCTGAAAAAAAAACCACCCAAACCAAATCAAAAGAACCACTCCAAAACAGAAAGGAAAGGCTGGGTCCTCTGGAACAAACTGGGTACTGAAGAACAGGGTGAAGAAGCAGCATCACCCTCAGGCTCAGCTCTGTTTTTATCAAAGCTTCTTGTTGTAGGGGATTATTTTAGCGTTTCTGGATTTTTTTTTTTTTTCTTTTTAATAGTAAGCTATCACTCTCGTTTCTCATTGTATGTCTGAAAACTCCTGCCTTAGAGAAGTAGTGTTTCCGGGCAGAGGGCAATACAAATAGAAACAATTAGGGTTATATTTGCACTTTCCATCTTGGCCTTTTACATTTCTGCTCCCTCTTCAGGGCACACACTCCAATTCCCAAAGCTGATTCCTTCTGAAAACAAACCCATCCACTCTCAAGGACATTTCACTGTGCAGGAATCATAAATACCAGCTTCAAACTGCGATGGCAACCTGCACCCTGGTGAGATATGGGCTGGCCCCACAAGCCTTTCCAGAGCCCACTTCACACGCGGAGGTTCACGGACACTGCTTCAGCCATTCCCAAAGATGCCCTTTCATCTCTAAGGCTGACAACATGTCACCTCTGTTCTCGGCTCAGGGTTTGTCACGAACATCGCCTTCAAATTTCCATGCGGTCCCCAGTCCCTGAATTAGCAGGATGTTCTTGCGTTTTGCCCTTTTCAGCACTGCGTGCTTCAACAGGCTCACTTGCATCCTCTGCTCCCCCCAAAGTCCCACTAACCTCTGGGGAGAGGGATGAAACATCTAGCCAATAAAACCAAGAAATACTGAAAAGGTCAAATCACATTATTACAATAAATTACCATAATTCAGAGTGTAAATCAGGCATTAAAATGATGATATGTTGCAAGACAAGAGATTGGCGTTAGACCTAAAAATGACACAACATTAATGTAGTCCGAGGTCAAAGTTCCAACTGGGAAATGGTAAACATTTTAAAACCAGACCCTTATCACTATAATCTTGTGATCTTCTGAGACTGTCACATCAGGCAATACTGAATGATGGAGCAGCACATTGAGCTGTGATTTATTTTCCATACTAAAGACTTCAAAGCCAACAAGTGGGGGTAATTGAAAATAGAGATACGAGCAGCACTGCATAACCTTTAAATGGTTACCCCAAGCCTTCCACAGCTTGCCGATCTGAGAGGGTGACATTCATTCTGCGTAACGTGGTAGCATCTTTTGAAACGCCTCTTTGCTGTGGCTGGGGCGGTGGGCATTTAATGCAATAATAATGGCACTGACAGCAACATTATCGGGGAAGGTCCTACTATACAAAGGCTCAGGCTTGCACCACACTTCTGCCTCAGGTATCTTGGGTGACTTCGGACAGGTCCAGATCTCAGGAACTGGAGATAAGGATCATGCCCTTTGGTTTAGGTATTTAAGTGAGATGTGGGGGTCCTATATTGGCTGGAGTTTCAAATAAGAGTAAGCAATAGATAAGCAGGGTTGGAAAAAAAATTTAGGCAGGAACAAAGGAGAAAGGTAACTTGCTGCCTTCCTGGCACTGGGAGAGATGTCTCACCTGACCCAACTTGCTCATAACCACATTACAGTCTTCTGATCTCCCTCAAGCATCTCTTGACCATCTTTGCACAGTGAAATCCAGACAAGAGCAAACCAGGGATGAGGCTCTGAGGGAGCTTCTGTCTCCACAGGCAGCAGAACTCAGCAGAGCAAGCCACAAAACCCAACCAAAACACTGTGTGACATCTGCAGGTCCAGCCTTCTCCAGCCATACATTTTTTTCCACAGCTTCTCAAAGCCCCAGACAGCCCTTAACATGTCCATAAACGCCAAACAAGATCCCCCAGGGTGCAGCAGTATTTGTACACGTTCAGAGCGGCCTTAACTTGTCCTGGCTCCAGCCCTGGTCTCCAAACCTCATTTCCAACCCAGCACATCCCCCTCTGCCCCTGCACCAGGGTGCACTGTGGCCAGGGATGTGCTCATCGCTCCATGTTCTTGATATCATCTTGGATGAGACGTGTGCTCATCCTGTACTCCGGCAGAGTCCTTCAAGGCACAAGACGACATCTGATAGAGCTTGTCCTTTATCAAACCTCACATAGCAACTTTGAACCCGCAAGTTTTTTTTTCTTTCTTTTTTTGTCTTTTTTTCAAACCGTACATGTCCCCCTGTCCCAGTGGGATGATTTCCCTGGTTCCCCTGTCACAAAGACATGGGGTGAGGACATCTGTTCACTTTTGAGCGGGCTACACAGGGAGCATCCACTGCGATCCTTCCGTAGGTACCTAGTACTCAGGTCTGCCATCCTTGCTAAAGCAACTGCTCCCAAGAAGCAGAGAAGCCAACTCCTGCCTGGGGACTGTGTAGTTTGGGGACACCCAAGGAGAACATGTGCTCCGAAATGATCTTTGTCCCTTGTACGATCCTGCAGATTTCTTTGATAAAATCAAGCTCTTAGTGGGAAACATCAGAGACAACTGTTCTCTGCCTCTGCACTGCTTACCAAGTGACAGCAACTGCTGGTGGCAAAAACTCTTCTGCCCCTCTCCTGTATTTTCTGGTCAGTAACAGGGGAGTATGAATAGAAAAAAAACTGAAACGTCTAATTTTCCACAGCAGCAGCCAACAAGTATTTTAATCCGCAAGTCGCCCAGCTGCAGAAACCTCCTCTTCTGAAAGGATTTTTCATCTCTCAAAATTTTCTGTATCCCACTAAAGCTTTTTTCATTTCACACAGATTAAGAGTTAATTCAGGTCAAATAAGGATTAATTAGTCTGTGTAAACCAGCCCCAGACACTGATGCGCTGGAGATCTTTTTTAAATTAGTTGCTGTTACTGTAAGTCTGTATCTTCTGATGGCAAGACCTCTGGTGTATTATAAATTTGCAATCAGGTACCCCACGGGATGCGAGATGAGGGAAAATGTCAGTCTTAACAGTGTTTAAATCCCTCCTGCCGCTGAACTGCAGCCTCTTTCAAATTAGGTCCTGTTGGCAAAATCAGATAAAGAGATGGAAATAAATGATGTGAACAAAGGGCATCAAAGAGTATCATTTAAATTGTTATTGACTGTGGGCACAAAAAAAAAGCACAGCATGAAAACATACTTAATAAGAGGAGATAATAAGACCATGGAGACAGTTTTTTTTGATTTGGAGGAAAAACATCAAATAGTTTGTGTGTTTGTGTATGATTTACAGGTAAGGGGGAGATTAATACAGAGTAGATTTCACAGACGAGGCCAAGTTGCTTTGATATGCCATATGCACTAACATCAGAGATTTCTTATTCAGGAGAGGGGACCAAACCTGTTGCTGTTGGAGTGACTCTCACGATAACCTAAAAACATTTAGCAGAGCTATCAAAAAAACCCCAAAACCTAAGGGAACAAATTTTGAGGCGTAAAATGTGGGAAAACCTTTCAAACAAAGATTATGTAGTTTGCCAGGCATGTAAGCAAGCTCTCATCTGAGATACCACTTGAGCAGCACCTCAGCAACTCATGGAGGTTTTCTTCTAGAGCTGCAGAAAGATGCCACTTCTTTTGGTTTTACCTACAAAGACAACGGGCAAAGCATTTGGCTTTTCAAAGACTAACTTGGATGGCGACAAGAGTTTGTGTTATGGTACTCTGTTTTTCAGAAAGGCTGCATAAAAGCTTTTTCATCTTGAAAAATAACAAAGCCCAAAGATTGCTGCTCCATAGCAGGATGAGACCCACCTGCCAGACAGAAGCTGTGGATGCCTCTCCCTGAACAGATTGTGGCAGAGATGAACACACTGGATTGGGAAAGCTGTTTACTGAGATTTTTGTGGCAAAACACCAGATTTTGCTTCAGGAGAGGCAGGTTCACATTCCATCTGCGGCCTCTCATAGCACAGGTAAGCCTTTTCGTTCTGCCCTTGGGGTGCTACTCCAGAAACACAGGTGGATTCAATCAGTTTTATAGCCAGGTATGCTGAAGTAACCTAGTACTGGCAGCGAGGTAGATTCCTGCTTCGGTCACATATTACCAAGTGGTTTGGGGCCCATTTCTTATGTAGCAGGTCCGATCATCAAACAGAGCTCTCCACAGAGAGGAGCATTAGGGACCACAGCTACATCTCATCCGAATTAACCCCCTGCAGCCCCGAGCCAGCCCCTCGTTTTGCAAAATGAAGAAGTGCTTCCTTTTCCTGCTGTATCTATACAGATTTTTAAACTCTTCCCTGTGGGTCTCCCTCCCTAAACGTTCATGGCTCTTGGCACATCAGGCTGCCAAGTGTGCGAGGACCTCCAGGCAATGGCACAGCACAAACAGCAGTAAAGATACACTATGCCTGAAGCCTGAAAAAAAAGGTTGACTTGAAAAGAGAGAGAGGTTAAAAAGGAGATGTGAAGTTGTTTTCTTGCCCTTCAGGGCCATGTCTACATGAGCCAATTTAATACCTATTACTACAAGTATTAGCACAGACAAGGCTTAGGTATCTCCATGGAGCCAAATTACATCCCTGAGCTGGCATTTCTTTTTCCATCTTCTAGCTCTAATCACTGAAGCACGCACACATCGAGGGGGATACATCTTTTTATGATAGCCCCAGTCTCCTGGAGGTTTTAAAGCCCATATTCCTGCCAAAATAAACTGTCTGTGGCTCACCATACAGCAAAATGGCAAGAAATGTTGACCAAGCCATGCTGATAATGCTGTGGGTCGTCGGGCTGGGGAGGGGACAGGGACTTCCAGGTGTGGGTCTGAGGGGGACACGGGGGAGCCACCACCTGAGCCACTGCTGGGTGTCCAGCTCCCAGCTCCCCCAGTAAAGGGCAAAGGAGGTTTTTAAAGCTGGTCTGGTAGCCGCAACGCCAGCAGTAACCCGCCCAACTACCTTCTAGTTTTACCTGCACTCAACAGCAGAGATAACCCTTCCTTTCCTCTTATTCACCTCTCATTTGCAGTCTTTGGGCACTATAACTACTTTCAGATTGCAGCTGGGTAGACTGCAATACCTCCCCTTAAAGAATTAAACAGAAACTCCCAAGTTTATTTTCTGCTGTGGCAGCAGAAGGGGCTCAGAGAAAAGTGGGCAAGGCCAGGCCTGGAGAAAGCCCAGAGGATGGGAAAGGTTTTAGGATTGACAGTTCAAGGAGATGAAGCATCTGAGCGCATGAAGATTGTGGGAGCCAGAAGTTGTCCTCATTTTTGATAGAAAAGCAATAAAGTTTTCACTGCAGCTGGGGTGGCGATATAACAACTGCCACGGAGCCATCAGCAGGAAGCATTGGGATCATTGTCTGGACTAAACTTGGGCTGCCTGAGCCACGACTGTCCCCACAACTCATTCCTCAGCAGCTCCCCTGTGACCTCACCAAAACCAGCTCAGGATTAGCCCCATCCTCTCCACAGAGGGCAGAACAGCTGGGTCCAGGGGCTCGTCAGCTCAGAGGTGGGTACAAACCAGCTGCTACACGGGAATCAGTCTCCTGGAGTCCCATAGGTCACCTCCAGACTTGTAAAAAATGTTTTTAATGACTCGTATCATGTCCTTCAGATGAGGCGCTAAACCAGGCTTCCTGGAGGGTATCGAACTGGAATTTTAAGGCTGCACAGCACTTTTTCAAAAGCAAAAAAGGATGCAGCAGCGCTGGAGCAGAGTCAGAGGCACCATCTCACTATCTCCATCAAGCGAAAGCAGCAAACTCCGCGCGAACTGCTGCTGAACACCACGGGAGGCACAACTCCCTGCTCAGTCCCTGAGCAGACAACTAATGCAAAGCTAAAGCATGTCATATTCATGAAGGACTTCCTCGGAAGACGTGGTCCTCATCTCACTCACAGGTTGTTTTATCTTTCGTAGCATTGCGCAGGGACATTTGAGACACATAAGAAGTCTCCCTTAGCCTTTATCCAAACACAGCGGTGTTCAGCTATCTGAATAAACCAGAAATTTCCACTGCAGGAGACGCGATTTCATTTCTGAGGAGATATACTAGGTCTGTGAGCACTAGGTATTATTCGAGCACTTAAAATAGACCCCCCCCAAAGCAAAAGGAAGGTTGTAGGTGCCACTCATTCAGCAGGCAGCATCAGTACGTGCCCCTCCTCCAGTCCCTGGCAGCGTGGAGCCCGAGCAAATAACAGCAATAATACAGCACTGTAAACCCTGGAAGGAAGCAGACATCTGTTGCCCATCAGATATTACACCTTGGTGACCATGCAGCTCGGTAAGTATGAAAGTGATTACTTACACCTTGACAGCACGGCTGGAGCACATAAATGGGGAGCTTTGTACAGCGGACTTGAAAGGAAGAGCTATGAACAGTAGGACAAGTCACCATTTCAGCTCTGAGAATATGTCCGTGTTGCTCCTATTGTTGCTGCGAGACATGCATTGCAAAACAGCTGCAGGTTGATGAAGAGCATATGGACCATCTCAGGTAGCCTTGATTTCACCTGGGTGCCATTAATCAGCCACATCTGCTGCAGCCCTGGGGGCATCCCCACCTCCCACCCCTGCCAGGAGCTGCACACAGGCACTGGAGATGGTTGCAGCATCAAATCTTTAATGGCAAGACAAATATGATGTTGACCTGCCCGACTACCTTCTAATTTCACCTGCATTCAGCAGCAGAGATAACCCTTCCTTTCCTCTTGTAGACCTTTCATTTGCAGTCTTTGGACACTATAAGTACTTTCAGATCACAGCTGGGTAGACTGAAATACCTCCCTTTGAAGAATTAAACACAAACCCCCACATTTATTTTCTGCTGTGGCAGCAGAAGGGGCTCAGAGAAAAGTGGGCAAGGCCAGGCCTGGAGAAAGCCCAGAGAACGGGAAAGGTTTCAGGACTGACAATTAATGGAGATGAAGCATCTGAGACAGTGAAAAAATGTGGGAGCCAGAAGTTGTTATCTTTTTTTGATACAAAGGCAATAAAGTTTTCACTAGAGTTGGGGTGGGGGATATAAAAAACCAATAAGCCATGGAATCAGATATTCAGTTTTTGTGTCTTCTTCTGAAGTAGCTGGAGACTGCAAGTCTTCAAGGAGAAAACCTGGACCAGAAACCTCATCCAGCAATATCTATGTTCCTATGCAAAAAAACCTGGCCTGGTTTAAATAGAGGCCCCAAGGCTGAATGTCTCATCCCACTGTTCAAACCCCTCTGAAATCAGTCTTGAATGATGCATGAATAAGACAAATTTCACATCTCATTTTTCTTCCCTCAGTCTCCTCTCAGAAGACCGATGTAAAACAACTCCTGTAATTCCAGCCAAGCCTTTGCTCTTATGCAGGCACAGCAACAGGGATTTAAACTCCGCTCTGTCCTCCAGAAAGGAGACAATTCAACAGCACCTTCCAGGCAGATGGCATCACCCTTACAACTGATTCTGGCCTTGCTGGACCACAGAGGCAGAGCTTGGAGGGGAGTCTGTCCCCCAGGTCCCTTTTCTTGGTGTAGCCTCTATTAGATCCAGAAGATGAAATGCAGAGGACGCAAGATGTGTGCTAGAGAGACGTGCATATGGAAATCTGGCTTCTGGTCCAAGCAAGTCTTGGGTTATTATGGGTTGCTGACATGACCCCTGGCTCACACAACATTGATACTCAAGCATCTTTAAAGAAATGAGTTAACGGAGGCTTTTCCTCCCTTCTGCCTTATAGCAAAGTTCCTCAATCTGTAGGTTTTCTCTTCACCACATCATCCTACCCCAAGCTCTGCAAACCTGTACCCATATTTCTCCAGGTCTTTCTCCAGCTAATTGCCTATAAAGATTCAAATCATGAACTGCAACTCAAAGCTTTTCACAGTCATTAGGGGAGTATTAAATGAGAAATTCTAAAACTAAGTTATAGTTTCCCAGTGCAAATGTTTTTTTTAAAAAAATATATATCTGCTTTTAATTAGAAAGAAAAATAAGTCCCACAGTTAACTATACAGGCTCCTTCCTACGTACCACACACGCAGGCTCTGGCCAAATCCTCACAGGGAACAGAGCAACTAAACTCCACAGGAACTGGTGCATTTACCTCGACAGGCTCCAGCAGAGGATCCAGCCCTGCTGGCGCCTGGACAAGCTTGAAAAATCTCTGCAGAAGATCCCGTCTCTCCCTTTCCAGCAGCTCGGGTTCCTGTTGAGCATCTCGCACCTCTCTGCCGGGAAGGTGCGATTTTATTTGGCAGCCGGGCTTTCCCTCCCGGGGAGCTCCCTAATAGCTCTGCGAAAGCAAAGGTTACGTGGAGGCAGCTCCAAGGATGAAGTCATTTGCTTCGCGTTGAGACCAGAGATTTTTAGCCAAGCCTGATGGTTTAAATAAAAACGCGGCTCGTGAGCTTGCTGTTTGCCCAAATGGGATGAGGCTTTTCTGCAGCAGCACCAGGCGAGGGTTTGAAGGGATGACAGCAGTCCCCACACAAGGTGACAATGAACTGCCCTGTAGTGACAAGCGAGGGACTTTCCCTAAGCTGTTGGCAGTCAGGCCTCGATTACCCCAGGGGATTTAAGGCACCTGAGCCAGCACTGACCCGTCCAGCTCGGTCCCTGACCCTCCCAAACCTGGGGAGAGCATCAGCCCACATAGGGACCAACAGCAGCAAAAAATTCCCAAATATTCAATATCAGTCAGTCTTACTGATTGCCTATCATTACAAGTAGTTCCTTGGCCAATACTGATAAGAGAGGTGTAGAGCCATGCAAGAGATGACCTTTCCTAAAGCAGAAATACATATATAAAAAATACACTGCTATATAGTACAAATATATAATACACTGTTATTTAATATGTATATGTGTAGATGCAAAGTCGAGAACAGCAGTGAGCATAAAGCAATGTAATATGTTGTCTTTTTGACCTTCTCACCAACTCACTGCCGGTTAATCCAGCTCTCCTGAGACTTATTCCCCAACCTCCATTGTTTGAACACTTTCCAACAGATCCTATCAGGGATGGGGGAAAAGGAACCCAATATAAAGTGTTCCTCTGTCTCAGGAAAAGACAGTTCCATAGCCATAGCTATACTGGCTTGAGGGTCTCTCAGGCAAAATGCAGGCCAGGTATTTTTTTTCCATCTTAACTGAGCATTTGCTTTTAATTTTGGGAGGTTCTGAGTTAATGCACTTTGCATTTTTTTTAATATTTGTACATAATTACATGCTGTTACAGTAACTTATGCCAGATCCACATCCCAGTGAAATTACTGTGAATATTTCCAGCAACTTCAGTCAGAAAATAGAATTCCAGCCCTCACAGAGCTGATTAAATAGTTAAAACCTCAATCTTCTCAATATTTCTGTGAATGAAAGTGGTTGGCTATAACTCACGAGCATTTAGAAAACCACAGGGCATTTGGGAAACGTTTGCAATTCCCAAAAGTTTCAAGCAAGTCACCATGAATTAGCATTCACCCCAGATTTTGTAGTCTATTATTCACTGCTCCCTAATTTAAGACAGTGTGGAAGTAAGAGCGATACTGTGTGACTTGAGGGACCAGTCACAGACCACGTAAAACCGAATTACAAACACCGAGCACTCGCAGAGGACGCGTCACAAACTGCAACTCTCCAGCCAAAGCGCCTAAAGAATGATCACAACCAAAAACCCTGACTCAGAAGTGGTTCCTGAACAATTCGCAGCGGCAGAAAACTGCAGATGAGCTCACTCCAGCAGCTGCAGCGATACCCGAGCCCCAAGGTCCACAGGTTGCTGCTGTGTTTATGGAGCTCAGGGTCGGCCCGTAAGGATGCCCTTCATACCTTCCCATTTCTCACAAGGTTTCCAGAGAAGTTACAAATGCCCCTGATCTTCCTCCTTTTGGAGGGTGGATAGAGTTTTAACGTGATGTATGTATATGGATGGGTAAAGGAGGTATAAGTAGCTATAGGACATAGCATCGGCCAGTCAAAAATATTTAAAAAACAAACAACAACAACAAAAAAAACAAAATAAACAAAACCGCAACCCAGTATTTACATGAGACATGATTTAATTTCAGCCCGAGACCTGTAGAACAATTGAGTCTTTCAAAGAAAACACGCCAAGACTGCAAAAAATGCCAGATCATTTTTTTTCCACCAGAGAAATCTAATTTTTGATCATATTCGGTATGACTGGTCCTTTAGATGACCCCGTAACACGAAATATAGGTTTGCATTGTTTTATCCTCTGAGAAGCTTGCCATGCTATCTCAGCTGTGCTTCAGCACACGCTGTTATGAGGCCTAAAGTACACTCCAGTTTTCAACAACAACCCTTAGAAAACATCTGAATGTCTTTTTCTGCAATGCTCTCGTTTGTAAGAGCACTTACTGAGCTCCAAGAAGCATTATAAGGAATAGGTAGCTAACAACAAACCTGGAAAACAGCATCTCGTTATTACTGGAAAGCTCCCTGTGCCTCAGTTTCCCTGGTGTGAAACAGAACACCGATGCTGTAACGCAAACACCAAATATTTGCAATAATTACTTTGCCTAGAGTGATTTTTCACCCATTAGACTCAGAGACAAACCATAGCCATCACATCCAATTCATTCACCAGGAAAAATATTCAATATTTGACACACAAACACAGATGTCTAGAGGCTCCCTGTAGCCTGAGCAGGTCACTGCTGCCCTGCAAGGGCATAACACACCTCAGAAAATTAAGTGGACGCCTATTAAGGGAGCAAGTAATGTGGAACCCTTTATAAAAGTCCTGCAGAGGCTCAAACCAAAAGAAATTGTGCCTTTCCCAGGTGCGCTACAGCAGCGATGAGCAAGCTTTGACAAATCTGCTAAGACAAAAACCTGCCCCAGTGTCACCTTGGCTTTTTAAGACAGAACATCAGGCTCAGTAGGGTCCTTGCTTGGCAGCTCCAGGGGTTGCCGTGTTTCTGCTCCCAGCCCCAGCAGCTCCCTACTCCTCCTGGTACCACTCCAGGCTGCAATTAAGGTCCCAATTCAAGGGCTGTGCCCCACATCCAGCTGTGCTGCCTGAGGGAGCGATTGCGGCACAGCTGGCTCCAGGCATCGCAAGAGCTGCTCCATGGGAATCCTCACTTTGACACTCACCAGTTAACCGGAGAGAGAGAAAAAAAGGGTGAGACTGGAAGTTTAAGGCACACGGAGTCAAACAAGTGTCAGGCAGGTTTAGGGATGAGGTGGATTAACCCCCAGAGCCCAGCCTGGCAGCAGTTCCCGCTGGGCAGCTGCCTGAAGAGACTTGGCTTGGGTTATACAGTCAGTCAGAACCTTTAATAAATGTATTAATAAGGATTTAGTCTTAATTAAATCAAAACAAGCTATTTCAAAGAGGAATAAGGGCACGGTTCCCTCTGTAAATGGAACTAATTGGTTTAAATATCACACCCTCAGTTAAACAGGTGCAGCATCATTTAGAAAATGCCACAATTTCCATCAGAAAGGCGAGACCTTTTTTTTACTTCAGACCTGGTAGTAGAGCTGGAGGAAGCAGACAAGCTTTTGGGGACAAAAGCTCTCAAAAGCTCTTCTGTTGTGCCCCAAATCTGAAACAGAAGCAGTTTCCATATTCTTTGCCCCTGAGCCTGTGCTAACAACTCTAACAAGGGCTGCAAAAAAATTATGGGGTGTAATAAATATTTTGCCTGCCATATCCCTCTAGAAAGTGGTTACGGTTTCATTTGGACTGAAATGGATTTTTGAACATATGACATTATCAATATAATGCATGTGATTTCCCTGATTTTTGAAATAATTCTCCCCAAACTTCTGGAAAAAAAAAAACCAAAAAACCAAAACAAAACCAACCAAAATACAACCTATTAAAAATCTTTTCCAGCATTTTCAGTAATTTTGCTTCTTCCAGAGCAGTTGAGTCTGTTCTCTCATAAAACCCAATGATTACATTTTCTTCGTTGAATGACAATATTTTCAGCAATGAAGACGTTCAGCTTCAGGCTGAAGGCACTGAATGTTGAGGATCACTTGCCTGCCTGTCCCACCGTGGTTTGGATGAGCTCTAAACAAAACCTGCAGCAGCAAACTCATTTGTGACCATTTTGATCTCTGCTCTTGATCCCTTCCTACCTCAGGGCTTGGCGGCAGGAGCCTTTTAGCTCCTGAGAGGTGTGAATATTCACTCCTCTTAGGTGATATTTCAGCTATTTGAAATAGCTGCAATGAGTGGCCGTTCATTTCCAAAGCCCAGTGCTGCCCCCCAGACCTCTTTGGAGTGTTGCTGCTGCGACATCACACTCCCTTTTTGCTAAACTGTGTAAACCCCCCAGGAATAGAGCAAAGATTTGGTATTTATCTATGAGGGAAACCAGGATTTCATAGAAGGTATTGTATTTGGGAGGCATAAAAAGCACATCATCTGAATTTTGCTAGTCTATAAAAAAACTCGAAAAGAACAATCTATAAAATTTAAACCTAATATCAAAAGAGGGTTTGGGCGAATTGAACCTGTTCCGTGGCCGGTGGGTTTTGCAGCCATTGTAAGATCCTGTCCGCGCCACCGCACAAGTGACTCCTGGTGTTAGGTTTGGCTCTTAATTACATGACACTAATCAGCCTTTGGAGGGTGTTTTATTTTCTATAAGGCACACCAGAGAGCTCAGGCGCTTGCCTGATGCTGAGACCCCGGAGCCAGTGGGGCTGAGGGGACAGACAGGGGGACCAAACCCTTTTCTCCCTGTCCCCATCAACTGATCGAAGGAAAACATTCCCGGCTGTATTACGAATATGTTGAAGCCACAGTTTCAGAAACGCTCGAGCTAGAAGTCATCCAGCGGAAACTCCGGCCGCGTCCGTTATTTTCACTGGTGTCTCATTTTAAATCTGCTGAGTGGGTACAAATAGAACCATCGCTTTGTGCAGCTTTGGCTGCAGGAGGAATCCCACCCGTTCGGCACCACCGTGCCTGGGCTGGGTTTCCAGGCGGCGTCGGTTGGCGCCGCTCCACTGGTTTTAGTGGAGCTATACTGGTTTGCATCACCTGGGGAGCTGGCCCCGGGGAGCAGGCTGCTGCCTGCATTTACCAGGTGAGTGCATCTCATTTTGGCAAGCGACCGCTGTACGCCAGTTAACAGCTTTTTCTATGCATAGCCCGGTACTGACTGCAATCACCAGAGGAGATAATGTCATGCATTAGGGCCTGGACCTCGCTGTGACACCTTTATGCAGTTAAAAAGCCTGTTCTATATATACACCCAGATAAAAATGTATATTGGAAAGCAATGAGTGGGGCTAATCTCATTACAACCTCTTCAAAATGCAGTGTGAGAGCAATAAAAAAAAAAGACACAATAATTCTGTGGCTGCTGATTTCCATGCGGTGAAAAGACATTATCAGAGGAGCGCATTACGGGCGGCACATCAGCTGAATCGCTCCCGCATCCTCCTGTCGGGCTCTGCAACACCAGCCCATCTTCCCCACCACCCTCTGTGACGCCGGCTCCAGAGGACACTGTGGGGCTTGCTGGGGAAGGGTGAAGAGATGGGCAGGGATTTGGAAAGGTAGAATGAGAACTAGGGAGACATAAATGGGGCAAGACGGCTGGGTTCAGTGTGGGAGGTCAAGGCCAGAGGAGCCACTAAGAGGGATGGGGTGTGAGAGGCTCATCTGGAGAGATAGGAATTCTGGAAAACGGCGAGATTCTTGGATTCCATGGGAAAGGGATGGGTGCGATTATGAGGCTCAAGACCAGCCTGAGGACATCCATTTGTCTGCAGAAATGGGTCAAGGAGCAGAAAGCGGCCACAAGAGCAGGGGTCCCTCAACTCTTCTCAGGCAGCACACAAGCTCAGCCAGGTGCCTTGTGCTCCGTCCATGCACGGGACGTCCTGCAAGAAGCAGTTTTCACTTCCCATGAGGTCAAAACCCTAAAAATACTGTGAGGACTGGTAACAAGGGCTGGTGGGTGATCACCAAATTAAAGCTTTTTACTGCTGAAGTGCCCGTGATTCTTTAAGAATTCATGACGTGGTCTAAAGATGCATGTTGATAAACGAGCTGACCCCTCTGGTGTCTACAGCAGTTCGTCAGCGATCCCATGAGCATTACAGGTTCTTGCTATGGGACACTGAAATGTAGTTTGATAAGCACCAGCTTACCAGCTGTCACTAAGTCAAGGTGGGGTTTGGCAGCTAAGAAATCAGGTTAGCCCTCTAGTAAAAGAAAACAAAATTAAAAAAGCATATTAAAAAGCGCAGAACTGGGTCGAGGGAAAGAAGCAGTTTGCATGACTGTCTTCCTTTCAAATGGGGTCATGTGCCCGTTGTTTTAGTTCACAAGGTTGTATTAGAAATTCCGCACGTAGCGAGAAAGGTGGTGACACCAGTTTCTGCCATGAACACGGTGCCGGTGGAGCCTCCCCCGTGGGTTACAAACACAAGGTTTCTCCACAGCATTTGCAAAGGATTTACGCGCCAGGTTGAAAGTCTTTATACATCAAACAGTCCTTATCATGCCTTCTACCACCCTCATTCTGATCTTCATCTAAAACATAAACATGAGCATAATCTGTAATATCTGGGCTGAAGTTCAACTTGCTTTAAAGCATCTTCCCTCCAGGAGGTACGCGGTGGTGCTGCCCTGACGTACGGCAGCCTTGGGTAGCAAAAGTACAAAGCCGGGCACCCAAATCCCATTGGAAATAACCTACATGCCGCA
Source organism: Pampusana beccarii (assembly GCA_013399365.1). NCBI lineage: Eukaryota > Metazoa > Chordata > Aves > Columbiformes > Columbidae > Pampusana > Pampusana beccarii. The sequence goes on from VWYH01000026.1 coordinate 750,891, forward strand.
CTCCTGCTCGCTCTCAGCTTGTGCTTAATTGCAGAGCTGCGACATGTGAGATAGGGCAGATATAGGGCCTGTATCTGGTATAGGGAAGTGAAATGTCTGCGCTGGACTGGCTGTGTGTGCTAGCACATTCACTTGTCATTATGAAGTGCAGCGGAGCAGATAAAACCATTAGATATTTAAAAATTAGTTAATACTAGGATGCAATGATTTGGGCATTTGTAATGCTGCTTTAAATTGGATCAATATTTTCCAGTTCATTTTACTGTAGATTTTTAACTCTGCTATTGCTCTGGAGCTCCATGCTCTGAGCAGCAGGTAAGCCAGCAGACATGGGAGAGATTTCTGCTGGGATGTGACCTGTTGTATTTCAGGAAGTGGAGATTCGCTAGGCACCATCTCTTCTATTCAAGAGAGCTTAATTGTCATCCAGGACGTCTGGGACAATCTCTCAGGGGCTTGTGTTGACAGAACATTAACTAACACACGAAAGCTCTGGGATCCCATGACGTGATCCATCACTGAGTAAAGACAAGTTGCCTGTATCGCATAGGATGAATTCATCGAGGAGCCAAATCATTAGCATAGAGAGGTCGTCTACTTGTCTGTCATTATCGTGTGAGGCAGATAGTCTACAATGTGTGCGGGAGCTCCCCGCGGAGCAGCAATCAGCCCCTTGCTACACTACTTCATTGTTCTTTTTAAAGCTGGTGAGGAGCTTTCCGGTTGAAATCTGCAGCTGTAAACACCTGAAAGAAAAATGCACAAATCTTGGCTACTTCTATCTTCTGTATACGAAGGTGAACGCCCTGGGATAAAAGTTCCTTGCATGAGTATTACTGATCTCTGCTAAACACAGTCAGACCTCAAGAATTGAAATGGAATCTATATTGCTCGTAGCAAAATAAGATTTCGGTTTTATATAGCAGAAGCCTGTATCTGAAACAAAAACTCTACTGTATTTTTCTCCCTGGTTATCCCAAGAGCTGTGCCATGTAGTTTCACCACGTGGCCACAGACGTCCACCAACAAACAACAATAGTGCTGGTTCCTCTGGCTGTATCCCCCAGGCCAGGTAAATCATGCCAAGCAAGCGCTAGCTGGACAATTCTTTTCACCTCATCAGCCAACCTGCTGAAACTGCAAATAACATCAAGAAAATGCCCCAAACCCAACATATTTTGGAACTGGACCAAAAAAAAACCACCACAATCATTTTTCTTCATCCGTGGTCAGCGCATGTTTTATGTTGTTCCATTGCGAACTTGGGTATAATCCCATTTGGCACTTGAAAAAGACAAAACCAGCCCAGCTATTAATATTATTTTATCGTGACTTGGGCTTTGCACGTTTGCAGGTTCTCCACTCTTTTCCCCAGTTCCAAACACAAACCGCTCTCTGCCATCTCCTTCACCCCACACTTCTCCCTGGGGTGGCACTTGGTTTCTGCCTCTCCCACCCTGAATTTGTAGCTGTCCCCCTGCCGCTGAGAGCAGAAAACCAGTGGTAAATAGTACGTGGACAAGTCCTTAGCGTGTCCTTGAAACCTCGTCTTGGGCAGCGCATCTTCCCCCTGCAAGCAAATCACTGTGCATGGGCTGCTTGGGTGTCCATGCGCTGCTCGCCTGAACGATAGAGCGATCACACGATAATAAAGCTGCGTATTTCAGCTGGTCCGAGGGTCAGGTGGAAAACTTGACCCTAAACATAATGACGCATGTCTATAGCGGCAGTATTTCACAGGCTTTATGGGAAGACCTTGGAGGCTTTATAGTGCGTCTTCTCCGAGGCAAACTGTCCTGCCTGCCTTTGTGATAACCTTGCCGGCAAACAGATCTATAGCACCTCATATTATTTCATTTCAGAGGTTCCCATTCAGAAAAGAGGCACTGAAAATCCATAACAACTGAAATATAGCAGAATTTGAACCAAGGTCACGCTAGCTTGAGAGATGACCTGCCGTGTTCAAAATTAACCTCACCCAGTGTGTGCGCTGCTCGGTTTACAAGTGATGCTCTGACCCACTGAGATTCGGAGCAACAAAAAGGAAAATGTTTGCGAGAAGGGCAGGCTGGTGGATATGAAGGGCAGAAGGAAGCCATACGATCATTTCACCTACCCTCATGAGTAAAAAAAGGTCAGCAAACATCACTCTGAAATTCCTCTGGTGAGATCATTTGTACTCCTCTGAGCTCAGTTTACCTCTGAGAAGAGTCAGGACAAAATCCTGACCAAAGAAAAAATTCTCATTGCCCTTAATAGGGCCAGATTTCCAAGGTGCCTTGGGGCAAAACAAACAAAATCTATGTTATAAGCAGGACTGAGTCCCAGCCCCCTGCCCAGCGAGCAGGGGCTGGCTGGTTCTGTGAGCTCCATTAATATGCCATCGGCATTTTATGAACAGAAAAGGTGACCTATTGCTTTGCCTGCTAATAGATCTTCTACCCAGGAATGTTTCCATAAGCCAGCTCAAAATTTAGCCAGCTTTCTCTGTTCGGACTTGCACAGGTGACCTCCAAGTGATCTTTTTCAAAGGATTTTGGAAACCTCTTGCAGAACAGCTGCGTGATGTACTTCTATCAGTTTTGTCCTAATTGACATCGACTACAAACAGGCTTAGCCTAAGCCGAAATAAATACTTGTAAGCTGGGGGAGACTAGGCACAAGGCTGCGCGCAATGAAACTGGTTCCAGTTTTGCTGTGGTCAAGTTCCTGGTTCAAAAGCAAAGGTTTCTGTAAAACACACACGTAACACAGAGGGATGCGGGAGGGACCATGAGTAAGCGGCTGGAGAGATCTACATTTAAAGGAAATGAAGGTGATTGTGTTTCTTGGTGTATTAGCCGTCTTTGAAAGACAGAGCTAATGCTGCTTGAAAGTTTTCTAAAAATGCAAGTTCATCAAAATGGAAATTTGCTACAGCAATGTGTCCACTTAACAACGGCTGAATCTGAAAACACCCTGAAACAAAAAGCTCAATGGCAGCAAACCCCTCCAGCTTGACATCACCGGACCAGAGCAGTCAGAAGTAGTTTCCAAATTATTTTTTGGCTTCACAACCAGAGCACGCCTGTTTAATCACTGAAGGCAACATGCAGCCATTCAAGTCCCCTCAAAACAGCAGCTCTGACAGACCTAATCCATTTTCTAATTCACCCTGGCAAGGAAATTTGGAAATATTCTACCGCAAGCCTAAGTCTGCGTTAATACTTTTAATTTCAAATGTTTGGACACAATTCCTAATTCTGGCGCTGTCTGGTCAAGCCAATCCCCTGAGCCCCACATGGATGCTGCTGCTGCCGGGCTTTGCCAAAGCCACCACGGACAGGGACACTTGTGGGACACCGCGTGCTGGCCGGGGCTCTGCACCCCACACATCCCCATGGCTGTGCCGATGGCCCCGTGACACCGGCAGCAGCAGCCAAGAAGTGCCTGGATCACCTCATTACTGCACATCTCGAGCAGGGCTGACAAATACTGGTGAATATGCTGGCACGCTGGCTCGCATTTCCCCCTATTTCTTCTATATTAATAAAACGGGGGGAAAAAGAAGGCTAAGTAATGGATTTTTTTTTTTTCTGCTTCATTTTACTCCCACCTTCTCTGCCCCCTGTAATCTGATTTTTTACACCTCATTTATGTGTTTTTATTCAGCTCATCTTTGTGTTTTCTTCTTTTTTTTTCGCACCTTTGGATCAGCTCTCTCCCCTTGTCTGGCACCTGTGATTATATCCTTCAGCTTCACAATGCAGACTTGCAGAGCAGCATTTAATAACAGGGAGGATTTGACTGACTGGAGCTTTGATAATGGTGGTGGGAAAGGCACAATCGCTGCCTTTTCAGCAGTATACTTTGTGCAGAAAGCGTTCGACAGTGTCACAATCTGATAAAAAAAAAGAAATCCCAGATTCCACCCATAATTATACCTTCTCTCCTTTACCTATCCACCTTCTTTTCAAAACTAAGCTATTGTGGGTGACACCAGCCTCCAGGGAGGTGGGGGTGGCGGGACACAAACCTGGAGAGAGACAGGGAGGAGAAAAAAAAGTTCAGTTTGCCACGATTTTGCCTTTTTCAGCTACCACCTTGTGCTCAGCCGTGGGCAGACCAGCTCCGTCTGTGATCTGGTGAGGTTTTAGGATGAAAAAATATCATCCGGCTGGTGGTATTGCTGGTAAGCCATTGGCAAAGGAAGCCCTGAAAGGTTTCTAGGAAATCACAAACCCAGGTGAACTGAGCGGTCGCACAGTATTCAATCATCAGCTCTACCCCAAGCTGGGCAGAGGGACTGTGAATGTGCGGCTTTTGCAAAAAAATAAGGTGCAGGTGTGCCCTGCTGCCTCGGGGCTTTGCGGGATGAAGGATGTTGCAGCAGCTCTGCAAATGCATCCCAACCCTTTCCAAAGTGCAGGTGGCCATGGAGGGTGAGGGCTCCAAATCAGTACATGATGCTTCCCAGCTTTGGCTGGACTTTAGCTTAGTCCTACACCTCCACACGGGTTTAAACTCTCCAGAACGGTTCAGAAACATGGGGATGGACTGTCCACAGCTCTGTGGAGGTGTTGGTGCTCGTGCTGGGAGCCAAAGAGGGAAGCACGCTAGATGCCCTCAACACCACCAAGACTTTGGGGCATCCAGCTGCTTTTGGAAACACCTGCAGGCACAAGACAGGGACAGGAGGGTGACCCAGCCCTCCCTCCTCATCCCAACAGTGCAACACCAGAAGCTGAGACTCCACTGCCTCGGTATTCTGATGTAAAACAGCTGGAAATCTTGGGGGCTGGTGTGGATGGTGAGGGTTTGAGACGCTCTCATCTTGCCGTGGGCAGCAGTAGGCGCTGCCTTTCGCTGTTCGGTCTGCACGCTTTGCCTCACTGAATTTCCAGTAAGCTGGGACGGTGCAGCCATCAGCGCTGGCAAAGGGCCAGCATCGCAAAACGGCTCTTGAGAAGCGTCCTTGGGAAGAGATTCAAGTAACAGCTGTCCCGGCCTGCGTGGACAGGGCATACCTGATTTTAAATGGCTGAGGGAGCAAGGAACTGTACAAACATCCAGGAAGGTTTTAATGATGGATTCCTGGCAGCAACTTCTGGCTAAATACAGTAACGTGTGGGGAAAAAAAAATAAAAAGTGACTGTTGTGACAGTCTCAGGGCTGCCTTTTGGCAGGAGGACCTGCTACCCTCTGGGGTTTGATCAATACGGTGCTAACAAGCCTGGACAGACTGACGGTCGTGGCTATCGATGAGGGGAGCTCCTGCAGGCACGGAGGCCACAGCACTTTCGGCACAGCAAAGCATCAGCAGAGCCAGCAAGGCAAAGCACGGGCCGAGCCGGTGCAGGAGAAACACTGAACCTGGCATCACCCACGGCTGCCGGAGGATGCGGCGCATCCCCGACTCCACAGCGCTTGCGGTCAGGGCCACAGCACATAGTAACCCAGTCTGACAAAGGGTGGTACAAAACCCCGTATAAAGGCAGATGAGGCTCCAGTGGCCAGTGTACACCTGTAACTGGGGATTTCTAACCCATCAGCGCGGCACAAGACGGGTTTCGGCAGCACATCCATTCCCACACGACGCAGGGCTCATCCTCTTATAATTTTTTCCAAACTTACAGCCCTGTGGCAAATGACGGCATCTACTGCTGGGCTCAGGGAACCACTGGGTTAAAACAATGCACATTTTTTTCCATGCTGCTGCATTCCTTAAGGCTGAATTAGGCATTTTTCTCCCTATTCAAGCTCATTTTGAAATAATGTGTCAAAAAAAAAAAGAGAGACATCTCCCCCCGCCAACTACCATTGAAAACAGAATGCATCTGGTCTACATATATACTTGAGATCTTACTTTTTAAAAGTGACTTTGTTTTTTTTAAAACGAGATTTCAATATTTGTAATATTATGGCTAAAGCCATGGAAATTATTTTGGGTAAAGGACCCATTTCCCAAAAATATATCCAAGCTGGGTAATGCTGAAATCTAAAAATTGTGCAAACATAAATACGAGCATTACTCTTGAACTCATTGTGCAGTTCAAGAGTCTTTCAAGTACAATGTTCTTAGTTGTTCTTTTATATTTACCTAATTTAAACTTAAAAGCATTGCTGTTCTCACTGCTGTTCCCTTGCATTCCTCAAATGAAAACACATAATTTGTCATTGAATGAGACAGTTTTGGTAACTCTGTAACTACTTCTTTTTTCATTTATCCAGGGGAAAAAGAAAAACAAAAGAACGAAGGTTAATCCAAACCATTATGTTCTGTTTAGCCAGTAAATCCAAAAGAAATCTGTATTTCACACAGTTTTAACAGGAGCTCTTATTCTAAATAACACAGTGAAAAAGGAAATACCTGCTCTTAAATTGTGAATAGTCTAAGTTGCAGAATATCAGAGTAATGAAACAAAAATTAAAGGATCCTATTTTTGTCTCTGTATGGGGATCAGCCCACCTTTCAGTGCAGCCGCTTTGGGTAGAGCCCTAAATTAGCATCGCAGCCACGAAAAAGGATGACGATGTTAAGCAGCCAGCCAGACGCTCGTTGGGCAAAGACAAGAATACGAAACAACTCCACGATAATCACCATCTTTGTTATACTGTGGTGCTATTCATTTTGGGGGAATCATCTTTTTACACTTTATTACACAGCGCTCTGTCTTTCTCCATTAAAATCAATGGCAGGCATCGGAGGCAGCCTGTTTTGTTATGGTCTTCCAGGCAGCTCAGACACTTCTGGGAATCAGGAACAGAAGAATAATGTGTTTCAATAAGCAGCTTATCGACCAAGTAGGAGTTAAGTGAACCTGTGGTGTACTTCTCCAGTTTCTCTCCTCTCGCATGATTATTGCACTTTACTCGTGCTTTACTTTTGCTGCTTTGACAATCGATACCTTGCAGCGACTCGCCTGGTCCCACGTGCGAGGGGTGTGGAGGGGTAACAGGCAGCGGGTTTGTTCCCGTCGGTCCCACCAGCTCCATCCTCTGCAAAATCTCAAGGCACCGGCTGCTGCCCCAGTAACCGGCCCACCAGAGCTGTAGCGCTCGACCGCTGGATTTCCAGCTTTCTGACCAAATCTGGGCTCACAGCCCAGCTCCCGAGAGGCGCAGGGAAGCAGGAGAGGCAGCACGAGCTTCAGGTCAAAGATTTCCCTTGAGAAATGCAGGAGACATTGTCCACGTTGCCTCCTAACCCCTCTAGACAATTAAAATAGAGGCACTGCAAAGAAATCCACAGAGGAAAAAAGCAAAGTGTAAAAGCAAAGGCAAACTTTTTTCCCCCCCCAGGGTTGAAATAGAGCAGCCCAGCAAGCAGCAGTGTGGTGCATTACTCCAAAGCCAGAACTAGGACATGACAGATCTTATATGTCCTATTTGCGGCTGAACTGATCATCTTTCAGATCCCGGGTGGCCAAGGTACCTGGTACCCAGTACCAGTTACAAACAGGGCCAGATGGACCCTCTCAGTGATGGACCCAAGAGCCGATCTCTGCTCCAGCACCCAGAGCTCTGACCTCCATGTGCCGGATCTCAGGGTTTCCCACAGACGTTCTGAAGCCGAGGAAGGAAATCTTAATGCTATTTATGCTACAGGAGAGACCCGGCTTTGGTGCTGAGACTGAAAGGCTGGGGACCTGGGAGATGTCACCTCTTAAACACCTCCGGCAGGTAACAGCGGCTGCACCTGCAGAACAGGCCTGACCTCTGCTTGGTACCAGACCCACATCCTACCTCAGAGGTTTTTTTCTTTAACTCAATTATCAGACACATTTTGCAACAGTTATGAACAGTATATGGCACTCTCAAAGACAGTAAGCATCCACAGATTACAACTTGTACCCTGCAGCTCCTCCGTGTTTTGCAAAATAGCATTAGAAGTATTATTTAAGCTCAAGCCAGAGATCATTTTCATTGACCAAGACAGCTAGAGGTGAAACCATGTCATGGGTTTCTCCTGTGCGCAAAAGCTGCTCCTGTGCATGCGGTGCACAAAACATCTGCTGTACAGGGCACCTGCTGCGGTGCAAGAACGGGACGTGTGGGAAGATTTTAATTACTCACCATGGCAACTTACATTAATAGCTACAATCCCCCATAATAAGCTGGATCGGTCCTTCTCCCACACCCACAAAAATACCTCCAGGACGGACACTCGTGCTGTAGACATGCTCGTGGGCACCCAATGCCAAGCTGCAGAGCCTCAGCATGAGGCCCCACGCAAACTGAACCTGCCCCATCCATGACAGCTCTTCAGTTCGACTGTCCTGGCCAGATCCAGGGGGATCCCGCAATGTCTGTCCCCAAACCCGCAGCACTTCCCACACTCTCACACCTCCAGCACCTGAAATAAGCTCATCTTGTTGTAGGGCGAACCAGCAAGCAGGTGTTTCAGGACACTTCATCCTGAACTCATTGATCTTACCTCCATTGATGTGAAGTTTGGATTAATTTGAAGCTAAACCTCTCCCATCAACATCAGGGAGATGGCCCTCGAGGAATCGATGGAGATGAAATATCGTGTTCCCCCCTGCCAGCAGACACCCCTGAGCCAAACATCTGCATCTCACCCTCCTGCTCACCCGGCAGCTCTGCACAGGAGCACATGGAGACCCCGCGTGCTGTGCTGGCAGAGAAGACACCAACCTCCCTGCTTTCCTGCAAGGAATTACAGACCCGGGGAAGCCCCACGACAAAATGGAAAACCCCCAAGGTAAACAGAAAACAAGTTGCCAAACTGACCCTGCAGAGATGGACGGGGAGAGTTCTGCCAAATTCAGCATAGAGCTGTTGAAGCCTACAAACAAACAGCAACAAAACACGGAGAGGAGGCAGGGGTGCATCATGCAATCAGAGCTTATGTTTTTACTTCTCCATCTGCCTCTCAGTTCGTAAAGCTGACCTGAATTTGCCCACTGCCAGAACCACCATGGCCACTTCTTGCTCTCAAGTTCCACTTCCATGGCACAAAACCCACCAAAGTTTCCCCCCAATCTCACAAGGAGCAGTCTGCAGGGCCATGGGCACTGGGCACCTCCTGCCCGCTCACCAGGACACAACACCCCCATTTGGCCAAGGCCAACACCACCAGCAGCTCAAGTTTCCCTTATCTCTAGCACCAACATTTCATATCTATGTACTTAAGCCCATTTCAGTTTCTTTTACATGAAGTCACAGAAGGCTGCAGAGCTGGAGGTACTCTAGAAATGAGCGGAGCTACGGCAGAGTCAATGCAAGATTGTCCGAGGTCCTCCTTGCCCTTATCTGAGATGGACCTTTTTCACCTTTTCCCTTGAAATACTTCATCCCCCATCCTGAACTGCCATTCATCTCGGGGAGACTCCCAAGAGAAGACAATGACAGGAGCACATACGGGGGACAACGCTACCTGCAGAGCTCAGCATCTCCCACAGTCCCCACCACAGAGGTGAAGAACATCCCACTTGTTTCGTTATTCGCTCCCGTCTGCCGACACTTCCACCACGCTGCTTCCCCAGCAGGCGACCGAGCCCCTTCCTCTGCAGAAGCACCGGCAGAGGGTGACATTAATTATGTCGGAGGCAGATGTCTGATAAACAAACAACCTTGGAGAAATGATGCGGCGCTTGAGATGCAGCGTCCTTCGCCTCACCTTGCAGGCGCTGGGAAAGCGCACGGCTCCCAGTTTCTCCCGCTCACCTCAGGCTTGGCTTGTGTTTGGTTGGTTGGTTTGGGGTGTTTTTGAGCTGACTACGTGAAAAACGCATCACCGACCAACAACACAAAAGAGCCTTTGGCCAGGTAAGGATCTGGTTCCTACAGCCTTTGCAAAAACCCCTTCTGCAAGTCTAGCGCTTTTTCTGTGAGGATTTTAGTCAATCGTGCACAGTACAATTCTGGGAGATGGGCTAATATACTTTATGACAGAGAAAATAGAAACACAGACTCAAACTATTTAACAACAGGCATTTAGAGACTTGATGTGTGCTACGGATCCAGAGCTTGATGACTGGCAATACAGGGAGACAGCAAAATTCACGTAGCTTAGATTCATAGAAAGAAGTTGATATAATTCCCCTCTGGCATTTTTTAACCAGACCACGAGCTCATTTCACAGCAGCTTGACCAGTTGAAACCTGGATGTTAGAACAACCCCCCAAACCTTGGTGACGCCCAGGTGACAGGGCAGCGACAGCCTCTTTCCAAACATAAAAGCTCTTTTCAGCAGCGCGGTGGGAGCTGAGTGCTTTTGAACAGGTTGCCTAGATGGTGGGTACTGTCCACAAGGACCATTCAGAAAGAACAGGTAGGCAGGGACAACACCAACACGGAAATAAGAAACATGCCATAAGTAAAAAGCTTTGCCCAGCCAGACAACCTCCAGCTCTGCTCCATATTTAAGAGGACATAGACTAATTTTGACTATAACTCCACAGCCTTTCCAGGAGTTGTATCACGATACATATTCCCCGGGGCCATATCAGTTTTACCCCATGCCTTTTGTGGCTCGGCCATCCCTCACCCACATCGCATGTTCCAGGACATTTGGGTTGACTAAAGCTGGAGGTGCCCAAACTCCATACAAACCAAATGAGAGCAGTCCTGAACTGCTGCCAGGCCATGCAGAACACAGGTCTTAGGTTCAGCTGGCTCTTTGGCACAGATGGGGGGGAAAAAAAAAGAAAGAAAAAAATCCAACAACGTTGCATTGTTTATAGATTACTTACTCTTTTTTTTTTTTTTAATTAAAAGTTTGAATAGAGCCCCGAAACTTGATAATAGACACTTTAGCAGAGGGTAGCCACATGGAACCAAACCTTAAAAACCATGAAAGACCTGATTTATAAGACAGGGCAATAAAACATCAGTGGGGAAAACCAGCAGTATCTGTTGGGAGTAGACTGTCATCTTACCTCTGACCGTATTTTATACTGGTGCATTTCTGCTGGTTTTCATCTGGAGTTACTGGTATAACTGGAGCAAAACCCCAGACTTTGCTTGTGGGAAGGGGATCACTCTTGGAGGCTGCTGAGCACCAGCCCCAGCAGACAAAGTGGTTTTGGTGTGGGCCAAGGACCTTTTTACCCCTTTCCACAGGCATTTGAGCCAAATTCCATCAGGTAACAAGCCTGGGATTGCCCAGGTAAGGACTGAACATCAGGGATATTTAAATGGGGGGGAGATTCCCCTCTGGCAGCCAAGGTTTGCTGACTTTAGACTGGATCACACAACTGGGGAATGACACGTTGAGCCTCAGCCCACTGCAAAGCGGAAGACCCAAGTTATAAACCTCTGAAAACTGGACTTTACGAGGGAAATTGCAACTGCTCATTAACTCCAGTTGAACTCTCAAAGCAACTCACAACCCACAGAAAGGGGCATGAGTGTGTTTTAGCACAAATGAGATGCAATCTTAACTATTTTGGTTTGACTCGCGTTACAAACGTTACAGTTGCACACGCATGTGACAATCAAAATAAATACCCCGGAGAAGATTTACAGGTATTTTGCCAGACCTGTAACCCAAGCCTGAGAAAGAACCAGCTCCCATTTCTGATTTCTGATACCCGACAGAGCTGCGTTGGGCACATGGTCTGCAAAACTTAGCTCAGTTCGAGCCCAAGGTAGCGATAAGCCAAGCTTTTCTGTCATTTCAGGGGACAGATACACACTCAGATGTCATTTAAAGCCAAAGAAACTCAGAAGCTCCATGCATGGCAGGCAGCAACAAGGCACTTGCTTCATTTTAACCAGATAATTTTTTATTTCTCCATCTTCTTTTATTTTTGTGCAGAAACAGCAGTGCAGCAGCTAAGCGTAGAAAAAGAGTAAGAGCAGTCTCTCTTTAAGGCAACTGCCTGGTTCAATGTAGGTTGATTTAATGATAAGACACTGTTTGAAGTTAATTGTAACTGCAGGGAACAAAAAGAAAGCTGGAAACTCACTGCCAGGCGAGGCAAGGAGCCGAAAAAGACACAGGGTCAAACTGTGATACGACTCCAGGGAATACGTATCGTGATACAGCTCTTGGAAAGGCTGCGGAGTTATAGTCAAAATTAGTCTATATCCTCTTAAATATGGAGCAGAGCACAGCTGGAGGAATTTGGCCGTTTTAAGCCTCAAAATACAGAAAGCGAATGTGTCCTGCTGAGCCCATGATGATGCCAAATAGACTCGGCACAGGCTGGTCCCAAATCCCTTCATCTCGGCTCTGCTGTGATGCTGCTGGGTGTTTGTGCACTCAGGACCCTACGGAGGAGGGAAGAAAGGGGATCTGGGGCTTTTTTTGGCATGTGTATTTCCGAAATAATGAGATTATTGATTTTTAAAGCCAAAAGAAACTCCTAGAAAAAGTTATCTCCCATTTTTTTCTTAAAAGTTATGCCACTTCACAGACCAATGAGAATTGAACAGTTCAATGAGTATAGGCAAAAAAGGTTTCTAGCTTTATAAATACTCCATATTAAAGAGGGAGAGCTGAGTACCATGCTGGAGACCCTGAAGAGGATACTCCTAAATTAAATTGAATGGGAGACGTTTTTCACCGAAACACAGAGGAAAAGCCAGATTGCCATTGCTAGCGCCCAGCCTCGCATTGGGGGATCAGAGCACAGCACAAAAAGGGGGTTTCTCCACTGGTTTCACAGGAGACAGCACAGCCCAGGCTCCTGCACTCAGGAGAAATCCAGTGTTCGGGTCCCACATCCCTCCCCATCTTACAGGGATGCCCAGCCCTGCCTGAGGGTCACATACAGGCTCAACCTTGGAAAAAAGCCTAAAAACTCCCAAAAGGAAAGTAAAAAGAATCAAATTTGGAAGGCTTGGCGTGCTGTCCCCCACTCCAATATTAGCATTTAAGGCACAAAGCTGACCGGCACCTTGAGCAATATCAGACAACGGTAACCACAAGAAGCTCATCTATTATAGCAATCGCCACATCGGTGGGACAGGGCAGGAGGTTGTTCTGCAGCCACGTGTCCCCTGACCCAGCCTGGGACACCCCCCAGGTGACACCCCCCTAAAACTCCGAGGACTCACAGACATTAACAGGATCAGGTCCTCCAAGCCATTAACAAACCAACACCTTGTAAATCAAGCATTCAGATTTCTTTTAAAGTGTTCCTAATAGCAGTAAATTTGAACAGCTTTATTATTGTATTTGTTTTTTCCTCATGCCACTACGCATCCCCTAAATAAGACTGTCTGAAACCAAAGGACCTGGTGGCCCCAGCCTGTGCAGCCACCGCTCATCGCGGGATACTCTGAATTATAACTATATTCCAAGCAATAAATCACAGTGTTTCTCTACTGGAAAGTGGAAGGTGTGGGGAGGGGGAGAGAAGGAGGGGAAAAGAAAAAAAAAAGAAGAGAGAAGCTTATCTAAATCTATTTACACAGAATGATTATTCAATTAATTTTTTCATTACACTTGCCAAAAAGAATTGCCCGTGTCTTTAATGCTGTGTGTGAGATTTCATTAATAATTAATCAGAGCAGCTCTTTCTCCTCCGTTTAAGCAAGCAGGAGCTTTTTTCTTTGGAGGTCGCACCCCGACATGTGCCGCAGGGACACAGCCCCGCTCAGCCGAGGGCACGGGGACTCTGCGGCCACCGAGGTGTGTCTGGGGACAAACTCCTGTGCCCTGAGCTACTGTCAATGGGGTTTCACTGCTTTCGCCTTCGATGGAGCGGGGTTTGCTGCTGGAAATGCCATGCAAAGGGAACGTGCAGGGCTGCAGTAATGAGCAAGTCCCTGTCCCTGCCAGTCCCCGGTGTTTAGTCCCCCTGCTCCTCATGCCCAGCTTGGAGACCCCAGTCCTGGCTCCTCCAACTTCTTCGCCCCCCGTGTCTCTCCTATGAACCCTGCGGCTCCTTTGCTCCTTTCTGCCAAACCCCTCATCCCCACCATGCTGCTCGGTCCCAGCTCCTCCTTGGCTCCCCACATTTACGTGCTCAGTGTCCTGTCCCGTTTGCAGCAGCTGGGATGGAGACCCTTCTTATATCTCATAGAATCATAGAATCATTTCAGTCGGAAGAGACCCTCAAGAGACCATGGGGTCCAACCACAACCTGACCTAACTCTAGCACTAGCCCACGTCCCTAAGAACCTCGACTAAACGCCTTTTAAACTCCGCCAGGGATGGTGACTCCACCATCGCCCTGGGCAGCCTCTTCCAAGGTCTGACAACCCTTTCAGGGAAGAATTTTTTCCTAATATACAGTCTAAACCTCCCCTGGTGCAACTTAAGGCCGTTAAAGCGATTTAAGTGATCTGGCTAGAAAAAATGAGCCACTGCAAGCTAAATTGTAACCCTCATGTCACAACTGCCTGAGATTTCAGCAGGACACACAAGAGAGCGATGGGTGGTGTGGAGGCACCTTCCCAACCTCCACGGCACCTTTCCAGACCACAACCTCCTGTAAGAGCAGTACGAAACTCAAAGTGCTGTTAGCAAACACAACCAAGAGTGCTGGTGACACACAGTGTAAACCCTCCCAAGCCCCAACAACGGGCACAGCCCCGCGATGCTGGACATGCAGCAGCAGGACCATCCTCTGCTCGGAGATGCTCACACAAGGACCGGTTCCAGGACAGCACCGTGTCGCTGTGCAACGCTGATGTGACCTCAAGGTCGCACCATGTCTGCGGGACAACCACGTTAGTTCAGACCACGGAGCGAGGGAAGCAGAGCGAGCGGTGCAAACAGCAGCGATAAATCACTCTGTCTCTTTACCAAACATAACATTTGTAAGAGAGCCCTGGGTTCTTATAAATATTTAAGTAAAATTTCAGCTGTTTATGTCTTACATCTGTCTTTATCAGCCTGTAATCATTTCTCTGCTCACATCCCACGCGGCTGCCTGCTAATCTAAGCTGGCTGCTCTCGGTGCAAATGTGTTTTCTCACCTCGGTTTGGACAATCACCATCTGAATTCCTCCGCCTGGAGATCCTCTCCAAAGAGACCTCCATCAGAGTGGCTTTTATGGAGCAGGTAAAAAGAAAAAGCCTCTTGAGATTTAACGATAATTCAACCAAGTCATTTAAAATATACACAGAATCACAGAATCGTTTTGGTTGGAAAAGACCTTTAAGATCATCAAGTCCAACCGTTACCTAGCGCTGTCAAGTCCACCTCTAAACCATGTTCCTAAGTACCACGTTTACATGTTTTAATTACCTTTAATGGACGGTGACTCAACAACTGCCGTGGGAAGCCTGTTCCAATGCACAACAACCCTTTCTGGGAAGAAGTTTTCCCCAATATCCAATACAAATTTGCCCTTCTCCTCTTGGAACAAGGATCATAACGTGGCCGGCTGTGCACGCCTGCACATTTTATTGCTTCTCTTTTCCTTTTACTGCCACACGAGCCACATATTATAATGATCTGATTTCTTCTGAGAGGTGTGTGCTGCTCTGTTTGACACAGGGGGAAAGTGGAAGGGCAAAGTTTATCCACAAAAAGTCAGCTGTTGTGGATTATAGCCAGAGACTGCCAATTTTCCAACTTTCTAGTATTTTTTAGTAGAAAGGAAAACAAAGGGGAGACTGTTTTTGAGAACCCCTTGAAAAAAAAAAATAAAAAAAATCCGTGCTTTCCGAACAGACGTAGGCCTGGTGAAAACCACAAGAATTTGGCAATTCTGAATATCCTGTTTCACAGAGTGGGGGGACAAATGAAGGACAGAAAGGGAACAACCACCAAGCCAAGGTTTCCCAGAGTCCCATCCCTCCCTCTCCTCTCAGTGGCCATGTAATGAAAACCCTCTGGGATGGCCGAGAAAGGTTCCAGCATCCCTTTCAGATACAGCAAGATACCTCGTGGCTGGAGGTACCGCTGGGCTGTTTGCCGCAAGTAAAGCGCAGGGAGATGCTGAGGCTCAGCAGGGAAAAAAATAAAGCTCATTCCACGCTATTCCCCTCCTGCTAAGCCTCTCCTGATTGCCTGTGGTCTCCTGGAGCCCTGGGAGGAAGAGAGGAGTGATGGAAGCGTGAGCTTTTCCCCGTGAGCCTGGAAATCAGCCAGAACTCTCATCATGGGCTCATCAGGAGCGCCGCTCAGGCCGGAGCGCCCCATGGGGCCAGGCCACCACCCGTCACGGCCGGGACACTGAGGCACAGCGGGTGGAGGGTTCCCCACAACAGCGAGCTCGGCCGGGGAACTCTAACAATCCAGCTCTCTGCTCCCAGCCATGGGGTGAGATTGACCCTGTGGAGAGCCACTTGGAGCGTGAATGATAGCAGATACTTCCAAATCATCCTCCAGACACTCCTCTCACCCCCATCAGGGATATTTGCCCCACCACATTATCATGAGCCCTCACAAGCATCTCTTCTGTGAGCTGCTGCAGGCACGGAGCCCATGGAGGAGCCGGGACTCACAGTCCCTCCTCCACGCCGAGGAGCCCCAGCGTGTCCTCCCCGGCCCCGTGAAGCTGCTGGAGAACAGCACCAGCCCCGATGTGTCCCGCAAACCTCCAAGTGTAGGTAGGGACATGCTGCAAGGGCTTCGTCCCCAGCTGTCAGCCCCACCGCCACCGCAGAATCGGTGCCAGCAAACCATCAACTCAGCATCCCCGGCACTTCCAGCACTCTCTGGGGCTGGAATTTAGAAAATCTGGGTTTGGTTCCCAGCTTAGCTGCACATTTTTCTTGTCCCTGTGGGCAAGTGACTAAACCTCGCTGCACTTTAGTTTGCCTTCCACAAGCCGGAGTAAGGTTACAGCCTTTTTTCTCACCACTATTTTGACTTGTCTACTTACATTACAATCTTTTGGGAGAAGAGGCTGTACATGCGTATCTACCAAATCTAATATAAGTGATCTAATCCTGGCAGATTTCTCTAGGTATTACTGTCATACAAATTCTGAGCGGCTGTGTCTATATAGACAGCTTAACCCACTCTCAGGCGCCAGTAAGTGACTTATCTCAGCACTGTGCCCATGCACCAGGGTTTCTGGCTTACTTTAAATTTGCATTTCAGAACCTGAGCTCCGGTTCCCTGGGATTATTGATCCTGGCAGCCCACCCCGCTCCTGGGTGAGACATTGCCAGCATTCAACACCAGAGCAAGACCTTCCCATGCCACGCTGCGTCTGTGGGAAAAAACAGCCTCAGCAAATTAATTTCCGTAAACAAGTTCACCCAGTCACCATTTCCCACCAATTTTATTCACTTTAGTAAACGAGCCAAACAGGGTTATTTATTTCCGACGCCTTGCTGGTTCTCTTTCAATCCTTGCGACATGATTCCCTCACTCTCCTACCTAATTAGGGGCAGGACTTAAACACTTAAAATTACCAACTCCCATAACCTCTCCACGGATGACACCATCCCACCCACAGTGACAACTGGCAGCATCCGCCACCCACTGCACTGGCACGTCCGCCCCGGGGTGAACAGGGACCCACGATCCTGGCAGCCCCGGCACTTCTCTGGTTGAACAGGCTGCTCTGGTATTTTTTACAGATATTCCCCCCTTATTTCTCAGCAGAGGTGGCACTGACTGTCAGGACAGGTTGTGACTCTGCTCAGGGCTCTGTGGTCCTTTTTTCCAGGCCTGGTCTGGATCATCTTGCCCAGGATAAACATCGCAAGGCCCCAGAAGACAAGAGCTGCCGCTGCCACGTGTCTGTCCGAGGCTGAACACTCGCTCGCACAGGAAGGTCGGGCCCTTGGTGGGCTCCACAGTGGTGTCACAGCTCAGAGCAGTAAATAATCATGATACACAGCCGGGGAGACGCAAGAAGTCACTCTCCCCTCCATGCCTGTTACAAAGTTCTCCTTGTCCATCCCCTCCCCTCTGCCCTGTTCTCCTTCGGGACGGCACAGCCTATTCTCTACTTTTAGTCAAGGAAAAAGAAAGAAAGAAAAGGAGAAGCAGCAACCTCTGCAGCAATCGGGTCCTTCGCTGCCTCCTGCTCGGCTCCAGCATGACACCATGTTTGTTCGATGGTAAAGAAGGAGCATTGGGGATTACGGACGCGGCTTTGATTTTATTTTAAAGGCTTTAATATTTGGAGCTGTATTGATTTGATTTATCTCAGCGTGCCAGTGTAGTGCCGGTAACTAAGCAACACCGGTCCTCTCTGTATTCTGGGAGGCTCCCGGGATTTTGCCTATGAACGATATTACTTTGTGTATATGAAACTAAATGGACCGTAGGCACCATTTGTAAGTGGAGGATATTTGAGTTTTGTATTTTTTTTTTAATTTCTTCTTGCTAGGGAATGGATGCACTCCCCAGCACAGCGCTGTACCCGCAGCCCAGGCTGCAGAGCAGCAGCAGGACCCAGACACACACCCCTCCAGGAGATGCCAACGAGAACAGCTCGACCTCAAGCCACGCAGACACAACGCAAAAATAAGCAGCAAAGCAGCTGGTGTGGTGCTACCATGCCCTCCCTTTCGGCCTATCTGCGAAAACAAATAACAATAATAAAAAAAACTAAAGCGGAGTCAACTTCTGTGGGATTCAGAGCGGCACAGAGGAACCTCAGCGGGCAGAGAGCAGCGCTGGTTGTGCTGGACTCCCCGCTGCAGCTCTGCGGAGGGTTTCCTACCCCTCAGCCCTCCGTCGTGCCAAGCGGGGACCTCCGTCTTTGCCCCTTTTCCCCCTTCCTTCCCCTGTAGCTGCCGGCAGCCCCGGCTGTTTCTTTAAGACGCCGGTGTCTGTGTGGTCAAAGTCAGCAGGCAAAAGAGGCACTGTCAGCTCGCGCTATATGGTTCAGCGGTTTGGCGCTAACGATGTTTGTTTTGGAGCCCGCCTGCTGGTCTGACCCATTTAGGATCCTTGCTGTACTACAAGTTCGCCTTTCAATTATAAGAGGAGGCAGAAGGGGTCTCTAAAATGAAATCGGAGCCCACCACGTCTGAAGGTGCCAAGCGTGGTCGCAGTCAGCCAGGCTGCTGTTTGTAGGGCTCTGCTCCGGGCTGACCTGGGGGGCTGTGTCAGGAATTTCACAAAGTGGGAAGGAAGAAAGGAACAGGCTCTGCAGATGGATGCTTCTGAATCAGGACACTGAGACTCACGGTTGCTCTGTGGCTCAGAGAAACCACTTTTTCCTTCAAAAGGCTTTTTCTGGAGTGGGAAAGGACTTCGGCTGGTAGGGGCACAGGAGCCTTTGACCCTTGATCTGTACCAGGAATGAAAACCCTGTGCTGCTGCCTCCAGCCAGCCCAGCACCGCTAGCGAAGGGCATCCCCAGAGGCAGAGGGGACCAAGGGACCAGAGATGTGCGCAGGGAGCTGGGACTGGGCACCCCAACGTGACCCACGCCGGCTCAGCCCACGCAGGAACGGGAAACCCACAGCTGCCAGAGCAAGAGCATCTTGCCCTACACGTCCACCAGACAAGGAGTTTGCCACAGACCTCAGCGGAGCAGCAAGCAGCGCATTGCTAAACCCCCTGGTCACAACCCATTCGCAAGCCCACGTTAGATGCTCTGGTTGTCCTGACTTTGCTTCATGCCTCTCCTGCCAGAGCGGCTCACTCTGAACATCACCCCCGACCTCTGCAAAATCCACCTTTACCAACAATTGCAGAGCACACTGGAGACTGCTTTGGCCTCATCTTCCCCATAAACATTTAATTATTATTATTTTTAACCAGTCCCTCCCAAGGAGGAGAAGGGGACTGGGTGGGCATCACTTTTTGTCCTTTAGGAGGAAAAAAAATGTGGTTGGTTTTTTATCCTTTCGTGGACCTGCCAGAGCTGCACACTGGACTCAGACAAAGTCGCACAGCTGAGCCTGCTCCCACAACGGCCTCGTGAATGATGCTTTGCACTGACAAATACTTCCAATTAAGAAGCACAATTATATGCTTGTTGAATGGACAAATAGTGCTAACAAAAGTGCTGTGGAGTGATCCTGTGGTTCTGGCATGTACAAATTGGTCATTATTTTAACTTAACTGAAACAAGAACTGTGTAGATTAGGGGGCTGGGTGTTGTGTCTTTTTTCACATGAAATCTGAAACCAGGCAAAATGCACGTCAGCTGTGCCAAAGAGCTTCCCTGAGGTTTGCAGATTCCTCAGCAAGTCTGGACTGAGTTAGAGAAAGTCAAAGTGATGGGGGGGAAACACTTGGCCTCAGCAAGGGACCCAGAGCAAGATCTTTCTCCAACTTTGAATCCAAACTCCTTGTCACAGCCTCCTCAGCTCTACCCCGAGAAGCTGAAAACGGTGCTTTTCTCCTCATCTTGCAAGAACTGGGCTTCTGCGAACACCTTTCAATAGCATTAATGTGGATATACAACCTACAACAGCACGGCTGACCCCTGGCAGTGCTGGTAGCCGTCCACTCGCTTCCCTTAGTCCCATTGCCATGGGGCCAGCGTGGTAAGTCCGCAGCCTTCTGCAGCCTCCCAGAAACACCAACAGGTAACTGGGGAAATGTGTCTGGTCACCCCAGCCAGAATGCAGAGTCTCAGGGTACCCATATATAAGTACACGTCCAATATATAACCTGTGTGTAAGTACAACATCACCAATGCAAACAGAAAACTCCAGAACAACCCCCATCCCTTGTGCTTGTCCACCTTGGTTTAAAGCACCCAGAGAAATCCATTCAAAAAACCAATTAATTAACAAATTAAGGAAAAAAAGTAAGTACTTTGAGAACAGCATTGTCCACATTTCACCAAGTCTCACTGTTGCTCAGAGCACTCCGGAATTAAACAAATGCCTAATTTTAAATTCTCAAACAACTCACACCAGAATAAAAGCTTTCATTTCTCATTTAAAAAAAAAAAAAAAGAAAAGAAAAAAGAAAAAAAAAAAGAAAAAGTAAATGGTTGTTTGCGCACAATCTGGCACCGTAACAGAAGAGATGACCCCATCGAGATTCAGGGACAAATAAGCCCGTTTGACACGTTACGGATGCGGTTTCCCCATCACAGCATCGGGCAGCAGCAGCACAAACGTGTCCCCTCCACCAAGTCACTGCAGCTCAGGGGTAAAATCCATCACGCTTTCCATCGCAGTTGACCGGGAGGGCAGCAGCACGTTTTGGTGAAGCAGCCACCTCATGCTGTTAATACCAAAACGAGCTTCATGTCAGGAACAGAATAGTGATTAACTGATACTACTTTTCAGCAGCATCAGTTGGATTTGCACCAGCCATCTACCAGCAAAAGCCTCTGACTCCCAGTAAGACTTGAAAATATTAGAAGACATAAGAAAGGAGTTGGGGCTCAGGGCAGAAGGACCCTGGATTAGGCAAAAAAGAGCTCAAACCCATCAAGCATTTCAAAGTGGAACAAACCTTCGGATGTTGTTTAGCTGCTGTTATCTGCAAGTTCAGTTTTATCTGTGGGGTGAGAAAAATAAACCCTACAGGAACGCTTAGCGCAGTGGATAAAAATAATGTTAAATTAAGCTTACAAAAACGTTTCTCTTTCTGAAAATCTTGGCTGGCGACAAATGGCTTGTGCCAAGTTATAAATCAAGCATTGGGTTTCTTTTAACGCTCAGCATCCCCTGATTTATGATGCCATCACAACCTCTCGATTGATTCCTGACTCGGTGATCCATCTTCCCCTGTAGGTAGCTGCCCATTATAACGCCTCTTCCTGAGCAGGCGGCACATTTCACTTCCCAGAAGGGCTCTATAAAGGAGCAGCTTGAGCGGAAACCCGCTCGTTGGCAGAACCCAGACCCGAGAGGCCGAGGTGGCCATGGAGGGAAGGAGATGGATGGTGTTTGGGTGAAGGAGCAGCACTATTCACTTGTGTACACACACCGAGGGGTCGGGTTTGCTGGCCACTGAACCAGCAGAGCCTTTGGCAGCACAGGTATGTTCCTGGACACCCCAAAAAGCCCTTCCTTACTTGTTTCGGATGACCAGAGTCTCGGTGCTTCAGCAGAGTTTAGTTCCCAACAGCAGCCATCCCTCACAGGCAAAAATAATTTAAACCTTGCGAGCCAGAAGGAAGATTCAAGCCCACCAAAACCTCTCACCAAATAGGAAAGCCTTTTTCTCTAGAAATATACCACTCCTCGGAAAGGCCTGTTACCACCAGCTCAGAGATGCAAGGACATCAGGGCTTACCTGGGATGTAGAGAACCGAGGCTGCGGCAAAGTCCCGTGTGATGCAATGGCCACCAACACCTCCCCATCAGGTACCCACGGTGGCAGCTGTACGAGAACTGGTTCCTGCATCCTTGCTTGGCTTCATGGGCACCTTCCTCCTGGATATCCCAACCCAGAGTGCTCCCTAACTCACTCCTGTTCCAAAAAAGTCAGGCAAACAAAGTGCAGCTGTTTATATTGAGCTCATTTCAACCAATAATAGGTGAGGGTGGGTTGTTAGGAGCAGCTGTGAGCACTCGCATCCAGATCCAGCACAGCTGGGGGCTGTTAAGGAGACCCAAGCACCTCAGAAACAGGGATGGCAAACACCAACAACTCCAAGCCCTTTGAGGTTTCTGGCCTGCAGCAGGAGATGGGTTAGCTGTGTCCCAGGCAGTGCATCAGATATCAGACCTTGGGGTGATATGTGGGGAGCACAAATATGGGCTGCAAATCCCTGGAGTGCCGTGATTCACTGGCTACAGAGCCGTGCCTGTACCAGCCAGGTTATACGTCTTTATCTAAAGCACAGTCTCCTATATAAACATTTTCTTGAGGAGTCCAGAAGCTGGCTGTCCACTCTGATGGTGCCTTTTTAACTTCCAAGATAAATAGGTCTTTTTTGTGTCACTATAAAGCATTATTTATAGTGGAAAGGGCCTGTGAATGGCACATGCTGTCAGTTCAGTATGTAAATGATGCCAGCTCTGTTCGCTACATCCCATCAATTATTTTCATACACTTTTCTTTGTCTTCATCTGTCAGAGGAAAAGTCACCTTGATGCGGTTTTCTTCTCCCATCTCCTTTGGTGTGTGACTCTACCTTGAGGCTTGGCAGGGAGGAGAACATGGGATTTTCAGAAGTAATTAAGTGAGCTGGGAGAACAAGCCCTGATGGCCTTCGGAGCTCCACCAATAAGCACGACTGGAAGCCTCTCAATTAAAAACTGTGCGATGGAGATTCTTCATAGGAGCTTCAAGGATAGGATGGATGGCCTCAAGAGCTGACCCCGGTCTCCTGGAAGGGTAGAATGGCAAAGTTGACATGAGCAGAGCAAGGACAAATAGGTCCTCAACATCATCCATATGTATTTTTTTCAAACAGCTTTTGCTCATCCCCCTCTTACAACTTGAGTGCTACTGGCTTCCACCCTCTTCTTTTTTCTTCTCCAGGCTCAACTGTTTCTCTACTTTCGCTACTGTTCTTTGGGTCAGACTACTCACTTCCCACACTTATTTTGGGTGTCTGTCTCCCGTTCCCACTCTGCACCATCAGACCATCCCCGGTTAGACCCTTAGCTGGTATAAACCAATTTTCTTGGATTGGTATTAGCAGTTATGGATCTGAGTCAGTCACCTGTCCCTTCGAGAACGCTTTCCAGGGCTCAATGTAAGACTTGTGGAGCTTTCGGAAGCAGAGGCACCCCCGGTACCTTCCACCATCCTTATGAGCCGGGCACGTTTCCTTGGGTGTCCCGACTTCCCAGTTCCTTTCCCCTGGCCCATGGGTAGGCAGGTGACAGCACTCAGGCTCAAGGTGCTCAGTCTCTATCATGATGCGGGGAGAGGAAAAAACCCTGAAATAAAACAAACCCATAAATCACAACGCTAGCAAATGAAAATAAATACACTTAACAATATTTCCATGCCGCTTTTTATTATTATTATTTATAATGGTATTACAGAATTTTGTAAAATTAAAGTAAATGTCAAGCAGAATGTAATAATTTTCCTTGGGGTTTGGCACATTTGTGTGCCTGACAGTTTCACATTTTTCTTTATATCCGTGAAGACAGGAGCCTGACAGGGCTATATTTTGTTACCCACTTTGTTCAATTTTGTCATAAATTGGAGCGAACAAAACAGTGAAAATACAGACACCAAATTAATGAAAGAAATTACATTTTAAAGCAACTCATACAAACACGTATGAAATAATCATACTGTGCTAAGAAAGCACATGAAGAAAACCAACATCTCCCTCCCCAACACATGCACTTGGCCCCCAGAAAGGCAGAGCCCTTGCCCCAGAGCCATCAGTGTTATGCACCGATATGTTGCTCCTCTTGCCTTGCAGAGTCTGGATGGATTTCTCTCTCATCCGTGTCTCTACCAGCTTATACAAACCTCTGCTTTTCACATCCCGTGGCCACAAGCTGCATCTTTTAACAAGACAGTGGGTGCTTGACACGCAGCAGCTAATTTGGGGTGCCAGTGCACGTGGCCACGTTGTGACTTTTTGACTGGTTGTGTTCAAGCTCACACCTTCATCCTCTGATTTCTGCTGCCACCAGCACCACATGAACACCCTTCCCGACACCACGCTGTCCCTGCCCGGCCACCGAGGACCCTCCATTAAAAGCGCGGTGGCTGTTCCTCTTGTTTCAAGGGACACATTTGCAGCGGCGGAGGAAGAAGCACCATGCATAAAGAATTGCAATTTCCATGAGAATGACAAGGAGAAACGCGAAGCGAGTGGTGGGGCTGTCCTCGGGCGAATCCTTTCTGCCTGAGTAAATTCGATCTGAATTCTTCTTGAAACACCAGCTCTGCAGCACTTGGACTATACTGAAAAGGTCACTGGAGGCAATGTCAGACATACTCTCCAGCTGCACTACAAGTGCACTGATAGAGATTCGTAACAACGTGTTACTGCAGCGGGAGATCCAAAGTGACTCTCCGGGGGATCCTCTCCACTTCTCTGGCAGCAGCAGATGATTCCGTGACTCCCCTTTAATGCCTGGATGGAGGCGTTAGCGCCTTCTCTCCCGGCCCCCAAACGCTGACCTGGGAGCTGGTGAGACTTGGTGAGGATGGTCGGTGGCGTCTTGCAAATCCGAAGTGCATTTCAGCCAGCTGAAACGGCCACGTTGGGATCGCACGTACCTTCTCCCTCCCTGTCTGGGCTTCAGAGGGCTGTGCAGCTATAATGGAGGCACTGGGAAGTCACAGTGGCACAATCAGCTGTCCCCTTGGATTGTGCCAAGCACCCAAACCCCGCCTCTGGCATACGCAGAAGTCTCCTATCTCCTTCTAGAATTAGTCTTAAAACCTGAAACGCAAGATGTTTCCGTTCCTCTCAAGTTTGCTATTTTGCCCCATGACCCCGTGGTATGAAAACATGAATTTTCCCAAATCCAGCAAGTCACCAGCCCATTGTTGCACGTGCTGCCCCATCCCGAGGTGATGGAGAGCAGCGGCGTTGCACCGAGATCCGAACAGCGGAGACCTGGAAAGCTGCCACGGTCCCTCACAAATGTGGAAGCCGTTCAGCAGTAGATTAAAGGTTATTTTCTACCCAAACTACGTACACCCGTCAATATACAGCAAAAATGCATTTTAAGCTTATTTGTGTATTCGTTGCTAAATACCATAATGGCCTCCAGCTGTATTGCAGGAGGGTCCATTTGCTGTAATTTTACTGTTGATTTTTTTTTTCTTTCGTTATTGTACTATAAACGCATTTCCTCCCATTTTCCTCTGTGCCTATAGAATGCCTGATGTCTCCTATCACACCTGTTTTCTATTATTTTTCATCCATTATTTTAATTCCCCACCTATTGCACGGAATCTGAAAATCATCTGATAAATCCCATTCCTTACTTTACAAAAAGCCCGTGAGAAGGTTTTAACAAGTGAGATTTGTATTTTTCCACACTGTGCACAATGAAAGCGTCCAGTGAATAACCTATGGTCGTCAGGTGTTCACATTCCCATCACCAAAGCAGGGGGATAATTAGCAGACAAATGAAGGTTTACAATACTGTAAATATCTCAGAAAGACCATTTGGCTGCTTGATTGGTAGAAGGATATTTTTAAAACTGCCATTTGAGACTCAGCTGTATTGCTAATTAAATGAGAATTTCATAAAAATTATCTGAAAAAAGTCTCTGTTAATTGGAGAACGATAACGAACAGACTTGCTAAACAGAGGCATAAACGTCAAACAATTGAAGAGGGATAATAAAGTGCCATGTTATCGTGTAATGCCAGGCAGCTTTCCTACTTCTATTTGAAGTTTTAACTTTTAGCCTTTTTTTTACTTTTTTTGTGAATGGCAGCCAAAAATGTGCTTTGCAATCATAATTTCCAGAGCTTCAATTTGGCGTTAGCAATGCATGGGCAACAGCGACTGTCGCATTAACAGCGTCCTTGCCATAAGACTTCTTGTGTTCTGCTAACAGCTTTTGTGTTCTGCAATGACTACGATGAGGGAAACGCATTAATATTGTATGGCTGTTATTCACGCAGGATAGCGGCGTTATTGAATTAGTGATTCTTTCTAATAACAATGACTTCCAGTACTGTATTGTACAGTGAAATACGTGGGGTCAGGAAGGAACTCATAAGCTTAATGGAAGACTCAACGATGGTTTTGTTGGTGCTGCTCAGGGTTTGGTCCTTATGTGCTACAGCTGCGCAGGGAGCAGCGTGCACCTCCCTTCCCCTCAGATCATCACATTAAGATTGATTCTATATTTATATGTATATAATATCTATGTGTTACGTACCTGTGCCAGTGCACTGACACGGGATCCTCGGCCACCTCGTGCCAGGACGAAGGTGTCACCCGAATTCCCGCAGCTGGCAGGGGGTCACGATCTTGGGTTAGCAAAAAGCTGGCAGCTTGTGACCTTCGCTTTGCGTCGCTCCTACCCCAGCCCTTGGCGCCGGATCGCAGGCACACAGCAGATGGCACAGAGCTGCACGGAAAAAGTTGCAGGAAAACCTTTACTCGTTTTACACCAGCAACTGCGGCTGCCTCCCGCAATGTGAAATTTGCCGCTCTGCCTTCACACTCTCGCAGCCCAAAGCGAGCAAGAGTGTGAAGCAGAGACCTCAGCCTGAGCATAAAGTGACTCCTTGATATTCCACTTCTCTTCTGTGAAAAAAAAAAAAACCCACAACTTTGTGAAAGCCCAATGTAATGAGAATTGACTGCCCTCCATGAGAAATATCGATTAATTACTCTGCAGTGGAAAAAAAAGGCAACTGTGGGGATACACGTTTTCCAACTGCAGCACAAACAACTGCTTTTGAGGCACAAAGAGCCTGGGCTGAGAAATGTAGTGAAATGAAGTCATCTCCAGGCTGGAGACAGCAGCCAGCTTCACTGGAGTGCAGAAAAACAGCAAGAGAAATTTTGGCCAAAGAGACTTACTTCTAACAGTGCTTGAAGACCATCTCCTGTGCTTTTGGCTCAAGCTCAGTTTGGGATTTTCTAGAAAAGCCTCTGTAGGGGAATGTGTCCTTAAGCATCTGCCTTGGTCCTTGGATCCTGTTTAAATGTGTTGAATCTCAGCAGCCTGCAGTACTCTCAGGGGAACGGTCCTAAAGTTTCTGGCTGTCACTGTGTTGGTGGCTGTGCCATTCTGCTGCAGTCCTGTGTCACCTCCCTAATTCACTTAGAGACCACAGTGGAGTCACTGGCCGTGAGAATGTGACCTGCTCTGGAAACGGAAAAATGGTTGGAAAATTGTATTTCTGGAAACAGTAAAAAGAAAACTCCGTATTGCAGGGCTGGACTGATACCATCCCAACAGGAGAGTGGGAATCAAAAAGGCAAATGAAGGAATCAGATGCACATCTGGCCCAGCTGTTGACTTGTTGTGCCCCTCCCAGTAAGCTGCACAGATGCCTTGGAGAAGGAAAATATGATAAGATGACTTGCTGTTCTCACTGGCTTCAGAGGCAGGGCAGGAGTTAGAATGGGCCTTTTTTCAACCGTGAAATCCTTTTCCTTGAATTACATCCAGAGCCTATATTGCACACTCAGTTCCTGCTGGGAGAGCCCGAGCTTCAGCTCCTTTCTCCGACACAGGCCTTGGGTGACCTCAGTCATGTCCTTTCATCCATCTCCACAGCAATTCCCTTTCGGGCAAACGGGTGTAGTGCTTCTTCTAGGCATGCTGGGAAAAACCCACACATTATAGGTAGTAAAAAGTCAGATAATTGGATAAAAGCCACAACAGTACAGAAGACAGATAGAAATAAGATTCCCCCATGTGTTCAGGCGCCTGGTTCATTCTCTCCAGGGATGCATAGTGTAGGATTGTGTTGGTGAGTTATTGTACTCGCTGATTCTCAGCTGCATTTTGGGTGCTCGGTGTCACCGGTAGTGGCTGCTCTCTGGGAAGAGAAACTGCAAGGAACAGGCTGAATTTATCATGCATAGTTATGTACTATACATACACAAGGCAAGGCAGAAACGTGCATTACTGATAATTTACAAACGTTGCAAGTGAATGTTATCACTGCGTGTGTTTAAGTACATTACCACACAGGCTTTTGCCTGCCAACGAAGTGCACAGTGCTGAGCACTTGCCCTGGCTGCTGCCACTGTCCCCGCTGTCCCTGCGCCCACACAGCTCGGTTGTGCCCAGAGCGACACTCACGCAGAAATGGGGAGTTTCCTTTCCAGTTTCTCTGCTGCCAGATTTGGAACCGGATTGGAAAACACAAGGAGGCAACTGGTTCAGTCCTTCTCTAGCACCACACGTGATACTCTTCAGGACCACGGGTCTCAGCCTTCATCTCCTACAAGTAACTCATGGGACAGACTATGGCCAGGTCACAGCAAAGTCATTGAAGACGTGATTTTTTAATGACATTCCTATACCAACGAGAGCTTTACTACAGACAGAATTATACAGGAACTGTCAGCAGAAACACAAAATCAGTGCCAGTGCCCCAACCTCCCTCTTCCATGTGTGACGGGACTATTGAAACCTGGTTTCTGGAACCTCTGCCACTGGTTGGTTCCCCTGATGCCTCAAGGAGAGCTTAGAGGTGGCACTTCTAGAGTCCAGCCCAGCCCAGCAACGGTTTCAGAGCCGCTCTACCCATCCCCATGTGTGAATAACGTGATGCTGACAAAAGCATCTTCAATACCAGTATCACTATGCCTGTATCACACTCATAGCATAATTACTAGAGTTACGTATCGGGATATGTTCATGTACGTAGAGCTGTACTGGTAAAAGCATGTCCTTCTCTCCTCCCCCGCAAAGACGTGCACTTTCAAAATTGAACCCTGATGCATCTTCTCTTTACACTTAGAAGAACTCTGAGCTGCCCACAATCAGCCCAGTGATGAAGGTCACAAAAGGTGACAGGGCTGCTTTGTACCTGGACAAAATGGGAAGCATAGCCCCAAATGAGTGCCCAGGAAGCATCCTGCCATGAAGACACTTCACTGAATCCCACGTGCACCTTGATGAGGCCAAGGAGGAAACCACAACCTCCAGGGAAGCAAGTGGGCTCTTTCTCCCACTTAGCCTCTGGTACATCAACCGAGTAATTCCAGTAAAAATAAGATCCTAACTGGTCTGGTTCAGAAGGGCAGAGGTGGTCTCCTGTAATGAACTGGACCACGAGAGCAAAGGTGCTGAACTAGTTATCAAATCTTTTCCTAGCCCAGGGCAAGAACAACAGGCAGGGATGGATCAGAGGCTTATTTACAGCACTGTACGCCCAATATTTTCCTTTTCATAGCCTGCTGCAATCAGGCAGTGTTTTTTAAGTGTTGCATGGTGATTCTAGGCACAAACCACGATAGCAATTGATTGGATTTGTGGGCCTCACTTCCACGCACCCCTTTGAAACGTTCCCTCCGGAGATCATAAAAGACGAGGACTGAGCAAAGTAGTTAGAGGAGGGTATATAATGTGGAGAGGACCCTTTTGTTAATCCTGTTCTGCCTGTCTGTCATTAGCACACCTTATTATGACATCCTATAGATTTGCTGCTTCAGCTCTGCTGGTGAGAGGCAAATGATGTCTTAATGAATGACGGTGCCTGGAGCTGGGAGCGGACTGCCCCCCTCTCCCACCGAAAAGAGATTGTGTTCGGCACAGTATGTCCAACTGCACTTAATGTAATTGGATGAAACTTGTAATAGTTTGTTCACTCCAGGTGGGTACAAAAGTCATAGCAAAAAAATCCTAATGATAAAATATCAATTGCCGTCTCTCGCTTAAGGGTGTAATTGTGGGTAGTGGTATTCGCAGAGCGGAGCATGCAGGGCGGCAGATAACGCGAGGAAGGACTCGCCCTGGCACGTACAGCACAACGCTGAGGCATTTTCGGCATAAAGCCGTGGGCCAGAGTAGGCAGCGTGTGTCAAGACACAGAAACTGCTTTGCAGACTCTCTGGCCTTAAGCAGCATTTACTCCTCCTGTGCTCAGAGGATACTCCGTGTAGCTGCGTGCGGCCCTGTCCCAGCACAAAACCAGTGCAGGAACGAGAGCCGTGCCGGTGCCCGCTCCAGCCCCACGTGCCTCAGCCACCGCGGTTTAGAACATTTTCCCAAAGCCATTACTTTTATGCCCTGAATGATTATTTCATTTAGCACATACATCAGAACTAAAATACCCAATATTAGCTCATTTAAGTTCATGTTCAGTGATGGATTAATCATTCCTGTTTTCTGGAGCAAAGCCCAGTTCATTTCATCTAAGGACCGAGGAGAAATGTTCCCTTGTCTCTTGAAGTCTGAGACATCTG
Source organism: Pampusana beccarii (assembly GCA_013399365.1). Classification (NCBI taxonomy): domain Eukaryota; kingdom Metazoa; phylum Chordata; class Aves; order Columbiformes; family Columbidae; genus Pampusana; species Pampusana beccarii. The sequence continues at coordinate 781,444 of VWYH01000026.1, forward strand.
CTGTGCTTCGCATATCTGCTTGCCCACAAAAAAACCCAAACAATGAATGCTTCAGTCGAAAAAATAAATTGCTAAAGCTATAGATCACACCCGTTTCTCTCCTGCTTTCAGAGCAGTGCGAAGCAAACGTATCACCGGTACAGTCAGCATAAGCCTGTGTCTCATTTGAGGTTTCAGATGTCACACTACGTTGCAGTGGATATTGCTTTGTAATGTACGATGCTGCATCACGGGCCACAGGGGAAAATGCAGAGAGCTAAACAAGTCCTCAACGAACGAGCACAATGATAGTAGACACCTATATTAGCTCTGGCCAGGCTGAAATGAATCCTCTATGCCAACCATTGTGGCCAAATTAAAATAAAAACAATGTGCGAGTGACCAAATTGAAAAGCTTGAGGTCTCCTGCTCCCCAGAATTAAGAGAGAGACTGGAGAGACAGTGCAATGAGTAAATGATGGGAGAAAACATCCTACCTGTCATCTCGTGGGCAGCAGACCTGCAGCAGGAACCAGGGCTGTCGATCGGGTGTGCAAGGGGCCGAAACAGAAGGACACTGCTCAGCCAAAACTACCTTGGCTCCAGCAAGAGTTTCCCAGCTCGAGGACCTCTCTTCTATGGAAGCCATGCTTGGTGGAGCCTGTTTTCTTTAAAGATTTTGGTTTTTTAGATGTTTTTTCTCTGTTAGAGCAGCAGTGTGCTCTGATGGCAATGGCACCTGGATTTCAGTGTCACCTCAGCCACTGCTCTGGAGCGTGGGTCACATCATTTATCGCAGCGTTCACCTTCTTTTTAACAATCACTAAAACATCACAGGGCTGTGAATATACAGTGAGGAAAGGGGCATAGAGAACTGGGGGTGGGAACTGAGATGTTCTCAAACTGGAAGAGTCACCTTGTTACTGAGATCTCTGTTTCGCCTGCTTCTTGGCATGAGAAGAAAACCTCTCCTTTCGTTTGGTCACAGACCAAGAGATGCCACTGCCTTTTTGCATTGTGAAAAAAATACAGGACAAGAAAATAGTGCTGAAACATTTCAGACAATCGCCTTTATCCTGTGCTCAGCAATTACTCTTATTGTCAGCAGGAGTAAAGAAGCATGTAGCATTTTGAAGTATTTAGAACTGACTGTGTGTTTTCAAAACACAGGATCTTTCAAGGGACTACTCTCTTCTCGTTTGGTGACACACACAATTAAGTTTTTAAGAGGTTCTCTGTAGCATTAACAGACTGTATGATATTCTTGAAGGCGCCTTTATAGCATCCTAAAGACAAATTGTTCTTCCTTGGAAAATAAAAGGCTAAATTCCAATACTGGAAGCTGACCAAGCTCCATTTTACATGCATTCCGAGCTGGCTGGCTGCACATCGCCACTGCTCCCCGCTCCACCACGGCTCTAATCCACTGAGGGGAACTGCTCCCCAAAACTGATGCCCCTTACCGGGGAGGGAAAGCTCAGTCTGACCCCTTTGGCTTTGCCCTGTGTCCAGCTGTGGGGAGATGGAGTCAGGGAGCACCAGGGTCAGGATATGTCCATTCCACTCCAGCTATGAGTAAGGTAGAAATCAGAGTAAAAAGCAGCAAGGAAGAGCCTATCCTTGGGATTGGTCCTCAGCTGCCCTCGAAGTATATTTCTATTAGATGCTGCCATCCTTTCGGGCTGTAATGCGTTTCTTAATTATGGTAAACATCCACATGGCATTTGTGATAATTTCTGGAATGACATTGCACGAAGTTAGGTAATAAAACTGCCTCTGATCTCACACAGCGCAAGGCTCAAGACAAATAAAGTCTGTAAACAGCTCTGCACTTCAGGATGTTTTATGAGCTGGGCCGCCGTTTACTTAGGGCTAAATCTGAAGAAGTTCATTTCATCTCCTGGAAAAGGCACCGTGCCTGCAGGAGGCTTCGTTCCTCTGGGAGTATTGGCATGGTTACTATAATCAAACTTTCAACTACCTTTTTTCCCTTTGCTGCTTGCAAGTCCATGTCATTCATTCCACGCTTCCCTCTCCCAGCAATACTTCCGTGATATTTAGAAACGTATATAAATGTCAGCAAGCCTGCAAAAGCCCCCAGGACTCTGCAGGCAGAGGGCAGGTAGGGAGTTCACTGGGACTGTGATACAGTGAAACCCGAGGGCCGGGGAAGGGGCCAAGCTTTCCCTTCATGGGGTTTTGTGGCCGTGTCACAGGTTGCTGGAGGGGACTGACGCTGGGCAGTGGCAGATGATGCACCGTGAGCATCTCTCACCGTAGTCTTCACCAATCTGACATGAACAGGTGATGGGTGAAGCCAAAGTTGTGCAGGAGACAGAAAGAGGCCCTTGTTTGAAGCCTCTGCGTCGCAGTGGAAACTGGAGTGGGGACATACGTGTGAAGCGATGACAATAGCACGAGGATGATCCCTTTCCATCGAGGTTCTGAGACATTACAGACCAGGCTGTGCTCCAGCTGAGGCCAAAAAGCCTTTTGCTCACTCCATGAATGCACGTGGCTTGTCGTGTTTTAAAATACAGCTGCTGATTGGGGTACCTTTCCGAAACAACAGGATAAAGCTGGTATGGCACTGAAGTGAACCTGCTGACCCCCTGGCTGCCCAGCACAGATTCTCGGGGGTGCTGTGACATTCACAGTGACATCCGCAGTGTCACACACGAGTCACAGTTCAAATCACGACTTCCAAACCAAGCAGGTCCAACTTACCGGGCTGCCTTGTCCAGCTGAGTTTTGAACACCTCCAAGAGTGGGGATCCTACAGCCTCTCTGAGCCCTCCATTTGTTATCTGACGGCCCTCAGGGTGGACACTTTTTACATTATATCTAATCAGAATTTTCCATGCTGCGATTTGTGCCTGTTGCCTTTTGTCCTGTCACTGTGCATATCCAAGGGCAGTCTGGCTCTGTTTTCTGCATACCCTCCTATAAACAGTCACTGGCAGCAGTAAGATGTCCCTTTGCCTCCTCAAAACCCCAGTTTTTCTCAGCCTTGCTCCAGTACATTTTTGTCTTTTTGCATGAAAAGCCCAAAACTGGCCGTGCTACCTCCAGTACATGTAGGAACAGCTCTGGGATTTGTGTCTCAAGTAGCTCCGACTGTGCTGCACTAATTCATCACCTGCCGGCGGGTATCAGGAGCTCCTGGAATAAAGCAGGAGTTGGAGAACTTTCTCGGCTGGTTCCCCTTTGACAGATTTCAAGCATTCGCTCTTCTCTCATCTGGCTATTTGTAAGGGTTTCATATGTCTACAACTGCTCCGTTAGAGCTTGTCTTCACTGCTGGAAAGCTTCATTAGTTGAGGACAGCTAGTGCATATCTACTGTTCAGAGGTAAAACCAGAGTGTAAGACAAGCCACGTTAGTTATACCGTCAGGGAAACTCTAATGAGTCAAGCTCAGCTGCAGACTTAGGCTGACTTTATCTTCCTGGTGTCTTTACTTCAGGATTGCACAAGCATTGTGACGCAGGGGAAAAAAAAACGGTGGTGATTTTTTTTTGCAGGAGCCTAAAGGAATCCTCTTACAGATTGTTTTGGGACAGACCAAAAACCTAAGGGGATTGGGGGATATCTGGAGGAAGAGGGACGGGGAAGATGCCCCCAGGCAGCACCAACAGGGTGAAATGCTATTAAGGCACAAACCTCCCTGTGTCACCACAAACCCTTTCCTTGGGAAACTCCAGAAGGGCCCAAACCCAGCATGTGAGAGGAAAACAACGGTAAGGCTGAGACAGGTCTTTCTCAGGTTTACAATCAACTCATTCTTGCCCCTTGTACGTAATGGGGATTGCGTATGTTACATGATCAGAGCACACATTGTCTGGGATTTTCCTACGCCTTCAGTCATTTCAGGTTCCTTCATTTTTTTGAGCACCAAAGCAGAGATGCTGGAAAGATGGCAGGTATTACTGCAAATGGCAACCAATCTTCTGGAAGGGAAAAAAAAAAATGGCCTTTTGCAGGCCTGAATGAGAGATGGAAAGTCCCCAAGTCAACCATCCTTCTGGAAACCTCTGGCCTCAAAATACACTTTGCCACTGATCTATTCTAATTCCAGGAACAACACACTGAGCTGAGGCTTAGACCTTGGGCAAATTCGCCTTTTGGCTCAAACAGCAAAGATCTTTAGCTGAAAATGCCTGCTGCTGACAGCCCGCACAATGGCTGCGTTCCAAGCACTGCTGGCATAGCCGTGGTGGAAAAAACAAAATACATTTCATTCCCCAATGGTCATGCTGTAATGGCATGAAATTAGAAACTCTAATCAATAGCACTTTACACAGCATGACTCTCATGTCAAAAGAGCCCGTGGTTTAAAAGAGAAGAGTCACAAATAAATATGAAAATCGAGGCTGTGAAGCGTCAGTAATGACGTGTAATTCTGTCAAGCAATCCCCGGCAGTGATTCTCTTCACAAAACATTCAGTCACCAAATCCTTCCTTCTCCACACCTCTCTGAACTTCCATCTCCAAACAATTTTCATGTATTTATGTGCCCTTCGCACGTGAAATATCAATGATTTGAGCACGAGTGATGAAACTGGGAAAGGAAAGACTGTGTTGCAGTCCTTGCTCTGTCTCTGGTTACTCTTGAATACTTTCACCTCTCTGTTGCTTCATCATGGGGCTTTGGAAAAGGCACCAACCTGCATCTCTTCGCTTCTCTGGGGTAGACAGTGAGACTGATGACACGACTTTCTCCTAAGACGTACCTCTGCGGTCCTACAAAATGCACATCAAATGCAGATTATTATCATTATAACAACAGAAGTCATAGTTATCCTATTTATAAAAGGAATTAAAGACTGCCATGGTAAGACCCTTATTTTTCACTTGTATAGGTGACACTTTGTTAGAAGAACCATCAGAGAGGTAAAGTATTAAAAAATAAATACAAGCAGACCCCCAAGGGCATGAAGAACTGGCAGCTACATGGCTCTCAGTCTGCCATGCAAGTCTTTCGGGAACTGGTGGCATTTTGTTCAGGGACAGGGTTTGGGTTCTTTCCAGCACTTGTTTTAAATCTCTTTTTGCCACGCACTGCTAACATTAGCACAGCTTGGCAGGTGGAGAAGTGCCTTGAAAATAGCAAATTCTTGGAGTGTAGGTTTTGTTAATTAGACCTTCCCGCACACAGCGCCGGCTTTCCGCACAGCTCCTGTGGCAGAGACGCAGCGATCGACCAAGCGTTGGATGTTTCCAGGAGGAGAACAGATAACAGCTGCCTGACTTCAAGACATAAATGAAAGTCCTGCAGAAAGACCTGCCTAACCCAAAGGAACAGAAGTCAGCAGGAAAACAACTTGTGCAGCCTCAAGTGAAGGTCTCAATCTCTGTGAGGGGTGGTCCTGGCAGTTTCTGTGTCCTTTTCCTAATTTTGCCACTTTGGTTAATTAAGTTACCTGCAGCCTTTTCTTTAGTGTAGAAATGTATGTTTTTCACTTGAGCCAATGCTAATTGAAACCTCAGTAAGGACAAAGCAACTGAGGTCTGCACACCGAGACCATGGGCTGACGAGGCCTTACACTGGTCAGGGAGCTCAAAAATGGCATCTGTTGTGTGGGCGACGCAGGCTTGGCTGCTGTCAGCTTAGCAATGTGGGCCAACACCGGAGCTGCTTGGCTGGACTGGTTTTCAAATGTCAAGAGACCCCTCAGCGAGCCTTACTTCATCTCACCTTGCTTGAGCGGTGGCTGCACAGGAGGCAGGTTTTGCAGCAGCTCCTCCACAGCTCTACGCAGAAATTGAAGCCCAGATGGAATCAGCAAAAATAAAAACCCCAAGTAACAACCTTCCTCTGCAGACATGCCAAGTATGTAAAGAGAACAAGGTGTTTTGGAAAGGACGTACCTGCTCGTGCTTCATGCTGCTGAGGTGAGTCCCCAAAACTCCTCAGTGAAGAAGGTGCCCATGGCTCCTGTCGCAGGCAGGACACGCTGGGTCAGGCCCTGCGGAGCAGTTCCTGCAACGCTGCTTCAGCTCGCTGTCTCTCCAAAGGACAACTGCCTTCACTTCAGAGCAGTCACATCATGCCATGTCTGAAAAGTGGGATAAAAGCCAAAAAATACGTCTCTTCCAAGCCCTCAGTAAAACCACTGACTTGTGCAATACATGCAAAGCTTTAACATCGGGAACTTCAAGTCACCAAGCATCTGTTAATCAGCGACGCGCCAGTCCCCAGGGATTGTGGAGATGGTAAAAGGTTGTCCTGCTCTCCCGCACATTACTCTGCTGAGCTCCGTTACACACAACCAGAAGATGATTTTATGTGTGGCAAAGAATTTTTGATTCTCCAGATATTATTTTAGATGTGGAAATCCAGCTGCTGAATGCTGTTTTTCAGGTTAAACAAACTTGCAGCCGACACTCGTTCTCACACTATTAACGAAGATAATCTTGCCCTGCCATTGACATTTTTCCAGAAATAGCAGGAGAGGGATTTACAAATCATTTCAGATTTGCAAAGTGTTATCTTACTCTATTCCTTTGATCTCGTGATTGTGAAAGATGGATCTTTCTCTCTTATGGCTGGATGTACTTTTACACTTCAGCAGCAAACTATGAAAGGCAATCAGGCTTAAGGAAAAAAAAAAAATTCAGTGTTAACATTTGCTTGGGCTTGTCTGGACTTTCTCAGAGGTGAATTCTAACATGAGTGACCAGACTGAACGTTACACAGAAGAGGTAAAGATAATCACAAGCCTTGCATACAAGAAGGGCTGCCAGGCAGAGGAGGGGACCGCGCTCTTCTCTGCGCAGTGATGGACAGGACAAGAAGCTGGAGAGGTCAGGAGCAGCCACGGAGAGAGGGAGGTTGGACAGGGAAAAAGCACCAGTACCGAGTATTGGGATACACTGTGGGGTCTCAAGTGTGAAGAGTTTCAAGAATATATTGAGCAAACATGACAGGACTGAAGCTGACCCTTCTCTGGAGGAAGAAGATGGCCTGGAAAACCTCCGGAGGTCCCATTCACACCAACTTTCTGGTTTCTAGAACAAGCACACGGATAAACTGCACAGCCACAGTAAAAGGCACCACATTCCCTAAGCAATTCCTCCCCCTGAATTGCAGCGAAGGCACAATTCATAGCCTGCTTTTTCATTTCCACGAATCTTAATTGTTCACATAATAATCGCAGAAGTATTTAATAATATAAAGCATATGGGCCAGATGTTCAACTGGTGTAAATCAATAGCACTCAGGAAGCTTCAGTGGTGCTGTGCCGACGTAATAATTTGAAGATCTGGTGCTGCGATTTTAAGGTGGCTCTCAGGATTTTAGTACCTTCTTATTGTTTCCACTAAAACCAAGTCACAGAGTTTATTGCCCACATACAAATAGCCACCCCCCACTAAACGCTCAGAATCTAAGGTCAAAAACCCAAAGCTCAAAATAGATTGACTTAAGGTCACTTAAAAAACATCGATTTGGCCTCTGCTGGCCATCATCACAAAGTTTTATCATGGCCACGTGTCTTTTCAACTGACCTTACCCTAACTCAGGTATGGATAGACAGCACTCGACCATATGTCCATCCAACATCTTGTTTTAGTCTCATCAGGTAGTATGTGAGCCCTGCTTTATTTGCTTCCCACTATTAAAAAAAAGAAAAAAGAAAAAGCTTTTAATTCACCTCCCCCTGGGAGTTTCTGTGATGCTCATTGATCCACTCCACAAGTACTTTGCAAACACTAATGGATCTAGTGAAACTCTCCACTAATCTCCTTCTGAAACTTGGCACCAAGCTGCTCACTTCTGATGGTTTCTCCTTTTAAAGTTGTTTTTCTTTGCTACCTGCCTCAGAGTCACTCCAGGGCTCATTAATTGTTCATCCTTTGTCCCTTGAAAATTTTCCTTTTAATCTTTCCAGTAATCTGTTGGATATGATGTGAAAGAGACTTCAATTTACTGTCTTCCACATGTGCAAAGATACTATTTGAACTGACTGTGGCGTTACCAGTTGCACACGGGTTTATGTAATTGAACTGAAAAGCTTTGCAAGACACGTATTCATTGGACTTCTGATCTCATTTGTTAGAGAGCCTTAGGGAATGGGCAATTTCAACTCCTCAATTTACGAAAACTGGTCATAGTTACTTAAATGGAATAAAATAAATCCTGGGACACGTGCCCTTCTGGAAACCAGGTTAACAATTATGCCCAGAAGAGAATTAAATTGCTCAGCGACAGTACTACAGGAGTGAAAAATATATATAGAAGAAAGTCAAGGTAAAGTTTTCTGTGGAGGTTCCCAGGTTAATATTCATCCTGCTAAAGTGACTCCCTGGTTGAAATTCTTCCAAATTTCAATAAATTGTATGGAGACCATGCAAGTAAGGCAGTCTGCTGTGGTTGAAAATAACCTACCCTTTGTTACCCTTGTGCTACTTATATGTAGGGCTAAGCTTTGACCTACTCCACTTCTATAACTAGGGCTAGATTTCCAGTTGTCGTTAACATCTGGATTTTTGAAGACCTGAAGGTCAGCACAGCTGGGCTCTTTTGGCAGCACAGTGCATGGAGGAGGGATTTCACTGACCACCCGACCCCAGCCACCAGCCCTCAGAATGCTGGACCTGAAGCCCGATCAGAAAATCTCCTTTCTTTTCTTCCACATAATACGCAACTTTTGAATTTTTTTTTTCCTTTGGGTAGGAATTGCAATACCTGGAAATCAAAGTAGCTGCTTCTGGACTCAAACAACTAGTTTTAAAGTTGAGATTCGTACTGCCCACAGCTCCCTGTGGATCACGAGCTCTTCCTGGTGTCCTGTCATAACACCCAAGGTGGGAAGGGCTGAGGACCTGGGACGTTGCACCCATGTGGGACAATGCAGCAAGAACTCAAACTGATAAGCCCTCTGGACTTTGTCCACTCCACATGCTGAACTGGTCTTCAATTAGGGTCCTGGGAGGAGTTTGAACCTCCTGTGACAGTACAGCTTCTTACACCTCTGTGCTACCATCCATCTTTGAGGATTTTAAGCCAGGTACCCTTGGAGGTCAAGAAGCCATGCCAGTTTTTGGAATAGTCCTACTAAGGACAAGCAGATTGAGATCCTCATAGCTACAAAGGTACCTGCCAGTTTAGATCAAGCCCTTCCAGCTGCCCAAGAAACACAATAGAGAAGCATTTTTCTCTTGGTGACACCAGCCATCTGGGATGAGACTTATCCCTGTGGAGTAGATTTGTGCATCACTTCAGCTACACCTGCAGAACTTGCTCTGAAAGATGGCCAGGCCCTTCTGCCTTATAGTCCTGCCCTCTTTTTCTGCTGGTTTATTCTTCTCATGCAAGCACCCCATTCCCATCTAAAGTGTTCAATGAGAAATGTGGTAAGTGATCTTCTGGGGGGCCGAGAACCCGGTCCTGGGTGTTGGATAGCAGTTGTCACAGGTTTTAACGTGCTGCTGTGTGAGAACACTAGCATGGATTTATGAGATTACCTTAAATCCAAGCAGCACTTCCCTTAATTATCAACATTATTTTCCTATACAAGAAGAATTTGTATAGTTTCCCAGCAGTACAAAAGAGCAAAATCAAAATAATAAATGGAAAGACGCACCAACTCATCATGGAACTGCACATCCAGTTGCTGACTTTGTTCATTTTCCTTTCATATCTAATGCAGACACCAGGGAAGAGCAGATCCTCACCTTAGCTTCCACAGAACCACACCAACTCATGGTAGCTGAAGAACTGGCCCCGCATTGGCACGTTTATTCCATGAGTTCTTCATAAAGCCTGGATAGTTTTGGCAAAGAATGCCAGTTCAGACAGCGATCCTGCAAATATTTAAGCACTGAACACTGTTTCGGTGACAGACAGTGTTCTGGCTCATGGCAATGGAAGGAGCCAGGGGATACAGGGTGTTTGAAGCTGAGGTCTACACAGAGCAAACCCATTCACATTTGCTTTTTAATAATATGTGGATGAGCATCACAAGCAGTACATTCCTCGCGCACGGGCAGGGGAGAGGTGTGAGCAGCACGTTCCTGAGTTTAATAGGATGCAATGCGATTTGCACAGGACTCACCTGCCTCCATTGTGGGTTTAATCCTCCAGCAGACTTGTGCAACAGCATCCTGGGTCGCGCAAGGATGTCTTGTGGCGTGCAGGGATGTCCTGGGTCGTGCAGGGACGTCCTGTTCTACCAGGGAGCTCAGGGACAGCCCGTGCCGTCTTCAGCCACTCTGTGTCCGATGGTCACTTCTGCAAACGGGAATTAGGAACTCAAACCACTGAAGTGCTTTAACGCAGCATCACTTCATTAAATGACAATGACTTCAAACCAATTCTTATCACTTCAGACAGTCCAGCTGCCCACGTGAAAACTAAATATGTGCTTTGACCCTGTCTTGCCTACATTCGTGAATGATTCAAATAGTTGCCATCCTGGCACCATATAACTCAAAACGCCATTGCCCCAGTGATGTATTTTGAAAGGAGACCATTCTCACGCTGTACTATATCAGGGGAATGACAGGTCCTCCTGGTGTACATCAGCAGAAAGATGACACTCTGCTTTTGTGTTTTAATGGCTCCGAGATATATCGTAGGAAGTGCTGTCTGATTTCTGGAACCTGGAGGCATGCACAAGGTATTATCATCAAAATAAACCAGAAAAACTGGGGCAGGTTTTGAATCTGACTATCCCACAATGACAGCAATGGGCAGGGGGTCATGGAAGCTGCTTCTTACGGTAGATGGGGATGTTTTCTCGTCACTTCATCAGTTCAGCCCAAAAGCCTGTCCCTAGAGCTATTGCTTTAAGATTTACCTTTTTGCTTAATTTTAACCGTTTGCTTCAACCCCAGGAACTTTCAGCAGATTTGCACGTTTAATTTTATAAATACATATTTTGTTGCCACACTACTTAGGGATGATAATCTGGATTGCGTAACGCTGATCTTAGTTCTGCACACTCAGAAGAAGAAAAGAATAGGGAAATAATTCAGTAAAGAGCAGCAAAGAATAAGGAAAGGCTGATTTGTGATAAAAGGACACAACTGTCCACTCACCAAGATTTTATACATCCCAGGGTATCAGAGGAGCTGATTCCAGCGTACACGAAACAAGAGGCACGGAGCTACAGAGGAGGCTCCACCAGTCCTGAACAGCCGGTGAAAGCACAGCCTGCAAAAAAGAGCAAAGAGGGAGCGGAAAGAAGTCACATAGCTTTGCAAGGTCCAGATGTGCTTGTGAAATAGGTGACCCCAAAGCAAAGTCGGGGGGTTAAACAGCAAAAAACAAAAAATGTCTTAAGTTTTCTAAGAGGGCAACCCCAAATCCTCAAAGGCAGATTTCCCACTTTAGGGCCTCATGATAAGTGCAGTAAGTGTGGCAGGTTTATAATCTACCCGAGCTGAAACAAGAGTCCTGGCCAGAGCTGGAAGTGCCCGTTCCTAATGCCATCATCGAACTACTGGCTCAGGCTACATCTCCATAGATTTAAAGCCTGACACAGGCTCCTAGGCTATGCTATATAAAATCTAATTGTTACATTCGACGGGTTGTAATAAATTAAATTAACTATCAGTAATAAGTTCACAGGCAACACTATCATTTTCAGTAAAGTACGCTTCCTTAAAATATACCAGCAGCATCAAATGTAACTAGATTTAATTTCATGCTGTAGAGTCTGTGAATATTCATTTTAAAATAGTCACCAAGAGTCTAATTTTAATTTGTGTGATGTTTCTGCTAATACCAATGCCTACTTAAAATATCTGTTGAAAAGCCTTAAGAATATTAACAGGGAATTCTTACAGAAATGCACTGGAGTTTTATGTTTTGAATTACCATTACAGGCTTTTTGGTTTAACTCTCGTTAAACAGATTTCATTATTAACAAGAATACGTGCAAATTAAAACAAGCCCATTAAAATCTAAAATTCCATGCTAAAAAGATTAGAGACATTTGACTTATGTTTCTTCTGAAGGAATAAATGTAATAAGAAGTGATAGGGAGTAAAAACCAATACTTACACACAAAATCAGCTGTGGTTAGATGGTGGTGAGTAGTTCACGATGTACTTCAGCATAACCTATTTCATAAATATATATTACATACATATACATATATATAGTCTAAGGTTTAAGGAGTAGTTAAGGGACTTCACACAGATGCAAAGCCCTGCAAAATGCACTTTTACTTCAGTTACTTTCAGAGGCTTTGGCTCCCAGCTGCTGTATTGATCCCCTCAGCTTCTAAATAACCCTCAATTCAATAGAGTCATCAATGAAAAGTCTGCTCCTCTAATAAATCACATGAATATTTACACTGCCTTGTGTAAAATACATCTTTTGAGTTATCAGGAGCTTTATATCCCCGTTCCCTGTCTAGTTACTTCTGCCCTTCTCTTTCCCTGATGCTGGGGGGGTTGTGAGGAGCCACTGACCCTTCCCTTGGCTCCAACGAGCCGCAGTGAATTATCTGTGTTAAAACTCGCTTCTGTCAAGCTGCCAAATCTTTTGCATTAATCCTGAAAATTACAATTAATGAGTGCTAAGAGGATCTTTCCACCTTTGCGTATGGCTCTATTCAGTTGTAATGATCCCCGCTGCTCCACCAGCATCCGAAGCCTCTTACGGTCACGGCTTTTGGCTCTCGGGCAGGCAACGGCACCGGGGCTTCTTCCTTTTTTTGCTTGATATCCTGGTGTCAAGGATGGTCTACAACGAAGATGGGAGAAATCTGAGTTAATAAGAGCCCATGGCCACCAGAGCATAGGATGTCCCTGCCATACGAAAGGTCACGTCAACATTTCAGGAGTTTGAAGTCATTATTTGGCTTTTCTGTCATCTGTCAGGTGAAGGATGGGGCTGGCAATCAGGTTGCCACAGGTCTACAGCCCTGCTTTGGCTGGCTAATGACACAACCTCTGGGATAACATTTCACAAGCTGTTAATGCAGTGGCACAGACTCAGCTCCCCAAAGACTACCAAAAATTTTAAAATACATTATTGTTAGTTATTAAGAACCAGAATTGGAAATCTCTTTGAGACGCAAATACATTATCCTTAAGTGTGAATTAGGGATCCCAGTCAGGTGTGGATCAATTAATTCCCTGACTGTGCACAGTGAAATACTTGCAGAAATCTTTAAGATGTGAAGAGAAATCTGTTCAGATTTTTGAGCACAGACTGGTTGCCATTCTTTCCCGACAATCCCACCTCTACTTGAGCTGCTGAACAGTTCCAGGAAAGGATTCTGTTCTTGATTTTTTTCCCTGCTGTGACCAGCGAAAGACTTGATGGGTGTTTAACCTTCAATAAGCAGTAACTAACCTATCTAGTAACTAACTTATCTGCCATGACTGGCAGTCAATGGCCCTGGTTGATTCAGTACTCAGAGAGAAACGAAAGCATCTCTTACAACTCGATGGGTTGCTAAGTCAGGTGCTCCTTCTTTCATAAAGCTCTTCATTGACATTTCCTCTTCAGGACTATTTATCTGACACAATTCTTTTTTTCCGTCTGTGCGTTCACTTGACTCTAGTCTGAGTTTATACAAGCCACTTCACCATGAATGGAGTATTTTTGCATTTCCAGTTTTTCTGTTCCAGAAATAACCCTGCAGAGATCACTAGAATTACATTGGGGAAAAACCAACGGATGTCACAGGAGAAAAATGATTTATTTCTTTATTTCCTTAGAGAGGAAATGTTAGATAACTAACTGCTTCCCTGAGTTAATAATTTCCACTGTCTTCAGTGGAATTATTTCCCATTTGAACTAATAACGAATTGAATTTGCAATTCCTAGATTTAATCTATACATTCAGCTAGTAGTAGCTCTATGAGGTTAAGCACTTCTCCTCTCACTTTTAAATGCTCTCTAAAATCAGAGGATGCAAACACAATCGGAAGATTAGAGTAGCCCAAGTACCGACTCCCACTGTGGGAGAGATCTCTGCCTATAGGTGGGTTCCTATAGATGGATGGCTCCCCGGTGGGACAGGGTTAACTGGATTAGCAAGGCAATCGGCAGTACAGAGCTGGTCAGGAGCGCACGTCCTCGTACGACGCATTCTCACAATTTCAAACACTTAACGGACTTCTAATCTCAGCTGGGGACTAGAGCTGCCGCTGTCACATAAAACTGTAACGATTTCAAGGCAAAGGGAGACATTTCCCAGTAGTTATTGCTGAGATTAGAAACGCCCGCTATGCCCATACGCTCCACGCAGTGCTGCACAGACACACAGCTTAGCTCTGGTACCAGCAGTCACACATCAGAGCTCTCAGCCGTGCCTGCACCAGCTCATCCAGCCTTAGTCTGGCAATGTCCATGCTGCCATGTTTTGTATCATACTCATGGACCTACCTATCAAATCTCACATCTTGTACAGGTAATGGAAGCGTCGGTAGGAAGACAAACAAAGTAGAAGACATTAGGTGTCAGGCCAGTGAACTGTGGTGGTCTGAAACTGATATGAACACCACCCTCAGAGCTCCCAGCTTCTCAGATGCACAGCTTTTTGGTGGCATTTGGCACCAGTGTGTTCCCATTAGTGGAGTCATCTGTTGGGGTCACAAACGTGTGCTAGGAGAGCTGAATTGTCATAGAGAAAAGGCCATGTGTGAAAGCAGGAACATTCTAACAGGTTTGATTTGCAGAGACTTGAATATGAGATCTACATGGGAAATAGGTGGGATGGCATGTAACTGGAAATTGTTGGATTTGGGAAGGAGCTGGAAAGCCAGCAGTGATATCTTACACATGCAAGATAGTGGGCCTCATGTCAAAGAAACCCTGTCATTATAAAAAGAGTTTCGTGCAACTTACTATGAAACAGCAATTCGGCCTTTCTTGGGTAGAGATCACAGATGCACAGCGGATTTCCTGAGCACTGAAGACCAGCTGAGAGCAGGAGGTAGAGGAGAACACAGCAGCCATCTGAAACTTCTGGGTCCTGGGGAGCGAGACAGAATTTGGCTGGTGGCTTCTGAATACAAGTGCCACCACGGTGATGGTGACCATGAGTTAGATGATGGATTTAACAGATCCTGTGATGCAAAAGGCCCTCAACACAGAGCATCACTGTGTTTCCACAGGGGAACAGCGCCATCTGTAAGATCACCAGCCTTCTTTAGCTCCTGGCACTAGATATTTGGGCTGTGGGTAATTCTTCCTCTGAAATGGCAAAACTGACTCCTTCCTGTGAGCACAACGAAAAGGCATGTGTGGATGGAGATGATGCTGGGACAGTGGTGCTAATAAAATCAGCGGATAAACAGCATTTAGCTGCTGGGAGGGGAAAGAAGCGTTTTTTCACAAACACACAGGCTCCAGCTTTGATGTTGCATTCAAGCCAAAGCAAGAGCATGTTTTAAATTCCCAATAATTGGAGTTTCTTTTTAAGTTCCCCAGCCTGGCTGAGCTCTTAAAGACAAGAGATCTTGCTCCTGGGTTTGGCTTTCCTTGGCAATTGCAGCTCCGCTCAGAATACTATTTAAATACCAATTATTGTAATTCTCGGCAGAAATATTACAGGCATTCAGACTTTTTTCTTAACAGCCAAAGGGAGACATTTCCAGCATCTATCAAACCTCTTTTATTTTAATCCACATTAAAATCTCTTTCCAGAGGGACTGGGCAATGGAGCATAATTTATCATTATCGTTTAAAGATTCGCCATGGCTGCCTCATGCCAAGCCAACCTGTCTAGAGTAACCTTTTGGGGGCAGGAGGGATGGCTGGAGAGACCAAAGGGTATTGAAGCTAACAAGTAATGGAGAGTAGATAGGCGGGAAGCAATAGAAACAATATCCTATGCTTTGCTGCAAGGAGCAAATACCCCTTCCCTCACACTGTGGAGAACACACCCTAATAAATCTTTCTTTGATTTTTATCATGGAAGTGACCAAGTAGGGCACAGCCTGGGGTTCGGCCGACAAACCCCGGGGCTCTGGAAGTTCTCCTGCTTACCCTAACTGGGAGGAAAAACAGAATTGTTTGTTACCTTGCCTGTTGAGTCCCTGTGTCTGAAAACAGTCTTCAGGAGGGTGAATGGCTCTCCTGCTGCTGAGAGTCATCATGCTGCATGACAAGACTGCTCCAAAGCTGCCGTTCTGATTTCCGTCAATGGTTGCCATCAAATCAGCGCAACTGCAATGAATGTCCTGGCATGAACATCGAGTCAGGGGTGCTGCAACGAAAGTTTTAGTTGTTGTTAACAGCCAGCACTAGGAAGAATTGAAAAACAGATGTCAGCGAGGAGCTGCTGTGTTATACAAAAAGAGGTAGACTCATGGCTCACTCCTCAAGCCAGGTGACTTCATGGACGCTGGCCATGGAGCACAGCAAAGGAACCTGCTCTGCTCCTCGTAGCTGTGGAGCTGCTTCTCCACCCCGGCATGACGCTGGTTTCTGATGGAAACAGGACTTGTGAGCCTTAGCTTTCCACCTGGTCCCCTAGAACTGCCTCTTTTTCTTTGCTCGTGCAACAGCTTGTTCTTTTAACATGACTATGCAGGCAAAACCGGTGAAAGCCAGTCCTGTCCTGCCCCAAACCCCACCAGCAGCGCCCGGGGAGATCGGTGCCTGTGCCCCCGGCCGCTTCCCAAGATAAGCAGAATGTAGAGCTCAAGTTAAGCTACGAGCCATCTCTTTTCCTTCCTCTTCTTTCTTCAGCTGCACCCATTGTAAACCGAGCACAGCTGTGGTTCTGGCCCTCAGACTGTATAGGAGCTATAGCGAAGTGTTTAATGTATTCTTAGCTTTTAAAATACTATTCATCAGCTGCAATCAAAGAAGAGAGCCAGCATCGTGTTGCCAGCCAAATTAATCACAGCTCCCCCGTTCCCCCCTCCGCACACAGTCACGTTGTGTGCAGCAGTGGTGGTCTGGAGACCACAGTTCCGCAGACACTGGAAAAGGCCAAGGTGGTAAATGTGAATCCTGGCTGCTCTTAATCATGTTCCTAATGACCATGTCATCAATCATAGGCCTTCTCAAGTGTTCAGCAACCACAGCCCAGGGGTTTATTTTTCAAAGAATTCAATTCAGTGAGGTCTCTCAAAAGCTGGGTCACCCATTATTCCCACTCACATGGGAGGAGAGTTTCTTCTGTCTGGCACTGACAGCACACGTAAGCTCAGCATCTCCCTCAAAAGCCTGACTGCGATGAGTAAAGTCAATAAAATTTATGCGACTAAAAATTTCAATGACCTTTAGAAGAAAACAAGCTAAGGAAAAACAAAACACGTCAACAGAACAGATTGGGAAAAACACAACTTCTCTGTCATTTCCCTACTCTTGGTGTTTTTCACTGGGGAGATGGGGACAGTTCAAAAATCCAGGCTTTCAAACTTCCTGAAAACGTTGGAACATTGAGAACTAATGAGAATTTTATTGGTTACAGATTTTTCCAACAGATCTCCAAAGGGACTCAAGTCCTTCCGGCTATAGACGCATAACATGGAGATCGTCACTCGAAACAAGTCACATACAAGCAATAAAAATCCCAAATTCCCAGAAACATTTCAAAACAAGCCACACGCAAGTCACCAACCCCCGTCATCTCCCACCTGAGCAGTAACGTGTTGGGTATTTACATCGTGCCCTATTCCAAAGCCGATTGCAAAGCCTATCTCTGAAAATACTAGAAAAGTTTGGTTCTTGTTCTTGATGCCAGTCGTGCAGTGGTACAACAACAATTACATTTCAAACCTGAGACAGGACTGAATCAGACCCGTCTGATGCCACTGGAGGAGCTGATGGGAGCTTTAACGCTTTGAGGAGAGTTCAAGACGATTTTACGGAAGCGCGCCTTGGTGAAATTGAAATGTCAAGCATAATTTGGCACTTGAAACATGAAGGAGAGAGGCTTTTCATTAGTTTTCATCTGCATCTTCCCCTCCTCTGAACTGTATATGCTCCATTTCCCCACTCTTCCCTTAGCTTTCATTAGGCAATGCTGAAATCTGCTGGATTTGAGGAATCTCCAAGGACAAACAAGTATCTGGCATTAACCTGCTCTGTAAAAGTCAATTTGACATCTCACTATTCTTCCCTTCCTATTAGGGAAACTAGTCCAAACCAAGCTTTCCTCCTGTTATCTATCTTTTCCCCTCCATTCATTTGATCTTTCATGTAAGACCAGAGGATTACTGCTTACTAGTCTAATTCTTAATAGATACGGGTTCACTTGAGAAAAAAACAGGCTTTTAATCTCGGTTTCAGCATCAGACCTGGTCTCTGGGGTTGCAGACACAATTCGGCAGCAGCGATGCTCCAGCTGGGTCTCGGCAGGCACGGGGCAGTTGGAAAGACTGGGAAATGGGTACATTTGTTCTTGCCCTGAAACAGAAGCGCTCTCACAGCTGTCGACATGAGAAGTAACAACAGAGGTGGCAAACAGGCCTCAGCCAGGTGCAGCTCCTGGGAACGCCGATAACGTGTTCTTGGGAGATAAATTTTGAATTCTCCCCGTCATCCAAGCAATTCCTGGAGAGACAGAGCACAGAACCCCATGATACACTGAACTGTCCCCACCAGGAGTCTCCATGAAGCAATGTCTGCTTGTTGTATCGGGAATTCCTTGTGGCAACTTCACAACTTTAACCAAAGTTCATTTTTAAGGGAAAGCCAAAAGAGCTTTTAATAAGATAGAAACTTGTTGATTTCTGATATTATAATAACTTCCTTAAAAATATTCACATTGCATAGCCATTATAAAATATAACTTTGCATAAGAAATGCAGATTCACACCAATATGAAATGTTTCAGCTTTGCTAAGAAAAGGGTTTCAATCCACTTGAAACACGGTTTTAGCTCAGAGGGTTTTGGAGTGTCATTTTTCAGGAAGTTTTGTTTCAAATATTCAGATGTTTTAGCATGAAGGAAAAAAGGGCTTTTTTCAGAATACCCTACAGAGTAAAAAAAATACATTTACAACAAGCCTTGGAAGTAACCTTAAGTGCCCAATACTATTTCCACCTTTGAAGAGGAGCTGCAAAGTACAGCACATTTAATGTAAAATCCAGGCTGAGTTTTGCCTAAAACAGAGGCAGTAAAATCAGCAAAATTTTCCTGTTAACTCAACAGGACAATTTTAGAAAGTGGCACTAAAAGCCCCCCTTGAGAAGCTCTTCTCACCCAGAGGTGCTCGCTCCATCAAATAACCAGTGGTTTTGTGGGGCTCCAGCTGCAGGACTGAATTACTCCAGAACTGCCCTGCGTTGCTGGATGCAGAGGCTTTAGACTGATGACTAATTTATGTCAGCGAAAGTGGATTGGATTTGAAACAAAACCCATTGATTTCACATCACCGCTTCACACCAGCCCTGCCACCAGAATTAATGCACAGCGAACGAAACGGTGGCTCCTCGGTCCTCTCTCGGCAAGGGAATGAGGCAGAGCCATCGCTCCCCGTTCACCAGGGTTCTCCTTCATCCTTGCTGGCAGTTGCCAGAGGGGTAACAGTTTTAGGGTGGTGAGAACCAGGCTGGAACCCCAAACCTGGGCTTCATGCATCATCTGGCAACTCACTTCAGGAGCAGCTCAGAAGCACCGAATATAATATACTTCCAAGTCCTACCCAAGCGGAGGTCTCGAGGTGTTTCTGGACACCGTCAGCGTGTAAAAACAGCAGCGACGACTTCGCACAGCCCCTGCGGGTATGAGAAACGCCCCGAGAACCCACCTGCGGGACAGAGATAAATGGGAGGGTTAGAGGTCCCTGCGCTGCCACCACCAACCCCACCACGGTTTCCTGCGTGGTGGGGAAAAATGCTCCTCTCCGTGACACAGCGGGTTGTTTTACCCGTGTGAACGGAGTCTTTGGGGTATCATTGGCCCTGGACGCAAACACCATGGCTGTCTTGTGAAAGGGAAAAAAATATAACCCACTTGACTGGTTAAGGAGTGTATTCCTCCTTGTGGGTGGATAAGATATCTCTCAAGTGAATGACTCTAGTATTTATTCTGTCAGATTATACCACTTCAGTTAGTGGTTCAGATTATAACAAAACTGGAAAAACAACCACTTACTAGATTCTAATTTTATCTTGCAGATTCTATTGTAAATGCGATACAGGCCTCTATGTATATACTACAATCCTTAAAATAGCTCCATCTAAATGCAAATGTGGACCTCTGCCTAACACAGAGCTGAAAGCCTTCCCATTAACACACCAAGAGATAGGGGAATTAATTTAATGGCTAAAAATTCCCAGGGATAAGAGGAATTTCTTCTGTTCATATCTAGCATCATTTTCTCTTCATGACCAAAGCACCCATAATATGATAATTTTTCCCTTTTTTCCAGCTTACTGAGGGAAAAGGCAGTATAACATCTGTCTGGAAATTACAGGCTATACCCTACTGACCAAAGTGCAGGTATGTGTACACTTGGTAAGGGATGCTCAGATAAAAACAAGAGATGAAGATGATTCTAAGGCTACTGTGCAGGAAGGGTGTTGGGATTCAGTTACACATCTCTGGAACACAAGCGTGCTATGGGGAACTGTTCTCTGCAAATGCATCTCCATTTTGATTCCCAGGTGCCAGGAGGAAAACTGTCCTGCAGTCAGCTTTGCTGCCTTCTGCTCTGTTGGGGGAATTAAGTTGTTAGAAGTCCCTATGTCCATTTGTATCAAAAAAGAATATAGTACATGGCAAAAGTATATCTTTTTTTTGTTTTCTTCAATATTTGCACCTACCTGCACACGCATCTCAATTGGAAGAAGCATCCACCTTAGTACCCACACCATGAGGAACAGACATCTCAGCAGACACAAGACTGGAAACTATCACGCCCAGATGCAGAAACATCACGTGCAGAAGCTAGAAAAGGTAAAGAAGTATTCAAGCCACTTCCAACCGACTTGTACTCTGAAGTATGTACCTTTCTCTAAATCAGTGCAGAAACCAAATACATTAATGACAACGAGGTTATGTTGATGTGAATGATAAGTTATCGCACTGACACGGAAGCAACAGCAGGTTTGGCTTTTGCATTTGGTCTCACGAGTTGAACTTACCTCAAAAATGCCTGTAGCAGAGCATTTGGACAAGGAACTGACGTGTTCCTGCTCTCCGAGGTGTGTTTTACATCACTTTCCATTAATTTATTGGGGTTGTTCTTATTTTCTGTCAGTAGAAACATTTTTGTGTCTGTACTGAATCGCTCCAAAGGTTACAGCTTTCGCAGCCAGGAGCTCTGCAAGGGTGCCAGAGCTAGCTCCTCTCATAAATATGTACAGATTTCCAGAGTAATTAAGAAATTTCTTAAGCTGTTTTCTCTCTGGACCTTGTCTTGCCAATGCTGAGTATCTTCTGTGCAAGAACTCAGTGGCTGGGTCTTTTGTGATTAATCATTTGCAAGATAATGTCCTAAATGGCATAAGAAAAAAAATAAATTCTCACAGCAAACAGATGTGCCTCAATGTAGGGAACTCGATAGTTCTCCGAGTATAGAGTCAATGTTGCTGAACGTGGAGTTTCCTCTGGCACAGCTAATGGGTCTGGTCTGGCCTTTGATCATCAGCAACATACAACAGTGATTTAAACTTGTGAAATTTGGGAAACAAAAGACTCATCGCAGCTGCAAACTGATGAAGAGATCACTATGGTCTGAAAAGATGGTGTAAAACTCTACACATAAGTTATAGTCAGAAAAACATCATTTTCCCTAAACAGCTTTTATTACTTCACGAAATACAACACTTTCCAATGTATTCCTATAATCTATAAAAGCTTTATGAAATACTGACATTACTGATATTCCCATAGTAATTATCTTTCATAATAATTAAACAATATGGCACAGAAATCTGGTGAGGGTTGTTCCTAATAACTAACCTTTTAGACTGAAATTGAAGACCGTACTCCGTTTTTCACTCATTGAGGATCTACTTTTCTAAATGGGAAGCTATCATGGAAATCTTCTCTGACCCCAACATTGCAAACACTCGCTTTGCAAAACACAGGAATCCAGCCTCTCTCCACTCTCCTCAGTTTCGGGTCTTGTGGATTCCAGATTTGGCTCCACTGTAGAGTCAAAAAAATGAAACATAAAGCCTCTCAAACAGTCATTGCAGAGCACTTCAGCTTTACTAACAAGAACTCTTATTTATACCCAAGATCTAAGCTTGAAGGGATCTTGAAACATCACAAGTAGTTGGTGAGAGCTTGAGACATTTTCAATGAGATTTGGGAGATAAAAAGAAGATACAGGAAAACCACAGGATAAAAGCTAAAGGAGAAAAGTAATCCCAAAATAACTCTGTTTGGAACTCTTCTAGAAGAGTTATTATTCTCTTCAGTATGGCAAAACATCAAAGAGGGAATATTTCAACCAATTTACTTGTGACCTGAATTTCTCATCTTCTTCCAGATCATCACAACTTGCTGGTTTTCTGAACGTGGCCCTGTGGTCAACCATGAAAGCGTAAAGCTCAAGAGAAGGCTTTCTTGTGCATCCAACTAGGAAAGACATGGACAGAGACAGAACTGTTCAACATGCAGCTGCCCTTCCCCAGAAATACTGCTGCTCCACTCAAATGCACACATCACCATTTCCTGCAGTGTTTTGACCACTGGCATTTTCTGGTGTTTCATTGATGAGGAACTGGCCTAACTGTCATAAATTGGATTTTCCTCTATTGCTAAAGATCACTGGTGGTTTATTTATTTCAAGTTCTAGCTGTGGCTTTAAGTGTGTGATATTACGGGTCCAGGCTAAGAAAGCAATTTCAGATTATAGCCCAGGACATTTTCAGAAGTGGACTTAAACAGCTTTAGGCAAATCCTGCCTTTTTGCCTTCATGTTCCCTCCTCGTGCCCCCCCCAGCCTCCCTCTCTCCCATCTCTCACATACCCCTGCACTCTTAGAGCAAGTCCTTGAGATTAACCACAATATGATTACATTTTAATTGAGGCCAGCTTAGTGTGGGGACACCCTTTTAACTCAGGAGGCCTCAATTCCACAGAACCATAATGAACTAATAATGAATGTGCTAAAGTCATTAAATCAAAATTCATAAAAGGGTGAATATTGCTTTCTTTTATAATAAAGCAATTAAAATCCCATATACTATAATAGATACTACTAAGGTGCACTAAGTGTTCTTTAAAGAGGTTAGTGTTTAATGCCACCACACACGAATTTGGGGATCTTTTTCAAAATAGGACTGCTACACTATTAATAGAAGATCAGAACTCTTTTCATGTCTTCTTTGGTTCAGCATTATTGCCTGCTTTAAGAAACACCAGCATGATTTCATTAGTAGCTTTTGTAGAATAGTTAGTTATAACAAGTCATGACTTGCAGTATAAGTAACTAACTTCCACGTGGTGAAGAATGGTATCACTGCCGATATGCTCCTTTTTGATTTAGGTTCTTTCACTGTTCCTTTCATCACAACACCCCCTTCCCATCTCTCACGATCTCTTCCTCAAGGGTTAACAGCCCCAATTCACAGTAGAAGAGAAAGCATGTGATGGGTACACCTGACTTCGCAAGTCAGGCCTGGCCAGGGGAAGAGTACTCTCTGAAAATGCACCTCCTGATTTATGACCACCTGTGTCCTCATGTGGTCTTTGCTCCAAGGCAAACGCAAGTGAGAAGCCCTGTGTTATTTTAAACATGGATCTCGTAACCACAGGTATTGGAAAGCCAAGGTCATATGTGGACTCAGGGAAAAGGTCAATTAACAGACATGTCTTTTGCTACATATTGACCACGATGGTCAGGATGCATCTTTCGGTTCGTGTGGTCCCCGACCACAGCTCAGAGGGAGCTGATGGTGTGTGCTGGGAAATGACCGCTTTGCAGAAGCCGCGTCTGAGTCCTCACAGCCAGATCCTCAGAGCACCCAAACTAGGGCAGGCTCAGAGTGCTGGAGTGACCCCTTCGTCCCTGTCCCCTTGGCCCTGCCAATCAAACACTCCCAGCTCTCCTTATTTCTACACAGCCCTTGCAAAGTGCCCGCTGTCAAAGACAGACCCTTGGGAGAACTGGACCTCTTTGTACCTGCACACCAGAGCTCTCTGCTGCCCAAAGCTCATGTTCCCACCTAGAAGAGACCCTTTCCTGAAGGGCTACAATCCACCCATGCAACAGCCGAGAAAATACAAGAGGCACAAAGTGTCTGGGATCAGACCAACCAGTCAGGAGCAGAACCAGAAACATCATCAACCCTGTGCTGGTGCCTGCTGCACCAGCCCTCATTGTCTCCTGGAGGCCTTTCGCCTCCATTCAGGGTAAAAAAAAAATAAATAAATTACTATGCACCAAAATGTCTGGGTTCTAAACACAAGACAGTTTACTGCTACTCACAAATTCACACAAGCAACACGTGTTCTTCCTTTCAACGACACAGTCACGGAAACCCAAGACTTTGAAGAAAGCTCAGGAAGAGGGGTCGATGGAAAGCGTGTCCCAGGGCAGGCGGGCGCATGTGCCTGTATGAAAGAGAAGAACAGACTCGCAGAAAAAGAATTATTAAATGGTACATTTGGTAGGAGAGCCTGGTACACTGTCGTAGGAGAGCTGTGGATATGAGCCATAATAGTTAAAATCAAAGGGTCAGGTTCTCAGCTGGCTCAGTTCCACAGATAGAATCTGGTTTATTGGCATTTAGCAGAGTAAACCTTCCCCTCTCGAAGTGTTATTCCCATATTTACTTTGGGAGGTTTTGCACAGGCAGTTCCCACTGGCACCAGCAGAAATTACCCAGAGCAATCCACCATGAACTGAAGAGAGCACGGATCCCTAGGAGTACTGTATTTCTTATTTTTCCGTACATAGCGAGGAGAGCACAGCCGACTCACCGCAGGAAACCCAGGTGCCGAATTCATCTAACAAGCTGCTTAAAACTCTCAACAGATGTTTCTGTATCTTTCCTGCTTCTTGAGCAGTCTGTGTGGAAACACCAGCAGATTTACAATAGAGTAGATGCATGAACCATACATGCTTTAATATCAAGGCCTGAGTCATTGGAAAATGGTTTATGACTACTGTGTGTGCATATAATTTGAGCAATGTGCCATAGGGATATAAGATCAACCTTGTTCGTAATGGAAATGTAGATTGACCGGGCTAGAGCCAGAGTAGAGGTAGCAAAATTCACACTGAAAATTAAAATTATACCTGTCTTGGTATGTTCCCTGCTTCTGCAATGACTCATGAAAATGCAGATTGGGTATTTAGGCTGCATCTCATCCAGTGCTCGGAGAGCTGTACAAAACAACTCATTGATTTCAATGGATATTTTATCAGGGTCTTTAACTTTCCAGAGATTATGGAAGGATCACAGATAGAACAGTAAATACATTGAGAGCTATTAGAGGCTGGAAAACCTAATTCTCACACTACCTCTCCCAGAGCAGAGAAAACGTGCCTTGATGTCCACAATTTCTGACTGCAGCATCGCCAAGCCCCACAGTCCCCAACAGTCATGAAACTGGTTTGAAGAGCAGACAGGGTTTAAATAAACATTCCCAGAATTATTTCATTTTCCTGATGTTTCCTGATCCTTCAGGATTTACTACTTGCAACTTTTCCTGTGCAAACTACTGCTTTCACAGGAAAAAGTGAAATCTGATGTTCTGATGTGCTCGGGTAACTTCAGGAACTGAGCTTTAATGAGAAATACCAGTGTCAGGCTTCAATGTAGAGGAGGTGAATCCCACCTGAGATGACAACAGTCCCAACAGCTGCCCCGTGGCACTGGGACAGGATACACATGTGGGCTCCCAGTGTGCAGTCAATTGCCCTCAGCATGCCTTGCTGGCTTCCTTCTTCACGAAGCTGGACCTCCTGGGCTGTCATGATTATTCCAATGCTTTAATAGTGGTTCTTAAGGCGTCTAGGAGACAATCACAGAAAGATAAATCAGCCAACCACAAGCCCACAGCTCTGATGTGGATTTGGAAAAGTGTACGTTTAAAAATTGATTTTGCCCTCTCCTAATCTGTCAATTTAAAACATTTTCTCACATCAAATATCCCAGGACATTTATGAAGTTAGGGAGAGATTCACCACAAGCAATGGAGACCTCTGCTTCAGTTAAGAGCTTATTTATACCCACTGCATTTCATATGTTGCATTTCCCAATGAAAAGTGTTCCATTATTTCTGAAATATTAAACACGAAAAGCAGAGTTATGATGTATGAATTATACAGTGTTGCAAAAGCTATCATCATGTCCGCTTTTTTTGGCATTTCAGTGTATCAATATTATACCAAGGAGCTTTTATACTAACGGATAATTGCCTGCAGCGCATACTTAACCTTTGTCCACTTCAGTTGACTTGGTAGCGCTACCTACGTACACGAAACATAAATTTGTCCAAATTGGCAGCATAGGAAAGGCACGAGGCCAAATTTCTTCTCTCCTGCAAAGCTCAACTCTACAGGATCTGAATAGTGATGCAAAGAAGAACTCATGACACTTAGACTAATTGGGCTAGATCCTCAGCCCATTCTACTTATGCCACGGGAGGTATCTTGAATTCAGGCTAACAGTTAATCAGACACCATAAAAAGCCGGTTATTGGACCCAGGTAGATTCTGATGAACTGCTAGTAAACAATCTCACCTGATATAATACCCCCAAAAGTAGAAAAGCCACCCTGATCTCCTTGCTACAGGGAAAGAAAAACATGTCCCTTAAACTTTCAGCCAAAGGAAAGATGGCAAATACCTGTTCGCTCCACACCAGCTCTCGTGCCCGCGAGACACCGACATTTGTCCTTGGCTCGGCGGTGGGACACGGCTGAACAGACAACAAGGCCACGCGAACCCCTGTGAACTCTGTTGAAAGAAGAAACCTTTCTCTGCCTCCTATCCCCTGACTTTCAGCACGTCACACAGCCCCTGACTTCCTCTAGGGAGCTCCATTTCAGGGAGTAACAAGCACCCGAATTCTTTCGTTCGCTCTTGTACTCCTGACCTCGAGGCCACTCCCAGCTCCCCACCTGAACAACAGACACAACACCACCCCTTGGCCTTGCTGCAGCATCCCGCAAACACTTCATTGGAGACCCTGATGTCCAGCAGCTCACACGTGACAATAATGGAACCAAACAACAAGCAGAAAGGGTGATTTGTCTTAGACTGGGAGAAGAGTAAGTCTCTATTACTCCTACAAATAGTAAGGGCTAGTAGCCTATTCACATAGGAGCTGGGAGGGCAGCTGCACTGCCTGGTCTGCTAACGTAGAGACAGTCCAGCAACTCCACTGCATAGCTTGGTATTCAACAGGGCCAAGTTCATCTCACTGCTCGTGGTTATTGGAGTGCAGGTGAGCTGTCTTGGCTTTATGGTCAGCAGATCATCAGTTCACCCCCCTGATAGCCACTGCCTAAAACTGCTGGGTAAATGGAACCCTGGAGTGGCCTGTTTTTCTCCATCACTTAAAAAACCCACACTGAACAGCTCCTGACAGTAGATAAGTCATTACAGGCATCCTCTGGCTGCGCAGAGAGCTTCGCACAGGCAGCGAGCCCTGCTCTACAGCCCATCTGAAGATCCCCCCCAAAGCGCCATGTGGATACAACAGAGCAAGCAGGAGCTGAGAGAAAAACAAAACACATCTGAATAGTGTCCAGTATCAGAAGCCTTTCTGCAGACAGAGGCTTTCAGTTATGAGAAGCAACAGCAGACAACTGACAGCCAGAAAAGCTCTCCGGCTGCCTGGGCGCTGGTTCAGGACGGCAGCTGGCAACAGGCATCTGCGAGGTGCCAAAGCTCACACCCTGCCCCTCTCTTCGAGGATGTCGTGGCTTTCCAACAACTTCAGGCTGGCTCACTTGGGGCAGCGTCTAAGCGGCTGATGAAGGTGATGGATAAGCCCAGAAATGGCCCCATGCCGAGGGCTGTAGTGCGGTACCCTAGGCAGCACGCTTGCCATTGCGTCTGGAGATGTTGTGCCTATCCGAACCTTTCATGCAGAATCACTTACAGGTCTTCCCTGCTCTTGTATTCAGCGGGGAGCCGTTTTCTTCATTTAAAAGGCTGGGTAACACGCTGCTGCTGAAGTGCGTTTGCGATGCAGCGGAGTTCACCTTTCTCTGTGCTATCTCTTGCAAGAGGAGCGGTGTCTTCCTCAGCAAGTTCAGCAGGGTCGTGCTCGCTCCTCCGGGCCAGGCGTGGAAGCACAATCCCAGGAGTGCTTTTAGAGACCAGGGGACGCAAAGCACGTACTTCCAGCTCCACACAACGCTGGGAGAGATCTACATTCCCACTGTTATCTTTGCACTCTGGTGAAGTGCAATTACCTCCTCATTTTGCAGCTCTTTGTGCCCATTTAATCTCTCCCATTTTGCTTCTGACATCTCCAATAAGCCAACCCTGACATTCCTTATAGATACTGCAATTACAATACAGAGCAGCTCTGACAGAATGAGTTGTATTCTGCTTCCTTCCTGTAACGTTCAAGCCACCAGGCATGGCTACATGAAATGGCAAAAGAAACCACTACTGACGATTTATATGGGTCCCCAGCAGATAGTGACAGTGCTATATATCTGTCTTCGCCAATTAAATGTCTGGAAGCTACCCAGAATAGGCCAGCCGAGGCAGAATTTACATGCGTTTCTGTTTTCAGTAATAACTCAGCTGTGATTTTCCTTTTCTTTCCATATATTTAGGTCAGAGACTTTGCTGTTGCCACTCTCCTGCCTTCCCAGCCCATGTCATCCACTCTGAAACTGGGGGTCCTCAGGTTTTGGCATACCCATGATGGTGGGGAGCATGGCGCAAGACACTGGAATCAGAACAGTTCCCAAAACAGCCTTGACAAACGGGCTTTTTACTTCAGCCATCAGAGAAATGGGCCAAGGAATCAGCAATATTTCCTGACTGATCTTGAGGATAATTAATTAGCTTGCAGAAAACATCTCCACAAAATGCAAGGCAACATTAGGGATTCTTAACTACTCTCACAGCTCCCAACATATGCCAGGATGTGTCACATTCACTTTTTTTCTTGGAAAAGAAACTACAACCTCCAGTTGCTCCAGCAGAATCCAAAGGGACCATTGGCTGACAATAAAAGCTGAATGGGCCTCCTGGTAACCCTGACAGATAATGTACGAAGGCCTTGCGTCTCCCTTATACCATTTGCAGCAAAAACTAAGCCCAGCAAGTAAACACACAGATTCAAATATAATGGGTTTCCTGATCTCTGGTGTCAGTTAATCCCTAGCTAAGGTGAGATCTCAGGAATAATTGAATCCTTCCAGAACAGCTTTGATTTGTGAGAGGGCTAAAGGATTTAGGCGTTCTACTGCCGTTGAGTTTGTGTACACCTTATTTATATAACACTAATCTCATGCTTTGGGACTTCTAGTTACCTGCAGGAATCAGGAAGGATTATTTTCCCCTGCTGATGCACAACTTGCCTCTTCAGCCGCCTCCTTGTTTTCTGGCTCTCCTCCAAAGTGTTTAGTTTTAAACTTATCCTCAAACCTGGAGTAAGGCAAGACTCATTCCTACCTAACGTGTAGGATTTGTAGCAAGACAAATCTCAGCCTTCAGCACTACCAGTTCCTGCAGAGCATGATGCTGGAGCTGGCCCTGACCTTTGGTTCTCGCTGAGAACCGAAGGGCCTCTAATTGAAGATATCCCAGTGTGCCTTACCTGTATTTATCCCTCTGCAAAGCAGTTCCACGCACCGGGCAGTTCCCTCTGCCCCCGGGAGCTGCAGACAGGGGTTACAGACACCTTTTGGAGGGATTCAAGGAGGGATTTTTCTAGTGCAGCTCAGAAGAGGTGTGGGGAGGTGTGGCTGATGAGGAGCTGGGAGAAGAGGCAGAGCCCAGCATCTGTTTCTCAGCCAAGCAGCCCCGCTCTCTTCAGGTGACCTTGAACACGTGCTGTCAGCAGCACACTTGGAAAATCCACTCCCGCAGGGAGGATAATTAAACCAACCCACCTCACAGGTGTTGGGGAGGCTTCTCTGCCACAGCGATTTGTGACTGTCATAGCACAGCGTACATGTACGAGAGACTAAGATTTGTATAAGAGGAGCTCAGCTAAGATCAGCACCTTCAGGGCCCCATCCAAGTGCAGGTTAAGGGACCACGCCTGCCTTTGGGAATATCTAATCCCAGACAACAGGGCTCCTAGTGAACAAAATAAAGACACCAATTACCCTACCTGTACCTTAACAGAAAGTATCTCAATAGAACTAGTGACATTAGGGTGATTGTTTTTCCTTTCGTAGTGGTAAACGTAGCAGTGCACTTGCCTATGTTACTTAGAATCAGACCAAGTATTATTTTTAAGGAGCTAATGAGTATATACCCGTGGCATATACCAAAGATGCAGAGAACATATAGAGCTAGTAGGTATTAAGGAAACCTCACAAGACCACATTAATTTTCAGAGCAGTATATGTATACCAGATGTATTTGATGCCAATACTACGACTGGACTAGTTATACCAGTGTGAAGTTTGCTTTCTTCTTACCCTCATTACAGTTCAACAAACTAATCCCTTTACTGATTATATTTGTGCTAACAAATTATTTGTTGTGTGCAATTGATTTCTAATGCTGTGATCACTACACGCAAATACCTTTTGTATTATTGCTCTCTAGAAAAATACGCTTTCCAGCAAGATTATATAAAGTAACAGTGTGATTATTCAGCTTCTATAAAGTTATCTATCTGCTTAACCTCTGTGCAGCCTTTACAGCAGGTTTATAGAGATATGCTTCAGAAATTTATCCACCTACACTTTGTAAAACACCTTGTTAAACCACCTTCCATCTCAGCCTGAGGATGAAGTTCCAGCTCCTTCACAGAGAGGGCTGTGTCTAAGAGTAATTGCTTAATTTAGGAGAGGCAGCCAGCTTCCCTTTTTAATGATATTACTCTTCCAAAGAGGATTTCACACAGGTGAAAGTCTCAAATCAGCAGCTCTGTGGACTGGACTCCTCACCTGAATACAAGCCTGGTAAAAGGAGCCGCACAGGTCTCCTCCGTGATTGAAATCTGAGCACCGTTGAAGGCGATTTGAGCCCCTACACCAACTCAGATCTCCAGTTTTATATTGGGAGGATGGACAAGGTGTATGAGTTAATGGGTCACTGCATGTGCAGGCTCTTGCTCATCAGGACCAGGTCAGTGTTTCCAAGTGCACTCCACAGCCCTTTCACACACGTTCGTCCTGTTGCCCCAGAAGTCTGTACTCCAACCTGCTGGTCAGTCTTTGGTCCAAAGGGAGAACCAAAGGAATTAAAAGAATAAGCAGCCCCTGGGTTTGAAGTGGTGACAATTGACACAGCATCCCCTGTGATGCCCAAGCTTGCTCCATGATGATTCTATTAATAGATAAAGGTTTGCTGGTAGGAAACATTTCCCAGCAGCTCCCAAGCGCAGAGGCAGATGATATCAGCTTCCTAAGCACGCTGGAAGCCTGGCTCTCAGGTCAGCTCATAACAGCTTCACCACAGCCACAAAACAGCGGCAGCTGCTCCTGCGTGACGTTTCTATAGATCTCCGAGGACTGACACCTCAACTGGCAGCGTCAGTACAGACAGGATGGTTTACTACGGCTGAGGATCCATCCCCTGTTGTTTATCCTGCTCTATAAAACTGTCTTGTGAAGGTCGTTATTTGCCCTGCTTGTGTTTGTCACCAGGCCGCTTTGCTCCAGTGTTTTCAGATGTGACTGATAAGCACTCGTGCCTGAAATGTTTCAGATTCGCAGCCCCTATATATTCCCAGGCAGAACAGTTACACACCAGTCAAAAGCAAACGCCTTTCAATCACAGGAAGAGAAATGTTTCTGCTGCATTATGCACAATTACGTGCTCAACTGTTAGGAATAACTCTGGAGCTCCTGCTCCAAGACTATGGCAACTGTACATGCCGCTCACTCAGCTGCTTTCTGCTCTCTTCTCAGAAAGAGAAGCGCAGGAGAACCAGTTTCACCCTTTACCACTGCAGAAACAGCCATTCTTTAAATCAGCTACAGCTAGAATGTATAAATGGAAAATCTAAACCCTAATTCACCTCCGAGGTATCAAACTGAGTCTGAGTCAGGATCACACAAACCCAGCAAGTCCCACCACTCAGAATACACTTAGAAATCCATAGACCACAGACTGTCTACTCATAGCAAAGCTGTCTCAGAAAAATCTCCCTTTCTCCTGAATCCAAGCTGTCTGCCACGGGTACCCCTGCAGCTCAGAGTGCCTGGGATGTCCTGCTGTGCTACCCACACCAGCCGTTCACAAGAGAAGTCACTAACTGATATGACAGCACATCCCCTTGCAAGGCCACCCAGCTGACAAAGATCTCGTTTGCTTCTGGTTTGTCAGGGCTTGGTGCTGAGCTGAGATGCCCGCATACATCAGCTGGGTGACCCCTCATCTCTCTGCCAGCCTGGCCACGTGTGCAAGCCGTCCAGAGGCAGTCAGCAAGGCAAAATGAGCAAAAAAACACCCCTATCTATCTGCAGGTTTTCAGGTCAACTTGGCCCAACGCAAGTGCATTGAGTAGGGGAGGGATGAGCGGGAGGAAAGGTTGGGTCCAGGAGGCTCTTCGCACCTCGTGTTTGGGCTGTGGCGTCACTGGGTGAACGCAGGCACTTGGGTTGGATGGAGCAAAGCCCTTGAGCACGTGTTTCAGCTCAGTGCAGGTGCTCCAGCACGCACCTACCTCGAAACCCACCGCTAAGCCCTCAGGACCACCACACAAGAACCAAACAGACGTCCTTCCTGATCAGGCCTCTCACAGGATCCAGCAGTCCACACCAGGAGAGAAAAAAAGGCCATTTTCCTTTTTTATACACGTGGATGAGGAGATGGTGCTATCAACTCTGCTTTGAAAGAACAGGGTTTTCAGTGAGGAATGTTGTTGTTGCTTCTAATTTTAAGATGTTCAACGATGCATTTAGGACAGTGGTATGTACCTAGCGAGTGATACACACATGCTCACATACTCTGACAAAGGAAGCCATCAATAATTGCTGAGCCAGCGAGTACGAATTATATCTTGAAAGGAGCTAAGAGACCTTGAGAGAGCAAAGGAAAACAAAACTCAACTGGGAAAGACAGTAACCTGACATCTTTCCCATCCAAAGATGTCTCTCAGACTCTTAACAGCACAGATTGCTCCTGATTACATCAGGTAGCGCGAGGAAGTAGGTTACTCTGCAGAAAGAGGTGACAAAATACGAGGAATTCAAACTACAGTATCTTTGATCTAGACTCCGGTTCACCAAGACCCTCATTTCTGACAAAACAGAAAAATGTACATCATCGCAGAGCAACATGGCTACTTCATCCACACTGGTCCCTGCCTCAGGTCCTGGCTGCTGCCCTTGGGCACTACAATGTTAACCAAACTGGAAAGAGACCTCAAAGACTGGAAATCTAGCGTACAAAATATAGCAAAAATATACTGGTTAAAACAGGTGGGAGCTGCAGGGTTGGTCAATCCTCTGAGGGACGGATGGAGAACACAAGAGCACGAGATGAAAACAACATTATATACTAAGTTCTGAGAAAGAAGCTGGCCTTCATACAACTTCAGATTCCAAAATCACTTGATAAGGCTGGGATATACTTAGGAAAAAGGCAGATGCTTACCCAGGATAAGCGCAGCCAGCCAGGTACCACCTCCCTGCCAGCAGTGGAGTCAAGCATGAGGGCGTGATGGGTGAAGGTCAGGTTTGCGATACGGGCACACTTCTCTTCTTGCTGTTTGTTCTGGCAAGGATGACGATTATTCACCAAGGGAGTACTCCTCTCGGTAAACATTCCTGGAAAGAAATCACAAAGAAATACAGAGAAGGCATCTGGCTTTCCTTTTGCAGCCAGAGAAATTATACCCAGAATGGAAAACAGTGCGATGAACTCACAGCGACAGAGCACTTCAACTCACATCATGGCTGTAGGAGGTGTGTTGGGTGCTGGGGTGTACCTGCTTCCTCAGGACGTGAGCATCTCAGAGCCAGAAATGAGCCAAAAAGTCTGAAAAGCCAGAGGCACCAGCAGCCTGCACAGCCTGCCTGGCATTACCATGGGCAACGGTCCGCGTGTCTGGTTTTCGAACACAAACCATCAGCTCAAGGGCCTCAGTAAGTGGGTGCCCTCCTTAGAGGATTTTCACAAGGCGCCTTGGGAAATGGAGAGAATTCAGCTAATGCTTTTCTTTTTTCCCTTCTCCATTTTTTATTTCCTGTAATTCCTAAGAACAGCGACAGTCAAAGGCATCCAACAGTCACCCTTCCAGGGCCCAGCGTTTCTCCACAGCGCTCCCATGAAGCAGGCTGGGGACAGCATCGTAGACACTTAGCTAACATATCTTGTATGACTAACACTTAAGGAAGGTCTATTTTCCAGTTCAAATAAAAGCTGAAGTATGTTGTCAACTCCCTTTTTCGTTTTAATTCCACACTACAAAAAACACCCACAGGAAAAGCCACCTCACATTCTGCCTCCCCAGCACACAGACCTCGCCCTGCTCCTCTTCCAATGACTTAATCTCACAAAGAAATTAATTTATTTTCACACCACCCTCCCCAACTCACAGGCAAGGTAGGGAACACCCCAACGAGCAACCTCACAGAGAGAAGAAACAAGTTGAACACAGACCAAAAGCACCAAGAGGCCAGGAAGATTTAGGAAATCTCAGCCTTATTTTGATGCTGCCGTGCTTAAATCCCTTTTTGATGTTCAGATTTGAATAGGAGTTTCTCAGAAAGTACCACGGGAAAGTGACTTACGAACAGCAGAAAGTCACAGGGTCAGACAAAAAATATCCACCCGTGCACATGGAGGGGAAAAGCGGCTGCCTGGGATAAAGGAGGAAATTAAAACTGTGGAATATGAAATTATATCCAGTGTCCTGCATGATTCCAGGGTTGCTGAGTTAAACGCAGTGAGTAAATAAGAGAAATCCAAACCCAAGCAAATCTCTAGGATGAGACAAAATTCATTCCAGGGTGTTAGAGCAGATTTGAGGAAGGAAATGTATGTGCCAACAGCAATTACTATGGAGAACTCGCTGAGCACAAGTCTAGAAGACTGGAAAATTGGAAAATAACAAACCAAATGTGGTATCAATATGCAAAAAATGAGAGCAAGCCTGGCACAGGAAATTACAGGGCTATCAGCTTAATATTCATTACATATAGGAAAATGCAAGGTCCCCATTGTATACAAGACTGTAATTAAATCAAGGGGTTCTGCTGAAATCAACTGCTTGTGATGTTTATGAATTAGCAGCAGATTCAAAAAGCAGCCGCAGCCTTAGCATTCAGCCCCAGGCCTGGTATTATTTGTTACAATCTATAAACCAGCCCTGGTGAGAAGTTTTCTCCTAGATAGTGTAAATTTAAAATCTCTTCCTCAGAGGTTTTTGAGGGTTTTTTGTTTGTTTGTTTGTTTTTCTTTGCATGTGATTCAGCGCTGAGGAGGATTAGCACAAACGGGCCATCTGAGGCCAGTATCTGGGGGAAAATGGTTCGGGCTGATTTACTGATGCTCTGGTGGTCCCATCCGAGGCCAGAGCCATGCGGATTTCTCTTGAGATCTCTATGTCCATGTTGCAAAAGCTCCTACAGTGCACCTAGCTTCCAGAAATGCATTCCACAATACTTTCTTACCCCTAATAACCTCCAAGACAAATTGTGAATGAACACAAAGAGCCTATTTTAAGTGTGCAGTTGCAGATACCAAACAGGATGTTGAAACACAGCAAGCAGCACCAGAGAGAAAACACAAGTCTCTTCACTTTCATCACACGTTTCTTACATCAAGAAAACAGATGGAGAAATTACACAGAACCTTGCTGTGTTTTTTAACTCAAAATAAGATCTTTGAGAAAATATCTTCTTGGAATCTCTGTGTTTACACCACCAACGCCGAATAAAAGAGCTTGCCACTCGTTTATAACGAGCTAAAATGAAAACTCTACAACAGTCCAAACCTGGAAAGGATTTAAAAGCATATATCTAGATTTCAAATGCCATCTTGAAATTTAATTCCATTCCGAACTTTTCCCCCCAGACCTGGCAATATGGAGAAAAAAAGGAAACTAATGGATGCAACAGGCAACTCTCTACTTTCTGGCACTCTTCTGGCAAGAGAACTTGGGGTTTATTAAGCCTTTGAGCACTTTTTCTTTTTGACTTGGCCTTTAAAGAAATAAGTCTCCTCCAACATGACTCTGACTTGAGAATGGACAGACATGCTCTATTTTCCCCAGGTCCATTTTGAACCTTCCAGCTGATTTCAGAAACACCTGACAGAAGCACGAAGGCCCCAAAGAAACAGGTCTGTGTGTGTATATGTGTATATATATGGATATTTATTAATATCATGAAAGCAAGTAGCTGGGTAGACAAGCTACCCAGATATCAGCAATGACCGAGTCCATGAGGGAAAGGCTGCTGCTTCATCAGGACCCAAGGGGGTACCAAAACTCACCTCTCCCCAGCCTGTGGCTCAGGAATCTCATGTATTTGTGCATATTGGTGTGTGTCCCCTTCACTGGTACCACAACAGGTTCCAAAGAAAAAGGCACCAGGGGGTCAAGTGCTCAGGTTTCGGTTAAACGTGCTCAGGTAGGAGGCAGGGGATTGTGCTTTTCTAACGAAAGACCTGAGATTCAAGCAAAATCTGTTTGTCTTACCTTCATCAATATTGATAGGCCAGGCATCAGCTGTGGAGAGCCAGCCAGACCATTGCTCGGGGTCACTTCTGGTACCAAGGGGTCTCTGAGGGGCTCAGCCCAGTTTCAGCTCCATTCTTCCCCAAAAAGACCTGGATTCAGGCACCAAGAGCAGTTTTGGCAGCAGCTGGCAGAACACGATTCAGTTAAAATTCACCTGAAGAGGAGGAAATGAAAATCCTCAAGGCCACAAATTAGAAATCGTGACTTGACAGAACAACAATTTATAAATAGAAAGACCTATTTCCTGCAAAAATCCTGCGGACTGAGTATTGGAGACTAATTAGCAGACTGAATCACCAAAAATAATTAAAAAAAAAAAAAAAGCCATTTTCCTGTTACTCATGAGAAGATATTACTTTTCTAGCACTTTTCCTTTGGCACTGGTGATCAGCAGAATCCTGTGGGCACTTCACAGCTCCTCCTTGCTTGCATTTCCTTCCTATTCCAATAGAACACAGTAAGGTAAAGGACAAAATTCATCATTGGCCATTCCTGCTATAGCACCAGTAGCTGCACACTGCCTTTTTCCTCCAGATTATATGATCACGGAGCAGGAAGGTGAGAGTGCACCTAAAATGCTTTGCTAAAAATGCCAGCTCCATCCAAGAGGATGCTGAAGCACAGACTTTCCCACTAAATTCACTATGAAGATAAACAAAAAACCCATCACCCAGCCCCAAGCAGACTTTTGTACAACCCTGTGTAGAGATGGGAACCTCAGGGTTCACAGCCTGGGGACAAAAAGTGGAATTGAAGCAGCGTGGCCATCACTCACATGCCATCTGAACTGCTTGAGTGGGATCCGTCTGCACAAAGCCTTGGCTTCACCTAACGGAGAAATCAACTCCAATATCAGTACCACAATACATTAAAGAAGGAAAAAAAAAAATCACAAAACAGGGTTCTCAGAGTGCTTTGGGCCCTTTCCCTAATGACTTCGCACCCACACAAGATCACACACACACAGAACGTACCTCACTCCGGCTTCTGAAGGAAAGCCAAGTTCTCAATTGGTTGCAACACAGATGGATCTTTTCGCAGCAGCTCCTGCTGGATTGTCCAGCAGTTTGTTGTCTCCGATGACATGGAAAAGACACAGGCACCGCAGACCGCTGCAGCCTTCCCCAAGCGCTGGTGGGAACAGCCCGGGACAACTCACAGGTAAACGGGGAACCAGAGATACTTCAGAGAAAGGGGAGGGAGGAGAGGTGCAGAGCAATTCTGAACAGAGAGAGACAGGCTGCAATGGACCGTGTGACCGGTCTCGATCCCGGGGTCCCTTGGGGCATCCTCTTCTAGCTGTGACCTTGGGCTGTCCCCAGGAGCCACCCCAGCACTGCCCAAGGTCACCGGCCGCTCCAGCGGAGCAACACAATTCTGCCAATTCCCTGCAGAAATCAGCGCAACGGGATACAACGTAGTCCTGTGAAACGCCCCAGTTGAGCGCGGGGCTGTTCAGGGAAGGCTCTGTTCTTTTATTACCAAATTAACTTTAAAAAAAAAAAAAAAATCACTTTCCACATCAAAGATCTTAATCCTCATGTAAGAGAGAGGGTTGGTGAAAAAAAAGAGGTACTTAGAAAACACATTTTAAAATTTAAAACACTACTTGCGCTGATGCTTCTGGCTTGTAAAGAACTCCGGCTTTTTGTCTCATAAAGTACTCCGAGATCTCATTTGCAAACTACCACTGCTAGCTACTCTGGTTTTTTGCTGGCTGCTCACTTACTCTTTGGGGATTTCATATTCTTCTAAATTTTGTAAATGGCCACTAAAGTGGAGATGAACATTATAAAATACATTTCAATCACCCTCGCAATTTAGACTAATTCATTGGCAACCGTACAAAATGCTATTTACAAGGTACTTTCATCAGCTGGTATCTGGCATTAAGTATTTTGAATCAATCTACCATCATTTTCATCTCTTATTTTTCATACAGGGGAAATTATTGATCGAAGCTTTTCAGCCTCATTTAATATACTGGAATAGGCTTTAAATTTTCCCATGTAAACCTCAGTGGAGATTAGCAACTCTGTCTTGCTTAATGCAACACAAATCAGGCTCCCTGATGAGACCACAATATTGTACATGACATCATGACCACTTTACTAGTTGATGGGCACTGGAGACAGGCACCTGCTAGAAACCCCCCAGGGACTCAGCACTTGAGTTTAGTTGGACTTACCGGGCAAGGCTGGTGCCTTAAAGGGAAAAAAACGTTACCTTCACCTCTCAGAAGCCACTACAGTACCACAGATTAACACATGGGGTGGATTTGTGGGGAGGCAGAGCTTTTTTCCACTGCTCTTATCAAGTTTGCATTCAGTTTTTGAATCGCATTCAGTTTTGCATTCAGTTGCTATTGCCATGGGTGTGTTCAAAACGCTGGATTAGATCTGGGTACGTTGAGGACAGAGAGCTTGGCTGAATTTTGATGAACTCGTTCTTGAATAAATAAGCAAAACATCGCTGAATAAGATACTCAGCCAGCTTCAATAAATACATATGGTAACAAAACAGCCAGCTAGACAAACAGAATATATCACACTGGAATGAGCACTGATGATTTTGTAACGACTCCGGCAGCTTTCAACATATTAGATACCACTGAAAAAAACAATATGCAAATGCCTGAGTCCAGTTTACAGTCAAAACCACGTTCTGCTTGCGTTACCAAAGCAGCAGTCAGTAACACAGCACAGCACGCAGCCCTCTCCCTTATCCAATTTAGTCTGGAGCTAATTGCAGGCGGTGCCACAGGACGCTGTGCGACATCCAGACCTCCACGGTGACACTTTGCATTGGAGATCCTATCAGACAGGGACGTCAGGGTGGATTGAGTGGGAATACCAAAGTGTTTTCTCAGGAGGGAACACAAGACTGCAAATGATATTACAGCCGAAGCCCAGTGCAAGATAAAAGTGCTGAGAGGTGCTGTGGCATCGCAATATTGCACTCGATGCAAAACAAGAGAGAATGAATGTGCTCAACGGCTGAACTTCCAGTGGTCCATTTCATGGACTAATTTGTGTGCAGGTTGATACTTTCAGTATGTTTCTGTACTAACAGAGAATAATCATAGGATAAGTAGAGCAAGGTAAGTACATATGCTGCCATTGTTTTCTTGCAGCATAATAGCATCATCAATGAAGCCTGAATGCAGCCCAATTAGCATACAGTAATTAGAATCGCTGCTGCTTTTTCATTTACTTCTGCACACCACAATGAGGTGTTGGTTGCAGTATGAAGAGCTGCAATCCTATAGATAATGCTGTTTGTGCAAAGCATGTATGCTGTTCTCTCATCAAAAGAAACAAGGGAGACATTAAACTGCCTAAAGCTGCTAAAAATTCAATTTTGGCCTGACTCAGGAAAGTCTCGAGCTTACCCAAAGAATATCTAAGCACAGGCTATGTTCCCAGGGGATGAGCACACCTGTAATACATGTTGCCTTTAAAGGCAAATAGAAGCTTTAAGGGAAAATCTGATTTTCTATAAGACATTATCTTTCAGCCTGTAACTTTTAACACTTTGTTGACTGCTGGTTAGAGCTCAGACAAGCCTCAGCAACATGACTGAAGAAACCCTGTGTAATTGTCCTGTTTTGCTACGTGGCTGCCCTCAGGAGGAGCAGATGGCAGATATTGGGCGAGGGCTCTTTCGGAGCATCCAGTAACCAGGCATTTGCTGAAGTGCAGCTTGGCTGTGGACTATTTATAACCCAGCCACTGCTGAAGAGTCTCTTAATGCTTCTCCAGACTTCACCGGCTAACTTTTATGGCCCATTTATGACC
This sequence comes from Pampusana beccarii, assembly GCA_013399365.1. NCBI lineage: Eukaryota > Metazoa > Chordata > Aves > Columbiformes > Columbidae > Pampusana > Pampusana beccarii. Next base: position 821,892 of record VWYH01000026.1, read on the forward strand.
CGTTTCAACAAAGCAGTTAAACATGTTCCAGAACTATACGGTATCTATATGTAAATAAAGCAAATTGTACTTGGCTGGTACCCAGGCTCTCCATCACTTCCCCATGCAGCCAAGCCGGTCTGCACAGTCCTGAGTCCTACAGCCGCCCAGGCTGGACTTGGGGCACCAGGACTGTCCTAACAGAGCTCTGTGTGAGGCTCACTTCTCCCTTTTCCTTTGAAATCTGCCCTGCAGCAGCTGGAACTCATCACTAGCACCACAGCCTCACTGGCGGGGGAGATGCCCGACCTGCTGCATCTCCCCTGCTGCTCCCAGGACTTGCAGCACACAGTTATACCACCCAAACCCAGCTTAATTAGCATTTATACCAAGGCTGGAAAGTCAGAGGTTAGTGGACTGGTGTGGAGCGGCTTAAAAACCAGCAGGTTTAATGTGTTTTGTTCATATACCCCACAGGAGAAGGTAATCACATAAGCCAGGGTGGAGGACGTGGTACTTTCTACGACTAAAAACCATAATACAACAAGAAAGGGCATATAAGGAGAAGCCTTACATAAGATGTAGGTTTTACAAACTTTATAAAGACTCTCTCAGCACCTGTCAGTGGCAGGAACCTCCTGTGTGCCAACCGGTCTGAAATGGGAAGGATAGAAAAGTGCCTTCCATTTAAAGAAATGGGTTGTGAACGTGCTGTCAATGTCTGTGATTCTTTTTATTGATTTACAGCGCGTAAGCCATAAATCATTCTACCTTTTACTGAGCCTATAACTATGCATCACTCTGTCAGGGAAACTCCTCAAATTTTAATGGGGACGTGCAAGAAAACAGACTTCTCTTTCATCGACTGGGCCAGACGAGCTGCAATGGCCAAGGTGAGATTTAACACACGCGGCGGGGCGGGCACCTACAGACAAAGCACTTAATTTGAACAGCTGTCCATACCTACTGCTCTTTCTCTCTTCCAGGATTGATCTTTGGCTACAAGGGGACAGATACAAGCCATACCTTCATCAGCTGGCGCTGGCTGGAGCAGAAGCAGTGTTTCTTCTCAAGGTGGATCTGCCCATCGCAGCAACACTACCCTCTGCCAGGATCTCAAACCAAAAGTATCAATCCTGTTTTACAACAGATTTTAGGAGAAAAACTTGTGTGTAACAAACTTAAGGATGAATTTCCGACTGAATTCACTTGGAACAAGGATCCCACCTACTCTTTCCAGCTCTTGGGAAGAAGTCCTACAGAGTGAGGTAGCTCAGGTCTGGTTCATCCACTGCATTCAGCAGTTACGTTCTTCATACAAAAATCTTCCCTGGAGGCCAAGACTCAGCTAAAGGCTCCTACAAAATCCAGCTGTGTTCTGCAGAACTTCCCTAGGTTCACTCCCAGCAAATCCACGAAGATCTCCTCTACAAGGGGAACAGCACCGAGCCATCTGGATTTTGGGGTGCTGCATAAACCTGGGATCAGTGAGGACTTCGCATAAAGAGAGCTTGCAAAGCACCACCTACTCGCACCAAAAAGTCTTCTTTCCTTGGTCGTTCCTGTCATGCTTGGGTTGTTTTATGTTTTAAATAACCTTGCTGATCTGGCTCTTAAGGCAGATCATTCTTTGTATGCTAATTTAAGCCCAAAGGCAAAAGTGATTTCACCTTCTTGACTCCAGTATTGTGAGTCTCGCACAGGTGTAAAATTAAGGGTGTGATTTAATGCTTTGCTGAGGGAGAACTGCTTGCTGTGTGAGCACAGGGCTCGCTGGATTGGGACCTCGCTGCTTTAGGTTTTCTGATTAAACATCCCCACCAGATTACACCGTAGGAGGTTCCGAAGAGCGGTTCTCTGCCAGAGTGAAGCAACTGGGATAATTCAGCTCTTTTGCTTGCTCAGGGCTGATCACTGAAGGGGCAGAAATTAATTTCCTATAAACACAGGCATATTTTTTTTCACTGGCTTGGCAAATGCAGTTGTAAAGAAGCCATTAGAGGAGCTGATCTTTATGATGCGTGACTTTGGCTTGTCCCAATGGGGGATATTTTATGAGGCATTTACATAAACATATACAAATCAAAACGGCCAGCTGTGCTCCTGTACCTGCCATGTATAGATGCTCCAGCTAATTCCAGGTCTGCACAATCAGCCACCCTGAGATGGGATCAGGTCGAGCATCTGGGATGGACAAACTGAAGCACGATTTAATTTACATGCCCAGTCCCAAAATTATGGGACTTTGTGTAGCTGCCTCAGCACACGGATAGGCCCATGGAAACAAATAAACTATTAGCTTCTCTATGATGCCTATCAGTGGGCATGGTATTGTCCATCAGGACCCCACTACAGTCCCTCTAAAAGACATTACTTAAAACATTTGGCCCAGGACTTAACTGAAGAAGAGGTTTTGGAGTCTGTCTTGTTATAAGCTTACTTTGGGCATTGCTTGGTGGAAACTCAACAGTCAGAAAGTGTTACCACCACATCAGGATCAGAAACAGTGCAGGGTGACACTGACAACACATTTTCTTATGGAAGACCTGGATGGTGCAGGACTTCATTCTCAGTATCTAGAATTCAGTGCCTAAAATTCACTCCGTTGTTCGTTATACTCACAAACATTTATTCAGCTTGATCACCTCAGCCAAGGGCAAGGAAGGAGCCAGAGGCAGAACTCGAGTCCCCGATTTTCACCTTGCCATTTCCTCCATTCGCCTTCTCAGCTTTCATCTCCCTCCGCATGTCTTTATCCTACTCGACATCAGCCAGTTGGCTAACTGTTGCACTTACTGCTGCTATTGTCTTTCAAAACATCAATCCTGGGCAGCTGACATCAGTTCACACACATTTGTGCCTTTGCCAGGTTCCAGTCTTCAACTCAAGCAGTCGTGTCCCCATCAGGCAGCTGCAAACACCCAGGTCACGTTGTCGCTGTGCCCTCCAGCCAGGGCTACTCCAGCGCCTCCATCCTTTAATTCCTTCTCTGCTGCCCGTGTGAAGCCAGGCTTCTCATCGGGGAAGGGAAAACTGCTGACTCAGCTAAATGCTGGAGCCTGGGGAAGGTGTCTCTGAAGGCTGATTGTCAGGCCAGGCTTAGCAGCTGATCGAGCTGAATTAAGTTCTCTGCCTCCTGTTTATTTCTTTAAATGACACAGGGCCCCTTTGTACTTCCCAGTCAGGCTTGTTAAGCTTATGTCTGGCAATGATTCGTATTGATTTGACAGGCTTCCTCGTGCTCGCAGATCTGCTCTGACCACTGAGAGTTGTTTAATTACAACAAAGAGATGAAGAATTTCTGGGAACCTAAAAGATCCATCTCAAGGGATCCGAATAAGAATTAACGCAGAAAACAAGAGCAGTTCTGCAAAGATACACCACAGCTTCTTAACAGTGAAAATAGTTATTCTGAAGAGTAGTAGATCCTACAGAAAACAGCCTTCCGCTAGGTGATCTTACAGAGATGCTCTTTCCCACCTCAAATGAAAAACACATTGTAGCTGGATGTTCCATACACGGATTTTCCCGGGAGAAGATCCTCTACAAGCAAATTAACACCGCTGCTCTGCATGTTCCTGATCTCTCGCCTCACAGGCAAACACACAATTCTTAGTCCCAGGGTACTCACCAGGCCTGGTTTGAGAAGTACTTGGACTGACGGAGGAGGACAAGGAGGCTGGTGGCCCCTCTGGGGCATGGGGCACGTTCAAGCCCCTTCCCTCTTCCCCCAGCTATTTACTCATACTATCCGATCCCTGTTAATACATATAAAAGCTCAGACCAGCTGCTCCCTGAGCAGCCAGGAAATGACAGCTGAAGTCTATTTGAGAAACTACATTCAATGGATGGGGAAGAGAAAAAACACATTGCTTTGAAAGCATGGCCTGATTTCCTCTCCGTTTCCATCAAAAGCAGTTTTCCAAACTCTTCTACTATTTTGCCAGCTTTCGAAATAAGGTCACCTCCCTGAATAAGCTCTGTTTGATTTCAGCCGGCTATGCAGCCTGATCAATACAACTGTCCCTCCTCTCCACCTCTCCTGGTCTGTTCTCATTTGCTTGAAACTACATCTGAACCGCACGTGTTTCTCCATCATCTGGAAGACCTGCACATATTAGAGAGGACCACGGCTTCTCTGTGCCTGCTGCCCCAGAGACAGCTCAGATCAGCTTAGACTGGCCTTGACATCTGTACTAAGATTGTTAACTGGTTATCTGGCCTTTTGATTACTGGTTTCAAGAACGGTAATTGGCTCCCTAGCAGGTCTTAGTATCCCGAAGGTGTAGAAAAGTGGCTGGGGATGAAAAGAGCCGTGGGTTGGAGCAGCTCTCACCCTTTTCCAGAGGCTTTCAGATCCCAGAGCGAGGTCTGAGCCGGGTCTGCTTTGGGACTTGATCCAGCCCCCAAAGAACACAAGATGGGATGGGACAACAGGTACCTGGAGGAAGTTTGCTAATTCTGGCATTTACAAGCCGAAAGCGGGGTTCCTGAGCTGCAGCCACGGGGTACCACTCACACAGCCCTAGAGCTGGATGCTTCCCCACACAAAAACCACACAGCGCACACCCCACTGGCCTTTTTCCCCTTTTAGGGGTTGAAGATGCTTTGTTTAAGTCCTGCATGAGGTGCGCAATGAATTTAGAAAAAGATTAAGGTAGCAGCTTCTGTGGTTTTCCGGGACTGGAGCCCTCCAGTGCTTCCCTGTTGCTGAAGTCTTTCCTCTTGCCCTCCAACCTGGCTCTGACTGGTCCCCAGCGACAGGCTCAGATACACACAAATGCCAAACCACCGAGCTTGATTCCACTTCGCAAAGCCACCACGGGAGAAAGGGAAGCCTCTCCCTCCTCACGAGCGATTGTCTTTAACTGGATACAAGAGTCAGGCTGGGAAGTACCATCGGTTCAGAGCCATTCAGTAACACCTAACAGCTGGGTTAATTTGAAGTTGGGGATCTGAAAAGCTTTCACATCAGTTTGCGGCTGCAAAACCAGGCCAGCCCACCCTTTCGGCAGCTGAGTGATCAGAGCACAGCATCAGTTCTAAAAGCACTCAATGGTATTCTCATCCATCATTTTCTATCCCTTTATTTATTTATTTTCCCCAAACTGGTGGGTATTGATTATCCAGTCTACAGACTTGCGTAGATCAATACCTGTTTTCAGGAGAATATTGTGCGAAGCTAAAGAAATTAGTTTATTTTGTAATGGGGAAGAAACAGGGTGTCAATCAGACCTTTGGACTTTCCTGTCAAGGCAATGCAGTGCTCCATGCTAAAGTACAAAACTATGAGACAGCAGAAATAAGCCAGGCTGGTAGGAAAAGGGACTTGTGTTTTGTAGGAAAGGAGGCAGCAAGGGAAGAGGAATGGAAGCACCACAGTGGAAATGCTGCCCATCCCGAAATCCCCTTAAAGACCTACCACTCACTTGTGCTTTTCCTTTCCTGTAGCACAAACCTGGCCCTTGGCCTTGCAGTGACGAGCAATTTGTCATTTCACCTGGAGCAGTGAGTAAAGTAACGCTTTTTTCAGTCATATGCACAGCAGTTAATTAGACCCCACCTACACACTGCTGCAAGGCAGCAAAACCCAGCAGAACCCGAGGCTGAGATGTTCACATCTACATAATCGCCAATAAAAATCCACAAGAAATGGAAGTTGACATCCCAGAGAAACCTTGATTTTCAGCCTTTACACCCAAACCACAGGTTACCAGCATCATGAGAAGATCTAGATGTCACTGCCAAGACCAGGCCCCAGTTGCACGAGCTTGTCTACCAGCACATGTGAAGACACAGGCCCTTCTCCGCAGAGTTTGACCATCTATGCTAACAAAGCTGGCGGTGTCCTGATAATCTCCATAATAACCAAGCAGAGTTCATATAGAGAAATAATACTTTATAACTGACTACACAATCCTCAAAAGAAAAGAGAACTTCCCCCAGAGTTCAGCACACAAACCAGGATATTTTCCCGAGGAATTTCCTTGCTCCTACCAGCCTCCTCCATAACCAAGTTGTTTGTTGAATTTCTCTCTTGGTACCACGCAGCCTGGGAGCAGCTGCAGGAGACACGAGCTTTGCTTCTCTAGCAAGCACTTTCAGAGAAAAACCTTGACAATATCGACGTTTGCAGTCAAAGGAGCAAAAGTCACTTGACTGCCCATGTCTTTTCCTTGGAAATAACAAAGGTACCAAGGGACCAGAACTACAAAAATAATACCTGGAATTTGATACCATAAAATGAAAACCTTCACCTGGCACAGGTGCTCACAGGAAATTACGCTTCTGCAAAGAAAAAATAAAATTACTCGGGTTCCCCTAGGTGCAGCTACTTTCTTCTTTAATTTGCATCTCCTGTCCAGATTTGACTTTATTTAGCATCAGTGCCATGTTGGTACAGCATTTCTATTTCTTTTAAACTGTATGTCCCCGTACGAGGTACAGCCTGTGCAACTGCTCTGTACTGCTCTCCAATTAAGCTGCATACCGAGAACATGTTGACATTGTTAAGGTTAATGACCTAATGATGAGCACCAGGAAACAGGTTTGCAATAAAATGCTCTGTACTGATTGCTTCCATGATGAATGCGAACAATATGTTGGACTGGGAACAATATGTTAAACAATATGTTGTGGTTTATCAATGTCACGGCACAGCGCTGCCGCAGTGGCTGCTGTCTGGTGATCCTCAGGAGGGTCACTTTGAAAGGAAAACAAGACACCATCCATTCTCGCAGGGAAGGAATGGGTAGTACCAACCATAAGGAAGGAAGAAGAGCCTGATCCTGCCTAGCTCGGGATCATCGGGAACTGGGGACCAGACCTGGTGTGGAAACAGAGATTTGTTACACCTGCCACTAGAAATGAACCACCTTCTAAAAGGCTAAGTTAAAATAATACAAGGACTGGAGTTTAATGTAAGACAGATTTGGTGCCCCTGAGAAACAGGCACAATGAAGCAGACATTAATACAGAGGAACAGCCCAGCTGCTATATGAATAGATATAAAAATTTAAGAGCTGAAAAACAGACCTTCTAAAGAAGTATTTCCCTTCTTCATAGAAAAGTTAAATTTCTTGGTGGGGAAAAAAAACCAACCAACCCTTTCACCTTAAAATGTCTTGGTTGGAACAGTAACTGCAGGGCCTTGGTGCAGGTGATGCAGAACCTCAGGGGGCTGCTCCGGGCATCTCCAGGGCACAATCACAGAGGAGTCGGGACACAAGCCGTCTGTTGCCACCCGCACCGTGCAGCTGTCTGTCCAACAGCAACAAAACCCCGCAGGAGCAGCACCCGCAGCGCAAACTCCCCAAACTCCAGCTAATTAGAACCACCTCAGCATCAAAACACAGAAACCAGGGCACGCGGCTGAGCTCTCCAGCAGCACGAGCCACCTCTGCGGCTGCCCAGTTTGGGCAAAGCACAACTGTGCTAACAGTAAAACGTTCACGAAAGCCACCAGTTGGGCAAATAACCAAACCTTCCACACAGCCCAGGCAGAAAGCTCAAACTCACACCCTTCGGAAACAGAGAAACACTGAATGTGAGGGAAAACAATGCTCAGCTGAGCAAAAAAACGCCACTTTGCATCAACACACGCAAACTTATTTTTCAAAGAAGGTGAAGTAACCATGTGCAAACCCCCTCACTAGGAAGGGCACAGACAGCTTGACACACTCACCAAGCAAACCCTCTGCACACACAAAGCTGAATCCTCCTTTGAGTTCCTCCCCTCCACCCACAGCCCCCAGCTGAAGCATAATCACAATACAGGTGGTTTCAGTATATGAAAGGAAAAGTCTAGCCTAGGTAGGCTTCTGAGAGCTCCTTAAGCTCTGGTGTCAGTGTCAGAACTTTGGCAGCAGTGACAGGTAGCAACCGCCTTCCCTTGGTGCTAGAAGCAGGTGGCGATTTTAGCAGAAGGAAATATCTGGAAGTAACCCGTGACCCTTTGGCAAAAGCTATCAATGAAATAGTTCACTGAGGCGCTGGTAATCTCACCACAGAAGTGAAGAGAGACTGGGAGAGCCTGTCCAGGCTGACACGTGGGCTCAGGGAGGATGGACGAGGTTTTAGACACCTCAGACCTGCAATAAGAGAGAGAAAGGCTTCTCTGGGGGGAATTCAGAGAGCATTTGAGGAATGTTTCCTTAAATCCCCACTGACTATAAAAAGACACTAACTCTTTAACTGAATTAAGCATGTAATATTTGGCAGTGCAAATACCTCTCTCCCCCACACATGGTCATGGGTTTGCGTGAATTTATTTGCAGCTCTTCCTAACAAAGGAGAAATATTTAGAGCATTGGACTGGGAGGCAAGAGCCTGTGTTTCTGCCCCTAGGTCTGAGTTAAGAAAAATCATTTAGCTCAGTGATTCAGGAAAACGAATGCCCTACATTTTGGCAGTAAAGCTGGGTAACAGTTTCAAATATTCAGCTAATAGATCTTGGGCTCCTTGGTCACCTAGGAGCTTTGAAAATGTTATTCTGCATCTACCAGAGTGAGATGAATTTTATGCACTGCTGTCTTCAACACATTCGAGGCTTTCCTATGAGAAGTTCCACATTAACTTGTTTTATTTCGGTTCTTCTCTGGAAGCCAAGCTTTCCCTGAAACTCCGGCTTCAGTGTCAGGTTCGGAGGGGCTGACCGTAGCTCTGTGCTCTTTAAGAGATACAGGCTCACTAACATCAACCATGTAGTTGTATTCACCTTAGTATCAGAGTGGTAAATTTTTACTCTCTGACTCATAAAGAAAAAAAAATGCATTCCGTGTAGAGAAAATTTACTCTCTGTCAATACCAATCCAATTTTAGAGCAAATAATTTAATTACAAACGAAAGAAAACAACAAAAGCCAAGGAAAGCCAGTACTTCCCCAGATGCAAGAACATGTCAACTCATTTCTAATTCAATTTGACTGGTGATATATCCTATATGATCTCCAAAAGTCATTCAAGTATTTATAATGATGTTAGTTGAAACAAAGGCTTGGAAAGACCCCGGCTTTATGGAATGAATTTCAAAACCATATGCAGGGATTTAGCTGTATGACACCCATTAAAAATCAGTAGGTTCCTGGAGGCTAAAATCCTTGAAAACTGACCTCTGCCAACTTGAAACTGTCTGTGCCGTCACATTAAAAAGCTGCAATGCTTATAGGTTAATGCTGAAACCCTCTGATGAGAACAAATGAGCTTAAAAAAATACCTTGCTTCTATTGCTCTGGAAATACAAAGCCAGCTAAACGAAGCTCTGATTCTGCATAATCTTGAACAGAACGGCATCCAGTTTGAACTTGTCTGTCCTGAAGTCCACAGGCTTTCATCGGTTGGGGGCCTTTTTATTTCCAGCAATCTCAGCAGTTCTGAGGGTTCAGAGCAAATGTGGGGGACACATTGTCTTGGAAACTTGGTGGGGAGCACCCAGGGCTGCTGGTACCTCTGACCTTGCACAAACCCTTCCACCTCCCTAGAGCCCTGCTTAGAAAAGGTGATGTGCTGGAAAATCACCACCAGCCACCCCACGCCTTGCCCATATCTAACCTCAGAGACCGGGGCATGTTGGAAACCACGTTAACATGCTGCAGCTTACACCGTTTCAAACGGGCTGAGGAATTTTTCCAAGTATGAGTTAGACAGTCTCGGGAACGGAAAACAAATAGTCGACCATCTCTGGCTGCCAGGGCTGCAAATACGCACTCCCTGGCCTATGGTACGAACAAAAGGTTTAGATAGATGTGCTTTTTAAGCTGGAAAGGTTTTAGAAGCCATCACTCCCAGCTGTTAATCACAGCTCCCAGCTGCAGCTCTGCCCCACGGGGGGTCCATCTCCCATCGCCGCTGAGCAAAACTGGCTCCGCTTGCTTGGCAGTGGGCGAAGGGCTGTGACTCTGAGTGGGGACAGGATGGCTGTAGGTGTCCTTTTGTAACAGCAGAGTCTGCCCACAGGCTCTCCTTCAGCTCCTGAAATACTGCAGCTTGCTGCTCCACATATCACATTAATCTGGCAATGACTGAGGAAAAGGAACCTCCAAGGCGTCCTGCAAAAAGCCCTGCTCGCTAAGGAGCGCTCGAGGTCACCTACCGCTGGCATCTGAAGGACAGACACCCTGCCTGAGTCACCTGCTGAGACATTCTCCCCAGTCAATGGGTGATTCATCCCGCCAGCCCTGTATTTTGGGAGGGGGTGAGTCAGGCTCTGCGCCTGCCAAACCTTCTCAAGGGAGCCTGGATGCCTGATTTTGAGACGAGTGGAATTACGCAGGCTAGAGCTGAACTCCGGTTACCATAGTTATTATTTCATCTACAAGCGAAAAATGCAATTGTTGGGTCTGTTGTGGGGCCCTTCCCTGAGCAATATTAATACAAAGAAACCATCAAAATTAGCAAACACCAGCAAAACTCATAATTTTCACTTGACACGTGTCAGGTGGGATTTGGCCTTGTGCATTAGCCTTCCAGTTGAGACTGGGATCCTTTCAGAAAAGTCATGAGTCACCCCTTTGATGTGTGCTTATCTACTGCTCTGCACTTCGGAAGGAAAGGGAATCGCACCGGTTCCTTCACGTTGAGGTATTTGCCTTGCTAATGAAGACAGTGCATATTCACTTTTGATCTGCCGAGAAATGGAAAGTGAAAAATTAAAGCTGATTTCCACCACTAATATTGTCACTGAACATCACCGCACTGTCTCCGGGCTGTGATCTATATGCACGCTGCTGCCTGGGGGGGGTTGATGCCATTTAAAAACATGTCAGGCTGGTTGGCCCCAATGGATGCACCGAGTATGAACTCCCCAATGCAGCGCTGCTCTGTCCCGACTTTGTGCAAAGCTCTCCGAGTTCCCTTAACAGAGAAACAACATCAACATCTGTTTAAATCGACATCTCCAATATTTGGTTTAAAACTGGATCCCACTCAAAGGCATGTACTAGGAAAAACCTGGCATCCTTTCCCATCAGCTGGCAAATCCTTCCCTCTTGACCACAGTTGGTTTGCGTCTGCGAGGTGGATGCTCGGTGTACAAAAGGGTTTTCACCATTTTGTGTTCTTCTCCAGATCTCAGATGCTCGTGCACAGCACAAGCTGCTGGAGGCTCCTGCTCTGAGACTAAGGAGACATTCAAGGGATGAAACGTTTGCTGATACAGAGCTTGGACTTGGATACAGGGGAGCTTCAAAACAAAACCCATCTCCCTTTAATGCAGCAAGTATCTGCTTCTCACCCAAATTTCAGAATAACGTCACTCAGAGCAGCAGAAATTGTTGTCATTCTCTGGAACAAAGGAGATCAAAACCCCATCCCACTGAAGTCCCTGGCTAAAGCCATGAAAAGCAAGTTTTGACCCTAAACACCTTGGGGTCTGATATCAGAACAAGTTAGTAGAAAAGCTTCTATGGCAACATGAACACATCGTCCATCCATCAGGATCCTCGATCTGTATGAACGAAAGAGAAAACGTGGATAAAAGGGGCTAAAGCAGCAGAGGGACCCAGTGTTCAACAGAGCTGCCTCCTCTGTTGTGCCACTGAAATGGCGCTGGAAACACAAAGTTCATACAGTCACTGGGTGCTGAAAACAAGTTCGCTGAAATCTGGGCTTTTTGGTGTTTGTCGCCTCTTTTGCACAGCCCCTCGGCTCAGCCCGGTCCCCTGGAAAACACCACGTCATCCCCCGCAGCCCCGAGCCCGCCCAGCATCGTTTCGCTCACGTCGAGCTCCTTTTTATTGACTAGATCCGCAATGTGTGAAGGTCATTGCCGCACTTCACACGTCTCAGCAGTGCTGTATTTCCACATTCAGCCACTTCAGTTTGTCAATATTAACATCTGTTACTATTTAACACCTGCCACTGCTCTAACGCGGGTTTGAGCGCGCGGCGATCCAGCCCGGCACGCGTGGCAAGAGGAGGGGGGACGAGCCACACGCTCCCATTCATCTGCTGCCCAAACGCCGGCTCGCTCGCACTCCCCGAGGAGAAACAAACCCCGAGAAGCGGCTCGTCTGCTGCAGGGCCAGCAGTGGATCCATGCTGGAAGCCGCTGTTTGCTCTAACAGAGCTGTACACAGCAGCTCGAGCCGTGTTCCTGCCGTTTATCCAGTGGATCGATTGTTTTCACTGCAATGGTGGGGAAAAAGAACACAAAAACAACAACGGAAAAAAACCCGCAACTCCAAGCTGTGAACTTTATGTCAAGATTTCCCACGGTCAGAGTTTGCCCTCCCTAGGGTCCTTCTTATTATGGAAAAATAACAGCACGTGAATGTTAGCAGCTCCAAAAATGTGTGTGGCTCACGATTCATTTTTTATTTACCCAGCAGTTTAAGGAATATGTAACGCGGCCGTGACAGCTGAGTCATAACTAGAGAGGGGCTGATGCTGTAAAATTCCTCTCCATGCACGAAACTTCCCGGAGTAGAGCGCTGTTGAACTCAAAAGGTTTTCACGCAGACTTTTAAAGCCGCTCCACCCTCCCTGTATACCAGTGCAGGCCCAAATTTTACACAAACCCTGCTCTCTGGCATTTTCTGTTGCCCAGCATCAGCTTCCCGAGCCCCCGAGCCCAAGGATGCTATTGGGCACCATCCAAGGATCAACCGTGTGATGACTTTGCTGAAGCCCCAAGTTCCACGGCCCGTACCCCAAACCAGGGCTGGCCGATTCTCAGCTTGGTCAGTACAGAATATACCAGGTTTGGGGACTCGGGCTAGTGCTGGCCACAGAATATGGCTCTTGATAGTCAAATAATAACTTCCAGCATTATTTTGACATTGCTTACGCAAAACAGCAAAGCACAAGGCCTCTCGTATTGGAGCAAGACTATTGGGAATCTGAGCTAAAATAAGAATTGACTCCAAAGCAAACCCAGACGTTACAATTTCACTCTCATTGGCTTTCATTTCCACATGCCTTTGCATTGCTCGTCGTGACTGCGAGCAGAAATACCCGCAGATAGCCCTGCTTCTGAAGGACTGCCTCACCGTTCTGCAAGCTGAGAAGTCCTGAGAAACACCCAAAGCCAAGGGAAGGCACAACTAAACCGAAATGTGTTTAAACGGCTTCTTCAAGGCTCATCTGCCACCGCACACCTGCAGCCCTGATATCTCCAGTAGCCAGTACAAAGCTGCACAGATCAGAGCAAACAGCACCAAACAGATGCAGCTGTTTACAGAACGTCTCTGTGACCACTGGGACAAATTCAATCTTTCTGCTGCTGGGTTTGTTCTGCTGAAGAGGGCTCTTCATTTTCCCATTGCCTTGAACAACAGGGGATTTCATTTTCTCATGAGCAGCGTGTCTCATGAAAGCAATGTCCAACTGGGACATCATTACAATGCCTTAAAACATTTTTTTTTTTGGTAGAAAAATGCCAGTAAAATAAAATTAGTATACTCTTATTTAAATAATAGTGTGGACAATCGCTTGCAGATTCTGCAAGCCATGGCAATTAGCCAAGCTCATAATCTTTAAAAGAGGTTTCAAGTATCATCACTTTCCAACTCAAAAACTCCCTCACCCCTCTGACAAGACAAATACAATTACTGTTGATTCGTTCTACCTGTTCAGGTAAAAATCCAGCAGTTCTTTATAATTTTAAATAGTTGTCTTGAAATTCCATTGTTTGTTTAATATCTTCTTATTTGTTTAAAAGAAGTTTTGTGCCTATTCAGCTGTGCCAGCCTTGTGGGAACTTTACAGACTACTTATTCTGTGCAGATAATATCCACTAGAAATAGGAACGACTGGTCACCATATGAAGCAGTTACAGCGTTTCTGGTCCTTCTCAGCTCCTAAAGAGGATGAGAAAGGACAGATAAAAGAAAGAAAACAAAAAAAAAGTAAAGGAATGGGAAAACACTTATTCCTCCACCCGCCAAATTGCAGGAAGATGGTAAATCCCCATCTCTGCACGGCGCTGGAAGCTGTAGCACAGAGAGACTCAGCTAATCGGGCTGCTATGGAGAAAGATGAATTTGACAGCTTCTTGAAGGAACCAGAAATTTAACCAATCCTAAATGCTTTCTATTTCTCTATTTCTTCCAGGGTCTCTTATTAAATCAGGGCCTTTCATACACAATATTCTCTCTGCCTTCCGCAAGAGCACTACGATTCTTTTATATATGAGCTTATCATCTATTTTCTTTTATTCTTCGCTAACGGATTGGAGGATATTGGAAGATACCAGCTATAGCATAACCCAGGGCAAGTATTAGGTAGTGTGCTCGATAGTCCTGGGTTGTCATCAGGAAATAACAAGTTCACACATCTAGGTCCCGTGGCCTCAAGGGAACAAGAGATGCCTTGATTCAGAAACACAAATCTAAATGGCTGAAGTGTAAAATATCGGGACAAGAAGCCCTATTACAGACTATAATGAGAAACAGGCTAGAAATCTCTGAAGACCAGATAAGATTCTCCGAGAGCTAGTCATACGATGCTGCAAGTAACGGTCAAAGCCCTGAAAAACTGAAGATATAACAGGAAGGTTTTCACTCAATGACTGAATAATATAAAGAGAGAGAGATTAAAAGCTGTCAGTACAGTGGAGTTCAGCACTGGAGGGAAAAAAGAAGGAAAAAAGAAGACGACCATTTGGATAATTCTTGCACAGATTTTCACAGGGCTGGGAACATGTGAATTCAAACCTGACTTTCAGCATCTTCTTTTGCTTTCCCCACACCTTGCCACAACATTCTGTCCTTGCTGGTAAACGCAAGAGAAGTGTTTGGAAGATATTCTCTAGAAACAGGAAAACTTATGCTAGTACACAAACGTGGCAATATGCACAGCAACCTTCGTAAGGATCTGGTAGGGTTTAACAGATTTCCTCCAGCTGGCCAGTTACCGGTTCATACATACTCAGTGGCCCTTGACTATTGAATATCTTCAAAAGGATGAGCAGCAGCAGATTTTTGACAGATCCCTCTCACTCAGCCACCAGAAAACAAGAACTAATACTTAGGAAATGAAGTCAGATAAGCTTTCAGACCTGCAAATTGCTTTGCTTGGATTTTAGCTTAGCGGCAAACTCAATCCCATAGCAACATCAGCTGGTTTCAGACCACTGGGTATCTGCCTTGTAATCCAAGATTTCACCTCTTGTCTCACACAGCTTTCTTTTGACATCCATCACAAACCAAAGAGAGCACCTAAAGACAAATCTTGTCAAAACCAAGGATTAAAAGAAGGAGAAAAATCTTCAGAAAGAGATATTACAGTTGATGTTGAACTTGTCCTGACAGCAACCCCGGCATCTTCCAGTTGTCTTCAGAAAACCAGAGATGAAAAAGTGAGAGATTTTGCCAGTGTGGGGGCTGATGGCATCAACTTCCAACCGATGTTCCCGGGCTGGGAGGGTTGACAGGGCTTTCCCAGGGCTGAGGACCCACTTCTGAAACCATGACAAGCTCTGATCTCTAAAGTGCCTCATAAAGAAATGCTCTCTGTGAGGTGGAAACAAATTTGGATCACAGGTACAATAAAGTTCACAACAGTGTGGTCTGGCTAAGCCAATTCCAACCCCGGTGGAAGGCTAACGAGGGAAAAACTACCCAAACATTTACTCTCACTGTAGCTCTGACACCTCGGTGGGAGGTATAAGCACATATTGTGTTCCTGGAAGGGACACACATTTGTTACTGTGGGCAACGGCCTCTCCAGATATACTGCCTTGGCTTAGGCCATATTTGCAAGACATAGTGTTCCTTGAGTTCTCATTTCAGGTAATTGCCCTCTATTTACCTCCAAAACACTCCCAGCAGACTTTGATTTTCAATGCAGTACTAATAGTTCATATTGCTCCCAGAACATTGCAGAGGCACGGCGCTCGCTGCAGACTTAAAAAAAGAGTTTTGCAGAAAATCAGCAGAGCCATACACAATACCCCTGGCACACACGGTTGCCGCTCGACTGTCTCCGGTAGAATTACAAATAGGAAGATGACTAAGAACGTCTGCGTGTGCGTGGCACAGATAGATGCACCTAATCCCACCAGAAGGAATACAGAAGGCGTGCAAAAGAAACGTTCATCAGCACCAAAACGTCAAACTCACTACTTGAGCCCAGAGCTGTGACTCAGGGTGGTCACAAAGCGCCCGGATTTTGCAACGGTTTGGGGTTTGGCAGAGGGTCATATTCTCACAGTGCTGGTGCATGGAGGTGATGCTATAGGGACTCATCCTGAATAATAAGATTCTTTTTTAGTATTCGCAACACACAACAAGATGTAAATCTGGGTCTGCTGCGTAGGACTCGGAAACAAGGAAAAAAGCTTTCATCATCTGTTATTTTTTATAAAGGGGGGAAGGGAAGATGTGGAATGACTACAGAAATACTTGTCCCTCCCAAGTACCAGATGTCATGTGCTGACAGTGGTGATCTGGGAGAAGGGAGTAAACTGGGGAAGATAACGAATGGGAATGTTATGAAAGGAGAATTTTTCAGCCTTAGCTTTCCATGTGATTCTCCCAGTCAGTTTTCTACTAGCAAAGGAATTCACTTAGACATCAAAGGCAAACTAGCCATACTTGTACCTGGACAAACATGCTAGCCCAAAATGGATGTATGAATATCTTAATCTAAACTTTTCAAAATGCCCAGTGATTTTAGAGGGGTGAGAAATTCCAGGGGTAAGAAAGGTCTCTTTGTGGGATGCTCTGTGTGGTCATCTAGAAATCAAATCACATCAAAGCATAAGCATGGCAATGTCACAGGTGAAAAAAAAGGCCCTCAGTTTTCCTAATTGAATAGCCACACTATATGATACTTTCCTGTTGTACAGAAACACGCAGAAACATAACAGCGATCAAAACTTGTAATGAGCAGAATCTGCATTGGTTTTGCCAAAAGCATGTAATGAATTAGTAATTCCCAGCAGAAATTAGAACGCTCACATTCCCCGCTACATGAAAGAATGGCTGAAAGTTGTGGCAAAACGCTTTCCTGCTTCAAAATGCTCTGCAGAAAGGAAAAGAAAAAAAAAAAAGGACAAAATGAATATGAACAAATTTTCATGAGCAATGTGTTCCCCTTTGATCAGCTCTGCTAGGTAGTAAATACTATATGCACAAGTACGTAACCACTAATTGAATCAGCTGTATGCTTTAATAATTGGAAATGACTGAAGAGGCTTTCAGTGGGTATTTTCCCAGGACCCCTCTCCTCGGCAGATCCGTTACATTTCTTGTCTTATTTGCTCACATTTCAATTTTAAATCCCGCCATTCGTAACATGACAGCAGCGCTTTCAAGAGAGTGCCTGGGCCCGGAGAAGGCTGTCAGAGCTAACACGCTGATCCTAGGAAAGGGAGCCTGATTAAAAACCTCATTGTGTCAGCCAGGCAATCAGATGTTCATTATCCTATGACACACGACTACTGAAATGGAACATTCACATATTTTAAACTTGAGAGATTTGTACTTTAATATAATTATTTTTGAAAGATTCTTCATCAGAAAGGTTAATAAGAGCAATATAGGTTAATAACAGCGCTAAGGCAGCTGACATAATCAGATAATTGACCTTATTGATATGTTAAGTGCCCTATGCTTCACCTTGGGATGTGTGACTGCTCTCCACAGTCAATTATCTTATAATGATGCCTGCTTCTCAAGGTCTTATTGCCTGAATATTGGACTCCATCCAAGGTTTTCGGTGTACCCCCCCCTTCCTCCTGCAAACCCTTTCCTGTAGCATTTCTGCTCCGCTTTCACCTAGGACGGTGCTGATAGAAAACAGGCACTTTCCATAAACGCACTGATGCAGAGAGGGAGGTTACTTATACACCCAGTTTGCTTCCTTCGACAAAACTGGGTGGGATTCCCGTTCTCTTTCTGCCGCAGGAACGGCCCCTGCTCCTCACAGCCTCCCCGGCCGCTCCCAAGGGCGGGATGCCCGAATTTGGGCGCTGCCGACGCTCCCGTCCCGCCGGCTCGGCACACGCTGCTGGCACCGAACCAGCCGGAGACGCCTGGCTCGCTCTCCCGGGGATTTCTCCCACAAACAGGGCTGATCGCTCAGGCTGCCCCCGCGCTGACCCCTTTGCTCTTCACATGACATCAAGAATAATAAGAAGAAAAGCTGTATGTACATGCAAAGAAATGGCAATTTCCTCTTGATTTTTCCCTCCAGGTAGGTGTTGTGGCCCTGCTGAAACCTGCATCACATTCCCAGCCCGATTCTACACGCACCAACTCCAAACTGTGCTGAATTTTCCAAATATAGCCTATATCTATGTAGGAGTGAGGCTGGTTAGGAGAGCACAGGGTGCTACTGTGCTGGGCTGCGTGAGGAAGGCGAAGGGCTGGGTGTTACCGGCTTAACCTCCCCAACCCTTAGCTAAGAGCGGTGTCCAGGATGCTGCTGTTATTGATACATGGACTTTATTCCTGGAAAACGATGCGCAGCCATGGTGGGGTCCGAACAAGCCCTTACTGAACAGCCATCGATGCTCTTGTCTCAAGGGTGGCAGAATTAATTCACATCATGCCACAGAGTTACGAAGTTTAGGCTACACTTGGGTGTTTCTTTTTACTCAGAAGAAATACAGTGCGTTTCAGGGGAAAGCGAGCAAGATTTTGCAAGAGAAACAGAAAGGTCTGAACTTTAAGCTCCAAGTGCTGTGAGTTTGAAAAGCATTTGTGATCCTGACCATCCGCCTCCTGTTTCCCGTCTGATCTCCCTCCCAGGCATGTACGCGCGCTCTAAAACATTTCATTCCCTCAACGCTGAATCCTCTTGTCACCTAATGGGCTTAAAATTGGGATAATATTCAGCTAAAAGGCATTAGCTAATTTTGTGAAAGGCCGGGTACAAATCGACGCTTCCGAGCGCGCACCAGAGCGGGGCTGTGCCGCAGAGGCCAGCGAAGACAGAGATTTACTCCGCAGCCGCTGTGAAAATGAGGTTTGCAGGGGAAGCCATTATTTCCGAGGCATTTTCTAGTTCTTCCCCAGCACGTCTTTGAAGCGCTCTGTGGTATTTTCACCTCTAACTGATGTAAATGGCAGGCCGGTCTAATGCTGTCCTGCAGTTTAACAAATGTGATGGCAAAATGTAATGGCAGGCTGCTATTCGGGAGCCTCTCAGGCAGGACTCTCCAGCAGCAATCTGCTGTGCTCCAGGCTTCTCGCAGACATGAGAAATGAAGGATTGCTCGGCGCTATTTATTAGTAAATCTGTTCTCTGCAGTTTTACCTGATGGGACTGCTCTGATCATCATAATTCAACAAATAAAATTTAATCTGTGTGAGTTGCTATCAGTTAATATCTTAACAGGGATATCTTTGCAGCAGTCTTAGCCCAGTCGTCCAATTAAGTTGCACAGGCAGGGTATCTTCCATAATGTCAGGCACTCCGAAAGCTTTGGGGATGTATCTGCTACAAGAAAATTGCCTCATCCTGGCTCCAGTACTTTCAGCAAGACAATGCAGGGCTGTAGTTACCTCCGTGAGCCAAAGAATAAAAATACAAAAAGGCGGATTAGGCCAAAGCAAACCAAAATAGCCCAGAAAATATGAAAATAAACTCCAGCTCGATTTCTGCCTGACAAGCTGCCTGCAGGGCAGTGGGCACTGCCATTCGCTCTGAAGCCACGCGAGCCATCGAGGTCCCCTTAGTCCCCTCCCAAAATTGGCTTCTCATTTTCAGGACGGAGGACAGATGGTCAGCTTTAGCTTGGCACCTTCCTGCCTTTCATTCATTTTTAATATACCGCCCTTGGACTGCTGGGAATGTCTGGGAAAATGGAGATGTTTGTGATTGAAGTGATGAGGAAGAAGGGAGCCTACTGGATACTTTTAGCTGCTTTCCAGCTCATATGGGGACACATAACACAAGGTGAGCACATCTGGTCTAGGCAGAGCACTTGCAACGGTGGGAAAGCTTGAAGTTGTGCAATATGCTTCCAAGTTTGCAGAAAGAGAGACTCTACACACTAATAGACACTCACATTTTCAGCACTCTCCAGTGATAAGGTTTTACAGCCCTTCCCATAACATTATCTATTAGTAGCCACAAAGCATCCAAGCAGAACAAATGGTTTAAAAGGATCCAAGCAAAAAAATATGAGCTCAAAGCAACATGTTGCGCTTCTGATCCATCACACAGTAGATCAGAAAAGTGAGATGGGCCCTGTAAAATACATCATCCCGGTGATACACAGGAGAGGCACCCCCAGAAGGACACGTCAGACCAAGCCAGGTTTCAGGGCACACTTGTTCCACTGATAAGTGAAAACTGAAGTTGAAAATATCCTGCTGCTCTACATCTCCCCTCATCAGAGTGCTCCATCGCCCCATGGTTCTGGCAGGCTTTTGGGGACATTTGTTGGGATGAATTTCAACTGGGACAGTGTGTGTGGCACCCACACTTTTCCTCCCTGCCGTACCAGTGCACCTCAGTTAATGCCCAGTAACATGGTAATAACTCGGAGGAGCACCTGATGCAGTTACAGGGAGGGAAAACCATGGCCTGACAGATGTGTCAAGCTGGGAGGAGACAGAGAACAGAGACATCTTGCCCCCACTTTATGAACAAAAGGTTGGCTGTATCCCTTTACAAATGAACTGGATGGTAATTAAGAACCTGACTGACTTTTAGACACCGAAGTCAAGTCTTTTGAAAAACTCAGGGGTTTGGTCTGTGGTAATCAATTAAATTGATAGCTATCCATAGCAAACCTGGGCCACTGCCAGCGAACGGCTGTGGCTCGGGAGGAGCGACCATCGGGCTCCTCTTCCCCAAGGCGAGTCCATCTGCAGGGGGATAAGATGTGTAGAATCGCTCTGTTGCCCAAACTCCATCCCTGATGATGCTCATGCTGGGTATGAGTAGAAGCAGGCTTACACCAACCCTGAACAGCACTGAAAATCCCATCTTTTCTCGTTGAATAAGCAACAGCCAAACTAATAAAGACAGCTCACGCTGTTTTAAGGCGCCATAAATTTTGCCAAGTTTGCAAAAAGTACTTGCCAGCTCTCACAGAAATCACTGGGACTCTCTGGAGCTCCCGAAGGGGAAAACCTGAGTAGAGGAGTGGCTTTTGGTCCACACAACGTGCTTATCGACACTCTGGTGCACTGGAGCTACAAGAGAACCTATGGCCACATAATGCTAGTGAGCACCTGGTTGCCTGGGAGGGAGGGGAAGAACAGAGAGAGGTCCCCATCTAAAGTATTTGTACGTTGTCCCCATGGAGAAAGAGGCTCCAACATGAGCTGAAGCCTCATTAGGCACAAAGGAAACCTGTGAGCACCCTAATCCATGCCAAACATTTCAATCAGAGTTCACACCACGTTAGACATCGGGGAATCAAAGGACAAGGCACAAATCCCTGAGAAACAGCTTTGGTATTTCCACTGCTAACAGAAGTGTTTGTTTTAAAACAGAGAGAATCTTCCGAGCAAGGACTCCCATTTGCCTGTTTTACTGCATCGACTACCAGAACATTTATGATCGCATACAAATAATACATGGCAGTGATTAGTAAATAATAAAGTGAAGCAGGTACATACTCCAGAGCTGAATCCATTTCCTCTCCTGAAGTTCTACAGCAGAGCCAACATTTGCAACTGCACTTCAGAAAAATACACTATTTGTACAAAACTTGAAAAATACCACTGTCATAATTAGATTTGCCATTCGGCTTGTGTGGCATAATTAAAAATGTAATTTCTCTGTAAGCACATAGCAGTGCTCTAGGAAAAGGGTGTCACTACTTATCAAGGGCATATGCAGGTACTTTAGCTAACCACATAAATTGATTAAGTACTAAACTAGGCTATGGAGCCTAATTGTTTTGAACAAATACCTACTTACTGCATGTGAAAGGACACATTACCTTGCCTGTTAGAAAGCATAATTTATTCCAACAACTACTAACATCACTGTTGAATACCATTTAGCTCTGTTCCCAGCTCCAGGTACCCAAATGTGTCATACGAATGGCACGGAAGCCACTTGCAGCAATATCAGACAGCAGCAGCTCTTGAATTCGAACAACTCGGATGAAAGCGAGAGGGTGGCAGGACCGCGATGTGCCCCTGTCCCTCTAGGTGAGCCACGTAGCCACTTCAGACATCAATTTGCCCTCTGCAGGTTGCAATAACCCAACCTTCCATTGCAAAGCACAGTCTAACGCTCCTCCCCGGGTATTTCTCAGGAAGATTTACAAAGGAACAGAAGGGAGTCGGTTGTTAAAATCAGATAAGCTCCTCTGAAACTCCTAGCTGCTATTATTAGCCAGATTTGACATATTTTGTGCTCAAGCAGGCAGTTGTGGTTCGCGCGAGCTCAAGTTAAGGACATAGTGCTTTGCTTTCCGCAGGCCTGTAGGACATTCCCAAGTCCTCAAAAAGTCTTGGAGGAGCCTCCAAAAAAAAAAACAAACCAAAACCCATTGGCTTATATTTGCAGGAAGGATTTCTGCACCCTTTAGGAACTCCTAAAGCAGCAGCACTGAAATGATGAGCTATGAGCCTCTGCAGCCTCTCCAGACAATTCACACAGCTCATCAGCGGCAAATTTCTCGCCCACTGTATCAGCTCTGCTTCTTCCATGTGGACAGACAGGCGATGGACACAAACCACACAAATGCAATGGAAAAGTCCACCTGGGTGCAGCCGATCCGGTGTTAACCCAGTGATACTCGAAGAGCTCGGGAAAGAAGCAGAGTTTCTCAACATGAACCTAAAATACAGCTGATGCAAGAAAGAAGTACCTGTCAAACTGGTGGGATTTGAAACAATAAGCCTGATTCTCCCGGCACTGCGATTTCCTACTGTTGTGCTTGCATAAAGTCATCTTAGCATTTCCTGCTAATAAATGAGAAGACAATCTGACCCAGCGCGTTCATTGACAAGCTCTGCAACAGAAAGCTCAGGAATATTTTATTCCTCCCACATTAGGAACATACAGAACATACAGAGAAATTTACCATCACATAATGATCCCTATTATGCAAAGTGAGGCTGACAAAATTTCCATCATTACATCGCTGACAAGTACTCAGAACTGCGGGGGTTTTCAGGCTTTCTTTTGAAAGAAAAAAAAAAAAAAAACTGCAAAGTAGCTTTAATATCTTAAATATGGAGCAGAAACTTCATCCTCTTTTTATTCACAAACACCTTAAATACATCTCCTTCCTTCACAGCTCGTTAATCCCTACTCCTCTGCTCTTCAGACATTTAAATTCCTTCCACAGATCTAGCACAGCAGAGGTGTTTATATCGTGTTTAATCAGCATTTGCCAGCTCTAAACGCCCCTCATGACCTTACTGGTTTTTGAGTGACCGAAGATCATTACAAAATCAGCCAAGTGTGATGGTGAGGACCTCGGCAAAGCCCACAGCCCCTGCGCCGTTACCAAACCACAATCCCCACGACACTTTTTCCCCTACTTGTGCATCCCAAAACGTCCATCAAATGGTTCAATTATCGTTGAAACATCGATTAAAATCCTGAAGCTGAAGGACAAGCAGATTGGCGGGGATTTAGCAACTGGCTCAGCGTCACGTCGGTGTAGGGCAGCACTACGCATCGCGGGGTGCAAATCTGCTCCCATTATTCTTTGGTTGGAGGCTCCAAAGGGGACAACCCTGTCCCCAAACCTCTGACCGATGGCACTAGCGGGTGATTTGCATGGTCTGCACACACCGGGCTGCCTTCCAGTGCCGTTTGCATCTTCCTTGTCGCCATTTGAATATCAACATATGTAAATATTAAAGAAACAACGTACGCAAGGAGCGTGCATCTGGGGCTCACAGGCACAGCTTCCATTGGCTATTTTGCCCTCCTTGCCTTATTTTTTTTGTCTTTTCTATATGTCCACATTTCCCTCCCACTTCAGATCTACACTTCTGCTACTCTGATTCCCTTACCTGCTCCACTAGAGCTATCCAGACCTCCTCCTCAACCTGGCTCCCTGCTTTCCCTCTTTCCAGCCCTCGCTGGGTTTCTTCCCTTTGCTGCTCAGCAAAGAGCAGAGATGGATAAAGTAAATGAACATCACACCGGGGCGACGGCTTCCAGCGCTCCCCCTCTCGCGCACACTGCGGGCCAGGCACACGTGTGAGCCCCAGAGCAGTAATTAAGGGATTTTAGGAGGATAATGCCCCTCGGAGGGCTTCAGCAGATTGACACATGGTATTTCTTCTTAATAATGACTGTCCTGAAACGTATCGGATCCGAGTGCTGCCGCGTTTCCGGCAATTTGTAAGAACTGTTCAATGTGTAGCCAGCTGGAACACACAACAGCACATAATTGTTCTATTACTGCAGACTTCAATTGTTTCGCTTTTATTCATTAAATGGCCATTTATTGGAAGAAAGGTCCCTTTTTTTTTTTTTTTTAAGATGCATTTTTACACAGCTCTAGATTGGACTTGCCAGGACCGAACAAGGGCGGACCCTTCCCCTTTCTCACTGTGCTCTTGGAAGGAAAATGGGGAGCACAAACGCTGGAATTTTTGCTTTTTAATGGAGCTGCTGAAAGCCTTTTACATCCCGCATTGGAACAAAAATGAGGCCTTTTGAAATGTGGCACGGGAGTCGCGAGAAGGCCACCCACGCTGGCTACGGCGAGAACAAGGGTCTGCGGGGCAGCGGCCCTGAGCGCGTCTCTGTTGGACCAAGAGAGCTGGATCCTTCGTTGGATCAAGCGAGTGCCCAAGAACTAATGTTGGGAAAAGAAGGATGGTTATTGTGAGAGGCCACACAGGGCAAGGGAGAAACCCAACCGCCTGGGCCTTCCAGTGCTCACCTGGAAGCGGGGAGATGTGACAACTAATTCCCATTTCAACTGTTGCTCCTCCAGCACGAGATGGACATTTGAACCAGTGCATTCTGGTCAGACCACACTGCCTGGCAAGCTCGAGCTGACCTGCACTTCACTCCACAACAAAAAAGTGAAACGTCACATTAAAATGTATATACAGGAGGAAATTCCTCTCGCTCTCCTAGCCTTTAAGCTATTGAAATGGCTTTAAAAGAAAAAAAAAAAGCAAGACGTAATTGTTTCCTGTGCAAACATTACGCCAGACTTTATTTTTATGGGCTGTATTTATTGACTTTAGCTATTTTTCCAGCATGCTGCACAGCGTTAGACTTGGCAGGGAGTCCCACGAAGTGAAATAACATCTCTGAAAAAGTGGGAATTCTCATAGCTTGGCACGGTCAAGGAAAACTTCAGCCAGGCAAACTTATGACCTTCTCTCATGTCACACTCAAACCCGGGCCGGCCACTAGAGCAGACTCTTCGTTGCTCTGAAGGCACGAGAAGATCCAGATTTGGGGGTCTGATCCAACACCCCAGTGAAGCCATTTGCCCCCAGCTGCTCTACTCTGCGCTTCCCCTAAGAGCCTCTATTTGCCAATGCAATTACAAGCAGAGATTTGTACCTCGTGTAGATACCGATTTGTTTTCAGGTGAGCAAAAGAAGACACCCGGTCTCACCAGGAGCCATTAGTGAGTTAATTGCAGCTGTTTAAGAGTTAGATCTTAATGTGCTCCTCAGCTCCAGGCACTCACTGCACTTCCCAGGATTCCGTATGCATCCGAGACAGATGTCTCCAAGGCAATGAGACAAGTCCCACAGTGTACACCGAAGAAGACGGAAGACAACTGAAGAGATTTATGTTGGATGGAATGACAAGCTCAAGAGTTTAACCGCACATGGCATTTCTGGAAGCTTGCCAGCGCCGAGTTTAGTGTGTTTTGTGTACTTCACTCATAACTGTTTATTGTGACAGGTAAACACTTGTTTTGAAAGCTTGCAGGCGTACTATTAAAACAGAAGTGTTCCTGACATAGTCAAGCTGTGCTGTCAAATGTTTATCTTTTGAATGATGAATGCTGGCTTGCCTTTTCCTTCCTCTCAGTCTGCGGGGAACAGATTTGAACAGTCTCTCCCGACTTGTTTGGGCTCATTTCACCTGGGGGACACAGCTGAAAGGCGACGGGCCAGAGAGCAGCCCCGTAATTATTGTATCACCCAAATGCCAATAAATGAAGGTGATGCAGAGAACAACAGAAGAACAATGGAATAAGCAAGAGCGAGCTCAGTGCCAGGTCTCTCTGCAGATCCAAATGCAGATGTTAAGCTTTAGAAGTTATATTAGACTAGAGTTCAACAGTTCCAGTATTAGAGCATCTGAGAAACACGTATTTCACAAGTCAAATTCTGGAGACTTAGGCTAAGCAAAAAAGAAGTAACTGTAACAAATTTTTCACAATATTACCTTTTACCCTTTTTTTTTTTTAAGTAAGAAACTAGAAAAATCTGGAAATAGTTAAGCCACAGTATACACACGGCCTGTGAAATTGCAGACGATCATAAACGTTCTTGGCAAAAATGAACAAAGAGTCTTATGGGGGAGAATTAAAATCCTCCACTTGGTGCAAATATGCCTACTACAGAAGTAGAAGAAAAGCCTGTGAAAAAAGTCAGAAATTTCTGTGTATCTGAGTGTAATTGCATATGTTACAAGGCTGTGGAATTCAGCAATGATCCCGTGGGCTTTCAAGTGGATTTCAGATATTTCACAGCGTGTCAGTTATAGATTGAGACATAAGACTTTGGGGGAAAAAAAAGTACAGTCTTTGATTAGATGAAATAGCATCAGATTTCTATGAAAATGCAAATGCTTAATGAATTCATTGCTAATGTGGTTCTGTGTCAGTGGTATTTCAGCCATGGGTTTGCTGACCTGCTCTGGCTGTAGCACTGGGGCCAATTTAACCAGCACCACTGTCACAGATACCTGCTGGGGGCACATGGACAGGAATGAGAACGGGTACTTTATGACTGATTTGCAGTCTGACACAACACGTAAGCCATGGAACTGCCCATCACAGGAGACATTGGAAGCTTTCATCTCACCCAGGAGTTCAAGGATTGAGTATCCGCCAGGATGTCGAAAATATTGGAGATCGTAAGAATCAGAAAATATGCTTCCAAAAATACATTAAACCATGAGGTACAAGTACTTAGCATATAATTACATGGGGGGGGGGAGGGAAGAGAGCCCCTCATCACCAAATCTGTACATTCATTCAGTAGGGCCATGTCCCAGCTTACTGTACAGAAGTTGGCCATACAGAAAAGCTTATACACTAAATTAGGCTATATCAGCAGAACGTGGAATTAGGACTTTACTGCCTAGGGACCCACAGATATATTACACCTTTGATCCATGCTTAACGCAGAGAATTTGTGCAGGGTTGTTACTCAGCGGAGGGATCGAACCCGTGATGGAGCGCACACATCGCACCCCATAAACCAGCCCGGGCACCGGAGCTGCGGCAGAGCTGGGACAGCAATTGGTGTCACAGGTCCCCGGGTCCACACCGTGCAGGGGAGAAGGGGCTGGAGTCAGGGAGACCGCAGGGAGACAAACCTTGGAAAAGGATGTGGTGGGAGCTGGACCCTGAGACGTGCTCGGGCTCCTCACGGCTGTGGGATGAGCAGAGCGGGCCTGTGCTGTGCCAGTGTCACACACCCTGTCACCACTATAGGACTGGGTAGTAGAATCACAGAATCATGTTGGTTGGAAAAGACCTTTAGGATGATCAAATCCAACCGTTAGCCTAACACTGGCGGGTTAACACCGCTTAAGGTTCTAAAGTCGGATTTATCGTTTCATCAAACCACGGCCTTAGTAAGGGGAGTAGTGAAGACAAGTGAAACAAGCACTAGCCCAGTTTGTTCCATTTGCTCTTTCAGCTTGAAACTTTCCTCTCTCTTCCCACCTTGCGGCTGTTCTGGATGTGGATGTAGCACGACACGAAAACACAGATCACCACAAGCAGCTGCTGACTGCGGCGCACGGCAGGAGCCCCCACACCAGGGCCGATTCCCCGGCTGCCGAGCACCCTCCTCACCCCAAATCCTGCTGAACTTCGCACAGAAACAGCTTCTGGTTTTCCTTTCCCCAAGATTTAGTGATTAACAGAGCGAACTACTTCATCATTTTTCTCTTCACGAAAAGTGTACTGTTTCTTGTGCAAAACGTGAGGCGATGCCTGCACTGGAGTCTACGCTAAGTATTGCTTTTGTCCTGTCAAATAAAAAGCGTATGAAAAAGGCAGTAATAAAAAAAGCATTAAGACTCACACAAGGCTTGTTAAATAATTTAAATCTTCATAATGTATAGCATTTTCCTGGTAATTAATTTCAAACATTGAGTTGGGCTAAATGTTTACCACTGTTAGATAACACTTGAAACGCTCCCTCACACACTCAGGTATTTTCTGTCTCTACCACAGTCCTGATAATCACAGGTAGTTACTCTGAAAAGTGCAGGAATCGCACCCCCCTGACAGGGCAGGGCATTGCAAAGGCCGCTTCACACTCACACCTCAGTCAGCCCCAACTCCGGTAAAAAGAGATCTGGTTGGAATACGTGGCACTTTTTCTCAAAGAAGAACAGAAAACTGGGAACAAGAGGAGTTGTCTTTTTATGTGAAGTGGAAGGAAGAGGAGGTAGATGCGCTCTGCTCGTGTTTCTATTTTGTTTTTCTAAAGTCTGCACTGAAAAATGATTTCAAGAGAAAGTCCTGACCTGCCCTGGTAACAAGCTATCGGCCCGTAAGCCAAGATCAGTGGGTGTTTCCATTTTCTTTCCCACTTCTTCCTCCCTCTTCCTGCTGTTTCTGCTCTCCTGATTATCTGCTCTTGGTTCACAAATTTCAGCTTTTGTTCTCAGCTCTTTCTTGCTTTCCTGCCCTCTCAGCATTCAGTTACATCCAGCTATACCACCCAACACATTCTTTACAACACATTTTTATCACAAAAGCCCGATGCCTTCTTCTCAGAAGTACGATATTCAGATGGGAGGGTTTGATCCCACGCAGTACAAGACGAGAATGCTTATCACACCGATATACAGAATCCCATCACTTGCAAGCCCACCTGAACTGCACGTTGTCCAATTTAAACTGCAATCACATTTAATATTTTGTTTTCAATACATCCAGGTCAAGGCAGTATTGCAAAACCAGCTCGGTACACAGAAGTGATGCAAACATAAGCTTTGCAATTTGGTCAGCAAACCCACAAAGCCCCAGCAGGTTTAAGAGTCATTGCTAACTCTTGCTTGGCAAGAGAAAAAACATCTAGATATTCAGTAAATGCTTCAGGTGAAGCCTTCAACCACTCAAAGTTACACAAAAAAACTTCTGGAAATTTAGGTCTGTTTTCAAAATCCTCCCAGGCTGGCTTCATATATCATCCAAGCTGAAACTGTTCTCATGATATATTATACATGGAGACTGCACTACATCACCAGAGTTCTGACACTGCCATGTTCAGGGTATGGTAGGATACAACGTAATGAATTACAACAGCGGACATTGACAAATACACTTGAGGGGAAGTTTAAATTAATTTTTTTAGCTGCTTGCAGTTGGCTTAGAAAGTAATTTTTATTAAATAAACTAGTGGGAGAGCAAGCAGATTCAGAGCCCTTGAGAAAGGAAATGGCAAAGTAGAGAGAACACAAGACAGAGCGAGAAAGTCATTTCAGCTCCCAGGTGAACGTGCTCTGAGATTTCGGAAGAGTCAGGGGGGCCAAACCCTGGCTGTGCCCACCCAGGGACACAGATCTGCAGGAGAACCCACGCAATCTGGATCAAACACAGGTGCCAAGTCCAGAGGTACAATCCCCTGTCTGTGGGTTGGACATGAAACAATTCCCACGGGCTTCAGCAGGGTAATGTATTGTTGTAAGCACCTGGTATGGAAGGTGTATTGTGTACCAAAGGGATGCAGATGAGCTCTCACCTGGAAAATTCATAATCACCCAACGTTGTTTTTTCATAAAATTAACCACTAATAGGAATAAGAAAAGGATTAAGGCACAGTTGATAAAGCCAAACAAAAAAACCCCTTTCATGAGAAGCAAAAGCGAGTACCTTTGAGAAAGCCCAGAAGCAGCAATACCTTTTCCCTCTGAAGGAATCTTTTGTCATTTCATGGGGAATCAATTAACCACAGTGTCTTATTCAGGTAGACTTTAGATTAATACCATATCCCTTCACTATAGATAATTAACCTCAGTTTCTGAATTAGCAGCAAAGTAAGCCTGTTATTAGTTTTTATAATGACTAGAACTCAATATTTTGGGTAGTTAAACACCCAAGAGTTTAAATTAAAATAGACATCTGACAGAAATCCCTAAAGTGTTCTTCAGATCATTAATACTATAAATTCCACAGTAGATTGAACTGACAATGTTCCCTTTTCCTTCTGGAGCACTCCAAAGGGATGAGCTACTCCCTCAAATCAGCATTCAGTTTGATCTCTGAAATAATCTCTCCTTGATACCTAAAGCCTCAAGGCCAACAGCACAGTTCAGCTCGCACCCTTCTCTTACCACAAGTGCTATGTCTAGTGAAGCCAGGGGAAGCAGAAAAAAAGCAGCTTACTTTCCTGATCTACCTACAGACTGCTCTATACATTACCAAGACAAACTGGCGGTCACATCCAAGAGCAAAATCTTGGCTGTGGTCACATCCTGGAGCAGCAGCGCAAAGAGGAGACGGCGGAGCTGTCACTGTCCCCAGGGCCGTGGGGAGAGAACAGGCCGCACGCAGCTCCCGTGTCAGCCCAAACGAGCAATTAGACACCTCAGGTCTCCTGCAGTGGAAGTGTGGGGCACAAAGGTGAGAACTACAGCCATGAGGATCTTGAGGAGTTGCTGCTTCATCCCCCTGCCCCACAGCTGGAGCATCTCTGTATCCCATCCCTGGGGAATGCTCTTCCTCAGCACCCTCAGCCCCTGGCCAACACCTCGCCTGCATCACTTTTCGCTGCCATAGGAGGCTGTTACTTTATGTCCTACCTGTATTTGCCTTTTCTTCCCACCAACACGACCCTGAGACTCGCTGAACTTCTGGTCCAGTCTCTACTTTCCTCTCCCCACCAGTTCCTTTTCCACAGAACTGCTGCCTCTTCCTCATCCTCTCTGCATTGATGATTCCAGCCCAAGTTTCGTGCCATGCACTTGTCTCTAATTTATTATTTTTTTTCCCCCACAAACCATTTCTGCAATTTGTTGAATTCATTTGAATTCTCATCCTGTCGTTCAATATATTCGCAGTCCCTCCTAACTTGGTGCCATCTGTAAATTTAATACGCATACTATCTACTCCATCATCCAGCTTGTTAAATGTTGAACAGAGCCGATTGCCGCCCTCCTCCCCAAGCCTCCATCTGTCTGTCTGTCTGTCCTTTTTAAGGGCTCATAGGGGTTTTATTTCCCCTGCAGAGAGGCGGAGGTTTCTCTAACGCTGACTTCTGTGGAAACTGTTCTATCCCCCAGTGCGGTCCATGAGTTTCAAAGGCAGCGACACAAATCCCAAATACGCTGCTCAGTGCACTGCAGACACGAGCAAAGGTATGTTTTATTCCATTTTAGCTCCAACCCATTCTGCATAACACCACGAAGGACAGAAAAAGAAAGAATAAAAGCTCTGGGGATTGTCCTGCTGGAAGTAACATGTGTGTTCTAAGAGAAATGAATGTTTACCTTCCCATTTATGTGAATCAATTAGCCATAAATATCCCCAGGGTATAGAAAAGACTAACACAGACAACAAAGGATATGCCCCAAATAATGGAGGATTAGAAAAAGGCATACACACGTAATAAAATATCAGCTACAGATGCCACTTGAGAAGATTGC
Source organism: Pampusana beccarii (assembly GCA_013399365.1). Taxonomy (NCBI): domain Eukaryota; kingdom Metazoa; phylum Chordata; class Aves; order Columbiformes; family Columbidae; genus Pampusana; species Pampusana beccarii. Next base: position 853,556 of record VWYH01000026.1, read on the forward strand.
AAAACAGAGAAGAGTAAGTACCTGAAGAAGGAAAGCAAGCAGAGGTGACGAGAAGATTGCAGTAGCTGTAAAGATAAATGATGAGCGTGCTTTTTGAGTGTATACGCTAGAGTTAAAAGAGTTCAGCGTAGAGACAGGAAGGTCTCCAGGAGAAGAGAAGGGTAATTTATAAACAAAAGAGCCAGACAGGGCTTCTAAGCCCAAAAATAAGTCTTTTTTTTTTTCCCCCAGTTCTATCAGATGCTCTAAGAAAAGATATTACCTTTCCCTACAAACCTTACCTCTTGACAATACCAAAATAGAAAGATATATTTGCCCTGGCACTCTGGAAGGACAATGGGAAATAGATGCTGAGAGCCTAGAGAGAAAGAAACATTTTAAGAATGAAAAAGGACCACAGTGAGAGCTTCTCAGGAATTACATTTTATCTCATGAAAAATGTCACCAAAAAGGAATAAAAATGGGTTCCCCTTTCTCAATAGCTTCATTTTTGCCAGAATGTTTTTATCGAAAAATGAAATCTTTTCATCAAAAACCTCCAGGCCCCCAAACAAAACATATAGAGCTTGAAAGCAAACTGAAGTTTCCTATTTGGGCCTTTTAGTGCTTTGTAGCATTATTGCAATACAAATCATGAAGAACCAGCATCTCAAGGCATTTTTTTTTTTTTAAACCCCCCACTAGGCTTTTAATATTGATTTTTTTTTGCTGGCTTTTAAGCAAAACCAATAATAAAAAGTGGAGAAAGGATGGAAGGTGATACGGTTCCACGCAAGGCAGACGGGAAATGCCGGGGCAGCGTGGCAGCTGCCCATGGCTGGGCTGCTACAGGTGACAGTGGCATCTATAGCACTGACAGCCCTTGGGGACAGGGCAAGAGGACCCAGAGCTCCTCGGCACGGGCAGCAGTCTGAATGCAGGGATGGGTGCTTTTTGGTGCCAGGTTCACATCTCCATCAGCATCATCCTCTTTGGGAGCTGTTCTTCCTTTGACATCGCCCTTCCCGCAGGCTCCACCTGACCCTGGGTCACCCCCGGCTCTTCTCCTCCTGTCACTGTCACTCTGGACCAGAGCATCGCATCCTGAGCACATCTGCCCCACCTGGCACCTCTCCCACCCAGGTCTTGCTGACAACAAAGAGCAAAAGGAGTAAACAGGGAGTAAAGCGGGAGGCGAAGGAAGAGCTGTTTTCATTCGGGGAAATTTTGTTGCTGTTTTTGGTTCTCAGCATGTCAGCAGAAACTCAAGGCTTCTTGAAGGCTGCTCCCAATCCGGTAATTACTAGAGGTGCCTCTAACTCAGCCCTGTCTTGATCTTACGCTGTGTGATCACTTTATTATTCAGCTTTATTTTATTATTCAGTTTGATTTGGCAGCTGCCTGAGAATCCTGAGGCTACTCACGCTGTATATTTTAAGATCTTTAAAATCTGTTGATATAAATTCTTCTAAAGTCTCCAGGTCTGAGTCAACATTGTTAATTCTGAAGCTCCAGCCCATCAACTTGGCAGGACGCTCCACGCACACACGTATGCGCCCAGTTCAACAGCAGCTTAAACAGGGATTTTGCTGCAGAAGCCGTGATTTTTCCTCGGGCTCACAGCCAGCTCGACTCAGAGGCATCGTCCAAGGGCTTTAGCGGAGGCATAAAAAGTTCAGCCACTTGGACAGTGTCACAACCGGGATCTTAGAGGAGCGAAAACATTATTCCCATTAGGAAAATAAGAGGGGAAAATAAAAAAAAAGCACAGTTTACTGTGCAATCCCCTTTTGCTTTGGTGGGGCTATGGGTGCTAATCTGCTGGTCCTGCCTCCAAGGCTTGCAGTGAGACTTTTTTGGCCATGGCAAGCATTCTGTCTCTCCCCATCTCCATCAGACCGGGGGGATTTTGGACCCTTCTCTGGGTGGAGGCTCTGCAAGGATCTCAGAAAACCCCTCACATCGCTTATTGGCTCCTTGGATCTCATCTCTTCAAGGGAGAGATTTGCAGGTTGTTTAATGTTCGGGTTTGATTCCTTCCATACTTTGATTTCAGATTACTCACCCTCCTCTCTGCCTTTTCATGATCAAAACTAAGATCCAGCTTTCCCCCTCTGACTTCAAATAGTTTTAATCCTGCCTCCCTAACATCTTTTTTCCTTCTAATTCCCTGAAGAATTTATCTTCTGGGATCGCCCCTGTTCACATTCTCTTACATGTTCAAAGTCCTTCACATTCTTCTTTCATCCATGCCGCGCTCCCCTATCACAGACTCCTCTGATTCCACTTCTTCAAGGGCAGCGACGTGTATTTTCATCCACAACTTCAACAGGTTAGGAGAGCCGGATCCTCACCGCCGCTCTGCTCACACATCAGAGGGCCAAAGAGAGCCCAGGAAACAATTCAGCCGCTCGTGCGGAGGCTCAGCCAGGGCTTTCCTGCTTAGAAACTCCACAAAAGGCCTCGTCCACGCTCAGAATTGCTCCTGGAGTGCAGCTTCCAGCCTGCGTCTGGCAACCACAGCACAGCCATCCCATCCGCTGGGCACTGGTGGCCGCGGAGGTCGCGAAGTCACGGGCAGTCTTTGTTAAAGACAGAAGAGAGACTCAACCGCTCAAAATACATTTGATTTTATCTGTAGGACTTTGTATTTCCTTTAATATAGCCCTGCGATGTTGCCACCTCGCAGTCAGCAGGTTGAGAAACTTGTTCACGTCACTACTAAATTACTACATACTGTTATGCGGCTTTGTTTAACTGTTGTCATTAACTCCACTTTTCAGTGCTGTAATTAGTCCTTTAATCAGCCCTCACTTTACTGCCAGCAGCGTTCCCCGTCTATTCCAGCTTTTCCAATGACAAAACCCCTCCGGTGGCACCTCCTGCTCCTGTCGGTGTCCCCGTGCCGAGCAGTGCACGCTGCCCCTGCCAAGGTTTGCTCAGAGCTCCCACCTCTGTGTCTGCACCGTCCTGCCCAGACCCTCCCGTTTCCTCCGTTGTAAAATCACACTACAGGACAGTGCTTGGCGTTACACAGCTCCCTTTAAAAGGTCATCACACATTTTCCTAGCAAAGGGTTTCCAACTCCTACTCCAGCAGCGAATACATCACCATTTTTGCTCCTGCTGGATGTTCTAGCAAAGGCAAGCCATCTAGGTTAGGACCAGCCCTTACACAAACCCCATTTCCCCTGATGCTCCCATAGGATAACACATAAGGGGACGGCAGAAACCAACGACAGCCCAAACCAAACCCAAAAGCTCGCCCAGAAGGAGTCATTGAACATTTTTTTTTAATATATATATATATTTTTTTTTTCTTAAACAAGAAACCAATGATTAAAGGGACTCAAAATATCTGAATACGAAATCTCCCTTTCTATCAGGATTTTTTTTTCTAAGGAGACATCCTCCTGGTAACTTGCCATACCAGCTGATCTGAGTCAGAGCTATAGGATTTTTCCTCTAGGCCATTTTTCTTCAGTAGAGAGGCATACATATATATATATATGTGCATTTGGAAAAACAAAAGACAACAGAACCTGCTGTTAGAAGAACTAACAGCTTCTAGGGTTACAATCCCTACTGGCAAATCTCTCCCGAGCAGCGCCTGAGCCTTGCTCACAAACCAGACAGCTCTCTGTTCAACGGGCTCCTAAAACAAAGCCACTGATTTGCTTTTGTCTTCCTGTTGACTTCACCACATCCCAGGTCAGGCCCCTATCTTGTCAGGCAGTATTTGATGTGTCCAGGCACCTAAGACAACGGCAATCGATGAGGGTTGGATGTGCAAATGTTTCGGAATAACCCCGTCTGCCATTCCGGGGGCTCAGATCCCTTTAAAGCTCCAGCCCTAAGTGATTGATCCACTGGAAATCCACAGCTCAGCCATGCAATTAATCCAATTCTGCTAAGTTTTGCTCTGCTGCTCTAACCTCCAAGACTACTCTTTCTCCCTGATCGTGCAGATGGCAGAGAAAAGCCATTTAAAGGATGAGGCACATTGGGTAGGGAGACCAGCCTAGCAAGAGTAGTGGAGACTGGGGCAGCATAAACTTTAAATAGCTTCGAAACTCATTAGATTAACAGTGTGTGAATGTATAAAACCAGTCAGTCCGCACATCGCTCACAAATTTGCTGTTGCCGGTCAATCAGAATCCTGGAGAAGCTGGCATTACAAGCCCTAATGCATCGTATTTAATGCTGCGGTGGGGCTCAAGGTACTAATTACATGTAGGTTTTCCAAGATTTCTGCTGGGAGTATTTCACAGAAAAGATAATTGTTCTTTGGGGGGTTTCAGCACTGGTTTATTTAATTACGTTGGAGTTTTCGTATATATTGTGGAAATGCTAGCAGAGAGGAACCTGTCTTAGCCATATGTGGAGTATACTGAGGAGAAATAAAGCAGAAAGAGATTTGGGGAGGAGGCTGAAGATGCTCCTGGCTGCTGAAGGCATTCAGGAGCTTGGAAGGGACCACATGAAGAACAAATGTAACCTGTAACAGGAGCCTCAACCTCCCAAATAGCACAGATGCTTCCACAAACATCGCCCAAGGTGCGAATACCAGCTGATCAACCCAACAGCACCAGGTAGGTTTGGTGTAAGCACCTCAGAGTGAGGTAGAAGAGATGGAAATGCCGCTAAAATCTGACACTATTTACCCCAAGAAATGTCTGGAAAGCTTTGGGCTCCTTCTGGCGTGATCTACGTGGGTGCCTAGAAAGGTCTGGTCCGGTACATATTTCACTTAATGTCTCGAAGAGTTTCAAAGCGGTAGAAGCATCTTGATTTCACATCCTCAAAATGAAACTCTTAGACTTCCAACTTTCTGGTTTGAGATAACCTTTAAAAGATTGTCTTCATTTTAAAACAAAAAAAAAAAAGCGCAACAGTTTAAAGGATGTCAAAGGTAAAAAAGCACTTCTGCTTACCGGAAGCAAAGGTTTCTGTTGACCTGATTTGAAAGAGATTTCTGCATTCACACAATTCAGAAATCACACTTGTGGCAGGAATCTTGAAGAGGACTGAGAAATCCTTCGAAATCACCTAATTTCTCATGAGCTGGGAAAAATATCCTAATCCTCGCTTGCAAGAGAATAAAGAAACATTTTGACAGGCAGCCTTTGGCCAAGGGTAACAGAAGCGATTGCTGCTGCCTCTTGCTCTTTCAGAAATAATCCACAAGAAACCGGTGGCTGCCAATGAGGAACAGCTGTTCATTAAGAGACCCAGTCAAACCGATAGCATAAAAAGCTGTTTTCTGCCAAATTCAAGGGGAATACACCACAGAAACACCTTTCATACCACATAGGCAGCTTTGACGTTTTCAAAAAGCAACATTTGTGCCAATTTCACCAAGATTATAAAACCAGTCAACTGTTTTTTGACTCTCACCAGTGTAAACCAAATGCAGTCAGATTCAGCATAACTCACTTCTCTTACAGCTCACGAGACAGCTCCTTAAATAAATGGTAGCACAGGCTGATAAAACAGAGCTATAACAAAAATGAATAAACTGCTCATTAAAATAATAACACTGCTATCACTAAAAGAATAATGAAAACCTGTTTTACATAATTCTACTTACCCTGATGAGTCTGTACAGGGCGATACAGAAGCTTAGACAAGGCACAAGAGGCTCTCATGAGGCTGGAGGGGCAAATTTTCTATTAAAAGCCCCCCCAGCTCACACTCCTATGCTCTATTGGCTTCACCTGCTTTTCCACTTTTTAATCAGTCCATTCAATTAAAGCCACCTGAACCCATTTGGTTTCCATAGTTTTGTCTCTTCCCACCCTCCCCTTTTCCAATTCCCACTCAGTGCCTTGGATAAACTTTTCCTGAAAACACCACATCTCAGCTGCATTTATGAGCATTTAGTTTGCAAGAGCTATAAAGAGGCCCTTTGTAACTCGGCTCCTTTCCAGACGTTATCGTGGAGTTTCCTAGTGGTTTGACAGTCAATCGGAGCAGCAGGTTTACACACCAGCACGAGCACATCTCCCTTGTACACTGCCGAGGGGACACAAACACCTTCCCCACCCAGACCTCAAGATTCTTCTTTTAACAAAAGTCCGCATCTACCTATGGGTTCACCACCCACCCACACACGCTGGTCTCGAGCAGGGCACAGCGAGTACTAGGAAGCCAGGAAAACAGTATAAAGGAGCTTAGGGCAGAAAGAGAGACCATCACGCCCAAAGGGAACAGCAAAGAGTGTCAGAAAGCTGAATATTTAGCCTATTAAATCATGAGGAGTTTTGCTTTTGAACTCAGATGAGCTCTCAAACAGGAATTTAGCCAGGTGACCAGCCCAGTGCTGGCGGCCGAGCAGCACGTCCTTGCAGTTCAGCTCTGGAGGGGGGTCCAGAAGAGGTGGACTTTGTACAGCGCCCAAAAAAGATGGGGCTTGATCCTGCTTTCCTTACCCAAGCTGAGAACACACAGAGAAAAACCACAGGAGGCTTTCAGATACTCATTTCTGCCTGTTTGTACCTTGGTTTGCTTCTGTCCTATTTGTAAAGAGCCTGGCAGTACATCTCTGCATACACAAGCTACTGAATATTTCTTAGACAAGTATAAAACATATTTTAACTGCTGTACCATAATTCTCTTCTTTTAATTAGAAAGTGTGCTAAATACTCATGTCCTTGGGGATTCTCACTGAACTAGTCAGGTTTCTGATCATGGAAGTTTCGCGTTAATGAGACTTTTAGCCTGACTTACAAAAGCTCTTACATTTACACAGCAAGGCTTTTAACTTCAAAGTCCTTGAGAATTGTTGCTGTGCATCTGCCTTGGCTGGGGCCTTAATTCACAGTTCTGGTCTCTGTTTATTATGTAGGGAATGTTTTGTTTAGTGTTTCTAGATATATATTTACAGCATTTAGGGATATCAGAGCTTATATCAAGCTCCATTACTATAAACACTGATCAAAGGGAGAGTTAAGTGAAGCTGGAGCACTCGAGGAAAAGATCTCTGCAGTCACAATGAGAAAGGGCAATGGGGAGAAGCAGGGAAGCTGCTGCCTGGTTACGCCACTTCCAAACCCTCTATCTCCTCTCTGCCGTCCTATCTGCAAACCACCGGCCCCAAATCCATGTTGATAGAGCAGGGAAAGCACCTCAGTTCCTGCAAAGATTCGCACGTGTGCGTTTGCTTGGCCCTGCCTGTATTCAGGAGCATCCAGTGGTTTTCGAGCTCCAGGAAGCCTGTAAATGCCAGGCAAGGAGTGCTGGAGCCTCTGGTTTTATTATGTTTCCTAATTCCATTTTTTTTCCAGTGGGAGACAGAGAAGGAAATGGTTTCGGTGACTGTTTAAGTCAGTGTAGATCCATAAATACTTTTCCACCATGTTTATTTATCTTTCGCTGCTATGAATGTTTTTCCAGAGTCACACTAATGCCCTCGTAAGTCATATGTCACATCCGTCTCCTCATCAATTTTCCTTTTAAACCCTGTCACTTAGGGAAAATCAGAGAAGTCGCTTGCAGCTTGAACATTATCTGGTTTTGGACAGTTCACTTTTCAGTTCTGTAAGAGCTTTGGAGCGCAGATGCTTGGTTCAAGGCTTTGATTCCGAAGTTCTGCAGCTCTATGGCATCTGCACAGCTTAGCACACCTACTGTCACCTTCCTCTGCGGTTCTCTCCATTTAGTAATTTAGGACCTTAACTTGCATTTTGACTCACTCTTTTTAAAAGTTGCCCTTAGATGTGGGTTGTGAGCACTCGCAAATCCATCCTTGAGGCCTTTTAGAAGAACATCAGGCTGGAGGGGTGGCCACAGGGACCCTCTGGGAAGCAGCACTTCCCCAGAACAAAACGTTTGCCATGCACCCTGGAGCTCCCCAAAACGGGGACACAGGCACAAACCCAAGGCTGAGAGAGGACGAACAAAGGCTCACGGACACAGTGAAAAAACTCGGCTCCAAGGAAAGCCGGGGTGACCTACAGGAGCACAAACTCATCATCCACCTCCACTGACCAGCGCCCGCGGTGAAGATCCGCTTGCTCCTGGCAAAGCAGACGCTGGGGCTTCGGCATTTCCCAATCATTCCCAGCTATGAACTGGAGAAAACAACATGTTCAGCCTGGAAGCAAGAACCCTTCAGCGAGGAGGAGTAAGCAGTATTTGGTGCATTCGTGATATAGATATTATTTTGCAAACTAGTTAAACAAATGGTTTCCTCTCAGGGTCCTAGTGATGTGTGTGGTTGGCGACTCCTCCCTGCTGCTCGGCCACCTGTTCTCACACCGCTGAGCCCGCTCCATCTCCAGCCCCAGCTGCCAGCAGCTTTCTCTTCAGCCAGCACCGCTGTGCCCGCTGCACGTGTATCCACGGGACAAGGGGGTATTTCATGTACATCACAGGCATCTTGCAACTAACGCGTTACAGACTGGGCAACGTTGGCTGTCTCCCTCTGGGAACTGTACTGGATGGGTTGGTGTAGGCACCACCCCAGACTGGTCAATGCTGGGAGGTTCACTGGAGATGGACCAACCGCTCCACCAACCTCCTGTCCACACTTAGGGATGGGGCAGCCACAGGGGACACAGAGCTGAATATGGGGGCGCTCAGACAGACCCTTGGACACAGGAGCCAAGGGCAGGGCAAACCCCTCCTGCTGGTGAATACATCCTTCTCAAACCATTTCCCACTCTCTACTGGATTACTATTCACCCTTGTTTCCTGCAATGATAATATTATCTGAAGACCTTTGCCAACAAGACAGCAGAGTCCCTATCCCAAGGATCTCTTGTGTAAGCACAGCAAGACTGAAACCCAGAGGACTGCAAAGCGTGGACTGCAATTCTCTGCCTACAGAAGTCCCACTGCCTTGCAGGTGGAGGTTAAATTAAATCTCTGACACGATAAAACTTTCTCACCAAGTGCATCTTTGTCCCCCTCCTGTGGCTGGATCTGATCATACACACACGTTGGTATGGCGGCCAGGGTTGGATGGACCCTCAGCAGTGAAGAAAGCAAACACTTTTCATTGCCATCAGTGATATTTGAAGGATGCTCCTGCCCTGTCCTGCCTATCCTCTTCTCCAGAGAGCACAGATCTGAAGAGCTGGAGTGGGTGATTTCTGCTGTGGGAAGAAATGTTGCTCTTCCCCAAATACTCACCTCAGTCTCTGACTCTCTCAGCCCTTTGTTCCTCCTCAGGAATAACCAAATCGAGCCCAGCCACCCCAGCTGTGCCGGGTTCTGCACTCCATTTGCAACAAATGCATTCAGCCTGCTGCCTATATATGCTGCTTTAAAATAATCCTTCTGCCAGCTCTGAAGAGAAGACCGTACTTGAAAATTAATTTAGAGCTGGCTGCCTGTAGAAATGACTACAGCCATGTTAGGAAATTCTTTTAAATTGTTTCTGGAGTTTGGGGAAATAACAAAATAAACAGATTGTCAGGACATATCTGCTCGGGGTTCCCACCATTCCCTGGCTGCAGCCGTCGTGTGAACTTTTCTGTAACGGGATGTGAACAGAGACATCCCAGCAGGATTTATTCTGCCCCCGCTGCTGCCCTGCCTGACCCACCTTTGCCCTTTGAAGAGATTCTGGCAGCCAGTGCTTGAAAAACAGCCTTTTATGTTCTTGTTTTCCCCCTCTTTTATTAATTTGCAGTCACAACCATCGCTATTTGAGCCACGCAGCCAAAAAGTACAGCTTCATTATTCAGACAGCAGCTGAACAGACCAGAAGGCCAAGTGTACACACACACGCGAGCTCTGCAGACCTCTAGGCAGGACACAACACTGGAAATTTAACAACAAAGTGCCTCAGGATGTTTTGTACCCTTCACAAATGATTTTTTTTTTCGCAGTTTCCGTGTTGTTCTTGCTGAACCTCACTTCCTGGAGGTTTTTATTATGCAAGAGTTTGTCACAAGAAGTCTGTATAAGGATAGGGAATTAAACCCGTGTCTCCCAAATCCAGATCAGTGCCACAACCTTTGGTTCATCTTTTTGCCTCACTTGTCTAGCCAAGGGTACTGTACAAAGGTACACAAGAACGCATTATACCCCAAGGTCAAGAACACTGGGTGAAAAGGATGAATATATACAAGCCCATGTCCTAGAAATCCGCTCTGTACCCTCCACGGGTTTACAAATAGCACTACTTAGCAGAAGAAATTAAATCTGCAGCCTTTCAGCAAAGCAGGAACAGCACGTTGCTACTGCTGCTATTCCGTGAACCTCAGAGGGTAACACATCCAACATCACCGCCTGCGCTAGGAGGGATGTGTTAGCTCTCTGAATATCCCTGATTAACACAGCTTTATCCCAGCGTTTTGTATCATCTACATACACACTGCAACAAGGCTCGTGTGGGCTAATAATATCTTGTACGAATGAAGCAGCGGGTTTAATAATCGCTAATTCGAGTGGCTCTGCTGCCAGGCAGTGCTGCCCAAGTACATAGAGACCACCAGCAAGCCCTGTGTTTTATGGGACAGCCAGGCCAGGAATAACGCCCTGGACCTCACAGCCCCTCTGAGGATGCATCAGGACCTTGCAGAGCCCAGGAGGTTTTCAGCAGCCCAAGAAATGGCTTTAACACATCGCAGTTTCCCTCCAGTGCTTCTGTAATGCTCACGGTGCAGCCAGGCTGACACAAGGTTGAATCCAGCCCCCCACCTTCCTTAAAAAATAGAGGATGTGCTATATAATCATTCCTCTTTGAACAAAGGCTAAACCAGTAGGTATTACACAGGTTGGCTGGCAGTGTGATGGGTACCACTTGCTTTTTTTTACCTACACACCTTCCTCACTTAACCTCTCCCTTCCAGGGCACCAACCTCCTTCTTACACAAACACAGCCTTGCTCTACAAGGCAGGCAATTCCATGCAATGCACAGAAAACTCAGGCTCCTTTTTCATGCTGGGGGAATCCTTCAGCAGAGGTAAAGCCCTAGGATGCTAAGCTGAATCACCAACACAGATTTTAAAAATAGTCGCTCAGCAGGATAACAGAGGCAGCCCACAGCTCGCTGCCGGCTCGGCTGCCGCCTCTTCTCCTCTGCCAGGCCACCTCCCTCCAGCTCTGCTGCGAGGGCTTGTTCCTCATCTCCACATTACGTTTATAAATGAACATCACCACTGAAACATCCTGCTTTTGTGAGCCTCGGATGTCTTGGCATTGAGTAGGCACCGTGAGCATTAATTAATCAGAGTGTGGGAGGTGTGCTGGGTCTGCGGCAGTGAGTCAGAGCAAGGAGCGCTCAGCCTGAAGAGAGCACCTGGAGCAGAGAAACCAGCCCAGGATCGGGGCTTGAGGATCTTGCTCTTTTGGGTGGTGGCGGCTTCTGGGTTTTGTGGTTGTTTCTAACATCTTCTGTTTTGTCTTTCTCATGCAGAAACATCCTCTTCCTTTCATCAGATCAGGAACAAGCTGTGCTGCTCAGGGGGTTGCTCCAGCGTGACCCTTTGGAGATGGATGAGAACGGGGCACTGTGCATTGTGTGGATGTGTAACCAAAGAATCACAGAATCATTTCAGTTGGAAGAGACCCTCAAGATCATCAAGTCCAACCATAACCTAACCCTAACACTAAACCACATCCCTAAGAACCTCATATATACACCTTTTAAACACCTCCAGGGATGGTGATGCCACCACTGCCCTGGGCAGCCTGTTCCACTGCTTCACAACCCTCTCTGTGAAGACTTTTTTCCTAATATCCAACCTGAAGCTTCCCTGGTGCAACCTGAGGCCATTTCCTCTTGTCCTGTGACTTGCTACTTGGGAGAAGAGACCAACACCCTCCATGCTCCACCCTCCTTCCAGGTAGTTGTAGACAGTGATAAGGTGTGCGTCAGATTGATGTCTCTGCCACGACTTTGCCAGCTCGTGGTTTCACACATTGTTGTGGGAGCAGGGCAAGCCCTGGGGAGGATGGAAATGAAGGGCTGGGTGGAGATCAGAGGAAGGTTGGGGTGAAAAAGGCTCATGAGATGCCTACAGCCCACAGACTCCTGAAAAGCTGCAGCACGGACTGCAGGGACGGTGAAAGACCTGCCCCACCAGCACTGTGTATAGTAGCACAAAGAGAAACGGGAAGCAAATAGGAACCTTTGACGGAGCAATGCTGGAGGAGTCCTGACAGAATTTATGGGGTCTTCAAATGGCCTCGACATCTGATTCTCTTCCACCTGCAACCGACGGGTGTTTTACCGCTGACTCTGGCAGCAGCGGCAGTACAGAAAGCCCAGGCAGAGTCTGTGCTGTTTGCAGCCCACCTCTGAGCTGTGCTGGTCCTCATCCGCTTTGACCGCTCCACATCTTCAGTGGCCTGCAGCGATTTCCCCTCTTGCTGCTAGCAGCAAGGTGCACTTTCTGAAACGCTATCCCTGCCCCGCACTGTATCACACTCCAATATATCGGGAAGCAACCTCTGCATCGCCCTCTGTTACTGAACCAAGAAACTCTCCTGCTTGCAGAACGAGAGCTCCAACACCACTACTACTCTTCCCATCCTGCCTGCTCTGGAAAACCACTTCCATGCTATGCACTGTGTGCTACAGAAGATATTTTTTTGTGTGTAAAATGTTATTAACCATATTTTTGTGAGCGTGCTACCCCCAGAATCCTTCCTTCAGTGTTAGCTGTTGGCTCCTCCCTGCAGCACTCCTTGTGCCTAGTGCTGGCATTTGGTATCACAGCAGGAATGAAACAGAACAAAACAAACCAAAAACGTATTTGCTTTTCAGTATAGCTGCAGTGGGAGTGTGGCACAACATACGGCCCTAGGGAGGAGCATTTGGTTCACTTAGCTTGAGTCTGAGGGTTGTGAATGTGAGCACAGTTTAACATAAAGGTCATCAGATAGCTGGCACAGTTCCTACCCACCTTCTTTTGCTCGAAAGTCTGCTGTGGAGTGTGAGAAACAAGGGTTTGCACTCTTGGGACATGTTATCAAGCTGCCTCTTGCTGACAGTATTGCCCTGAAAAATGGAAATCTCCAAGCGCAGGGGGAGAGATAACGGAGCGGCTGCCTCCCTGGTTTACGGGGGAATCGGTGGATTCCTGGAACATAACTCTGCATGGCTCTGGCACCTGGGACACAGCACAATTTCTGCTGAGCTTTTTCAGAAAGTCTGATTGAGCAATACAGGGGAGCCAGGTGTATTGAGACCTGCCATTGTACCTGTGCTCCATGTTTGGAGTGGCAGGGGTTGTCTCGCTTTTCTTCTTAAGCTCATCCGACCCACAATGGTCCCAACACTGCAGTGCTGAGGTTTCTCAACTCTTCCTGCTCCAGGATGTGTTAATGATGTCCCATCCCACGCCATGGGAAGATTTCCTACTGAATTCAGTGGGCCCAAGATCAGGAGAAGGAGCTCAGCCCACAGAAGACAGATTTTAGCTCAGCAGAAAGAGCACTTGTGTTTTCTGCTGTTGTGAACAGTTCAGTCTGGTTTGCCTTGGAGGGCAGAAAGCAGCTGCTATCGATATCTCTTTAAAAAAGACATCAGTATCACTCAGAAAACTGAGGATTCACTTAGCCTAGTTAAAACCACCCTCTGTTATGTTCTACTGCAATAATTTAAAACAAACGAGTTCATCAACACTTTAATTCTCCAGGTCTCTACATCACAGTGTCTGGGAATGGGAATAAGCCAGTAGTTTTTTGTTTAAACACCAGGAGTGTCAGAAAAGATTAAGCAATTGCTTTGTGAATTCCTACAGAGGGAAGTGCTCACGGATGCAAGTGTCAGCTGGGCTAATGCTGTTTGCCACTGTAACAAATGAACAATGGCACCTATCCGTGCCCTGAACTTGCCATAGTCAAAACCAACCTGCTGCAGCAATGATGGGATATTCTCATGAGGCTCCAAACAGCATAAACCAAGCAAACAGAAAAGAGCGGTGATTTCAGGGTAAAAAAGCGGGCTGGTGCAGGTATAAGCATTACGCATCTTTCGGCTATCTTTTAACCACAGCACGAGGGGATTCTTTGAGGTTTCAGTAATCAAGGGGTTAGTAGGAAGGGTGGCAATGAACCAAAAGCCTGGACCTAACAATCAGTGGACCAGGGAAACTTGTACAACCCAGTCTGAGATGTCCGTACCAGTCAAGTGCCAGCTGCTGGTTTCCAACACAGAGCACGCCAGATGCAGAGACATACAGGAGTTTCTCTGCTGAACAGACAAACAGACCCCACTCCTTCAGCTACCACAAAACACAGTTACCACCACTCATGCCTGTCCGGAATACCCTGTGCCACTCAGACCATCCTGCCTCAAAAACTGAGATCACAGAGCTGGAAAAGACACCAAGAAAGGCTACAAGGTTGATGAAAGGTATGGATCAGCTATAGGCAGGCAGCACTATCAGAGACAGGCCTAAACTGAATGCAGCCACTCATACGGCATTACATCTTAGGGGAACGACAATTTTTTCTTGACTTTTCTGATCTCCATGCATAGAATGGCTGTACTTCAGCCCAGTTCCCAGAATCTAGAGAGCAGATCCTCAAAAGCACTTAAATGAAATGAGACTTGGGCACCCAAACACCTCTGAATATTTGGGTAGAGTTGTTCCCACGTGCTGCTAAAAGCTCCATCACGTTCAGACAACACAGACTTGTGGTGCCCCTGGGGCAGAGCCAAGGCATTCTTCAGAGCTTCTCACGTTGTATTACACCCAGAGAACGAAACGGAGAATTTCAGGTTTTAATTTGTCGCTTTACATGTAGATTAAATGTTGTATATTGTCACAAGTGAATTCAGCCAGTATTTAGAATAATGGAAATCTGCTGCTTGGATTTCTAAACAAAAATTCCCCCTGTTGCTCGTGCTCCCCTGCATGAGCTGTTTCATTTTAGCTTTTCTGTGTTCTCTCTTTGAGACTGCCTGAAAGAGTTTGACGGGGGAAAAGGAGGACGGGGAAAAGGCAAGAACAAGAAATAATTGTTGGGATTATTCCACAGCATGGCTGGATGACATTTTGTCCCTGTTTTTCGTGGGCAGAACTATTGCAGTGCTTAAAATTAAGCGCATGCTTAAGTGTTTTGTTGATCTGAAGCCAGAATGCTCAAAACTGTATCTGATTAGTCCCTCCCGACCTGGTCTGAAGCCAATTTAAATGGCTACAAAACTTTGTAATGCCTAAAATGTGCTTAAGTGCCCCGAAGATCCCTGACGCGCAGTTGAGATCGCTCCGTACAACCACAGCCCTTCCTTAAGGAAAATGATTACATTTGGTCCCCTGGAAACCAAGACCTGAAAAGTTAAGTATGTTGACATTTTCTTTCAAGAGCAAAGGAATTGGAAAAATAAAGCAACCATCAGGAAACGATCCCTTTCAGGAACCTAGAAAGACAATATTCCTCTCTCGCCTTTCCTCTGCGTCTCAGGGTTTCGTTATTATTGTGTGGGCTATAAGCCACTTGGAAAGCTCAGCGTGGAAAGCTGCATGAATTACAATACACGGAGATTGACTGGGTTGTAACCTGTAATGTATTACTTATTTTTTATTTTAATTGCAAGCAGCCTCTGCAACATTATAGAGCATATAGCGCTAGACACAGCAGAAGTAATTAAAATGAGAGGGCCACATGCAGTTGGCAATAAAACACCAAATGTAGGCAGCTTAGGAAAAATGTCATTGATTCAGCATCAGAGAGGCCGGGAGGAGAAGAGGCGGGATTGAGATTGTCAACAACAGATCACACTCAAAATGCAGCAGCAAGCGCTACGACCGTTTAAAGCAAAAGCAGCCGAGGGCTGCGCTGTCGTAGAGCTGCAAATGTCTCAAATGGGGACGCCGACGTCAGCTCCTGAAGGTGGTTTCAAAGAAACAAGCCAAGCCTGAGCAAGCTGCTCCTCTCCCATCTCTGCAAGGAAGAATCTGGGTCACGATTTCTCCCGTAGGAAAAATGAAATGCTTTCACACCGTATTAAAAATAGTAATAATTAACTGAAGGGGGTAGAATAAGAATCCATGGCTGTTTGTTTGAAGCGGATGTAACGCGATAAAACCGCAACTCAGTTCTGAGCAAGGCCAGGGAGCTCATTTGAGGTGAGCAAGGAGCTGCTGTTTTTCTCAGCTTGCTTGTCCAACGCCTCCTCCAGTCCGAAAATTACTTCAAAACATCAACATACCCACGTTCCTGCACACCCTAACTGGGTGTCACCCTGACTTGTGTTAAATGGCATTGACCGTCTGAATGTAATTGGCTACAGCAAAGGTTAATGATAATTTCTACCTTTAAATAGTTTATGAAGATGTTTGATGCCTTCTAACAAGGCAGCTCTTGGAACTTGCTGCTCTTTCCACTGACTTGCATATCATCGATCTTTCTTCTTGAAATGATTATCCCCAGGCAACCTATAAATCTCACTTACTCTGGCTCAAAAATGCTGGACAATATAATGAACTGTTATGAGGGCAAAGACAGTGGACAGGGTCACCTCTTATTAGCTGGTAGCATATGTGCTTAGGCTGCGTGCTTGGACCTGCACGGCTTTATGGACATCTCAGAGAGGCAAAGAACGAAGCAGAAACCTGAAGGCAGATTTTGTAATTAAAAAGTATGCATTAGTTCCAAGTACATCACTACATGACAGCTTTACATGCTGCTAAATACAACGGGCTTGATAGCAAACTGGGCTGGAACACCACACGCCACCGTTTAATTCAAAAACTGTCCTGCTACAAAAGTGTCTGCACGGGCAATTCCTTCCCCATTGCTCCACTTGCAACGAGGGTCCTACAGGTCTTTATCAGAGACTCAGAGCAGGGAAATTAAAAGCTGCAAATGTCCAGAGCAGCCAAGAGTGCCATCAAAGCCCCAGGTCACAGTGCACAAGTGCTTGAGAGTTTTACGTGGAAGGATTTGGTTGGTTACAGGAGTCTGTAAGGTCCTGTGTGAAAACAAACAAAAGATCCTCAGCTATGAACCGCGACCCCAGCTTCAGGTCGAGTCCAAGTGCACGTGCGTGTGTGTTTGGGAGCAGGGACAGTCACCGTTATCTTTGACCACTGTCTAACGGGTACACAGCTTCAGGGACTTGGATGTGTTCAGTTTCTGCTTCAAACCGCTGAATATTTTTATGCGGGGTTTTTTTGGCAGATGGAAAAGCTGTTTATCTCCACCTATCTTGAGAACAGCTTGTCAGCAAGTCACTTTTCACTGCAGTAAACATCGCTTGCATTTCCTACAACTGCAGGACCTCTTAGGAGAACTCCTGACCAGGTCTGTTTCACAAATCCTTGAACTCTAAACTCAAGCCAGGTTTGGCCTCGGAAGTTTGAACTGCTCTGCCCAAGACCGAAGATACCTACGTGCTTAACCCCTTTCTCTGAGGTTAGAAGGAAATCAAGAGTAATATTTCACAGCTACCAACGATCAATGGAAGAGATCTGTGTTTTTTTTCTAGTTTTCTAGTTAGAATTGTCCACACTTAGAGAAGGTGATTGAAATAGGCAACTGCAGCTCCAGTGCTATCACCAGATAAAAAGCAGACTGCCTGCTCAGCCTTTCTCTCTTAGCGGCTTCAAATAGGAAGAAAACAAGTGGGGAAAAGGCAAAAAATCTGTGTAACATCAGCGAAGTCACTAAAGACAGAATCAAGGGAGGTGTTGATGGACCAGAGGAGGCCATGAAGATGACCACAGAGGCTGGAGCAGCTCTGCTGGGAGGACAGGCTGAGAGAGCTGGGGTGTCCAGCTGGAGAAGAGAAGCCCCAGGGAGACCTTAGAGCAGCCTCCAGTACCTAAAGGGACCTACAAGAAAGCTGGAGAGGAACTTCTTACAAGGGTGGGTAGTGATAGGACAAAGGATAGTGGTTTTACACTGAAAAAGGGTAGATTTAGATTAGATGTAAGGAAGAAATTGTTCCCCATGAGGGTGCAGAAGCACTAGCACAGGCTGCCCAGAGAAGCTGTGGATGCCCCATCCCTTGCAGAGTTCCAGACCAGGCTGGATGGGGCTTTTAGCAACCTGGTCTGGTGGAACGTGTCCCTGTCCATGGCAGAGGGTTGGAATAGATGAGCTTTAAGGTCCCTTCCAGCCCAAACCATTCTATGAAGAGGTGGAAGCAATGGGGAGATCCACGGACAAAGCTGGTATTTCTGCTGCCCACGCTCACAGGCGTACGACGAGCAGTTCATTTGACTCTCAGAGCTTCCCAGGTGCTGGGTGGATGGTCAGCGGGTTCCCCGTGCTGTGCAGCAGTGTAGGGACAGCCAGCAGCAAGCCCTGTGCGGCGAGCCCTGAACGGCACCGCGTCCTCACCCCAGCGCTAAGGAAGCAGCAGTGCTGGTGAGCTCTTCTTGCTCCTCCTGGCACCACCCAACAGTTAATCAGGAAAGATGTTTGTCCACACCATCATTTTTAATGGGTCCGAAAAGAAAAAAATATGGGCAGTTCTTAAACCCCAGACAGCGAACACAAATATAAATCTCCCTAGGCAAACCAGGGTAAAGTCCTGATGCACTTTATAAGCTGTAAACACTGCTTTTATTAGCCATTTATGGGCCACTTTTCCCAACGCAGCTTTAATATTAAACAATAAAGCTCACAATACACTTACAAAGAAAAACAGACTCTCTCATTTACTCCTGAATTAGAAGTGTGGCATCGCCTGATCACATAAAATCTGCAGAAAGAAGGTTATTCAGTTTAGCCTGCATATTTTTCATGCTTGATGCCCCATGCAGGACACACTGTGAAGTGAGACAAAAAATTCAGAAGCCACTGGAAACGGTCATAATGAACTTTTGGAAAGTGTAGAGCAGCCTGTTACCCACATCAGTACGCACACAAACTTCAAGGAAATATGTCCTTGTGGTTATGGGTATTTATCATTCATAATCCGATACATCAGACGTCTCGTGTAAGATAAGGGCTGACTGTACCAGGCACTGCATGCAATATGCATGCAGTTCATATTCAAAATAATACTAACTTCTTCTTTTGAGCCTATTTTGAGTCAGAATAAGAAAGTACTGCTAATCCTGCCTATAAATGGAAAACAGGCTCAGGAGGTGAAATGAATTGGCCAAGATTACACAGGAACCAGAAAGAGAACGAACATCAGCAACTCATCCACACAAAATCTGCACAAAACACATGCTGTCCCTCAGCAGAGCTGATGTGAAGGTCGCTTTGTGCCTTTAAAGCATTTCAACACCTGGCCAGTGCAGGGAATGCTGGACCTGGTCGTGTGCCACCCAAATCATTCTGGTACAAGCAAGAGAATTTGTAATCCCACTGCACCAGCACGTGCTGCTTTATCCCTTCACAGGCCCCGATCTGCTCAAGCTTGGCTTCAAGAATGTCAAAGAAAATGCAGCTGGTTCGTTTCTTTTTTCAGCTGGCAGCCACCCGGACATACACGCGTTTGGCCTGTCTTCCAACTCAAACCACGCCAGGCTGGGAGGCCTGTAAAAAAAGCCCATCTTAGGGTTTCTAAAATAAAAAAGTCTTCAACTGGATGGGCCCGGTCTCTGCACATCTGGTATCTGTTAGAGATGGCTCAGCTCACCAAAGCAGAGGGACCGAGACACCCCGGATGAGCAGGCGACTGCTGAAGCAAAACCAAGCTCCATAATGAGCTTACTCATCACGCTGCTGTGCACAGGCCTGTGTTAGGAACAGCCCAAAATAAGGAGCAAGTTTTAGTGTGGGCTGGGCCTGGTTCATGCAGCTGCAGGGGAAGACAGAAAGGGCATGTTGAAGATTTGATTTGTGGAGAAAATCGCACTACAGGACTCCATAGGGCCCTGCAAGTCTAGCAGCCGGGTGTCCAAAGCCCGGTTCACCTAATTTGTCCTCCGATTCCTCTTGCCTCAGTCCCCCTCAACTGTTGTTTCTTTGCCACATTAAATAAGTCTGCTTCCCCTTAAGATGTTAAAGCAACACTTCTGCCTGGAAAATAGACTGCCCGGTGGTTTGTAAACTAATTTGAGGTCCTTTAACATAAAACATTCTAATGAATTATAATAGATGAAAATTCGAGGAGAGAAAACAGGCCTTGACAGACTACTGATCCAAGTCTTCTCAAATGTGGCAGGGACACGGATGCTGCACATAGAGCACAGTTGGGGTCTGGTGAGCTCCACGAGCAGAGCACATGCACCGAGCAGTGCCAAAGCTCAGGCCAAATCAGAGTTCTGCCTATTGACTCATTTAATATGACTATTGACTAAATCATATCAATACTTATCAATGTGGAAAACTCCAATGATTTTGTAAAGAAACATTTCTGTGAGAAGTTCTATTAAAATTCAGATAGCTCTGCAAAGGAGAACACAAACTAAGTAAAGCCCCAGCTTCCTGGTGGTGACACTCACACACTCAACCAGTGCTCAGGTACCACTCTGCACAAGTTGGAGAGGTAGCAGCCAAGTTAGGTGAAATTACAGTGTGTATTCTCTCACTCTGCCATCCCTGGAGACATCCCAGGCCAGGCTGGACAGGGCTCTGAGTAACCTGATCTGGGGGAAGACGTCCCTGCTCACTGCAGGGGCTGGAACAGAAGAGTTTTCAAGGTCCCTTCCAACCCAAACCATTCTATGACTCTATAAATCAGTGGCTTTCGGCCAGGATGCCCCAAAAACTCTCTTACTTTCCACTTAGCTGGCTGCGTCCAAGTTGGGCTACCCACCTCACAAGGAAAACTGACTTTGCACATTTACCTCCAGCACTGTGTGGATGTGATGCCTGATCCGGCTGGCACAAGCCCATCCATCACTTCAACATCCCTCACCTGAAACGGAGCAGCGGGATCTACCAATACGCTGCAAACATGCCCACCGTACTTACAGCAGGCACTTCTCCCCAGCCACCCAAAACAAACACTTCAGAATATTCAATACAACGTGTTCATCTTCGTTTTTTTCTGCTGGGTTATTGGCTACGATGAAACCGCAGTGCCTGTGTCAGCCACCGGCCATGCACGGTGACGGTCCCCGGTGCAGCCACGTCCTGTTTGCACGGTGCCACCAAACAGTCACTGAGCTGCGGCCACACACCCAGGAGGTTTGTGTTGTCTTTAATGACCAGAGAACAGAGACTGCTGTTTTCTCAATGGAGCGAGTGTGGAAAGTGGCTTGTTTTACACGGATTAAACAATTATTGACACTGTCACAGAAAACGGCTTTTGGACTGTGTCTGCTCTAAGAATAATGGAGTGAATGGAGGGTTGTTGGTTTGGTTTTTTTTTCCCCTGAGGTTTCTGAGTTATTAGTAAATGCTGGTTATTACAGGGGCCTAGAAAAACACTAGGAAAAAAAAAAAAAAGCATGCAATTAAAACTGTGCCATTGCTAAATGTAACCACAAATCAGTGACTAAGGAAAAAGGAAACTTGCCATTTAAAGACAAACTGCTCGTCTTTAGTTAAGCCTAGGAGCTTGAAGCAGCAATTGTCAACAAGAGAAAAAGGAATATTACCCTTGAAAATCTACACAAATTTTAATTACAGTTGGCATTTTTGAGACTGGTGCTGCAGATTGTCATCAGATGGAAAATTGCTGTCATTTTCCTACCCTTAGGGACACAAACGCTCAGTGGGACTGACTGTAACTGTAAACCAGGCTCCAACCTGCTTTGATATTGGCTTTGCAGTCGGAAAGGAAACCTTCAGCTGTCATAGTTAGATAACAAGCCACTGTCGATTGAGCGAGATGTCTCCATAACATGGCAGGGGATGGTGAAATCTTCCAGCGATGAGCAGACGGGTCAAGTTTGACAGTGCGGGGTGAGGAGTCCAACAGCTCTGCAGAAACCCCTGCAAACGGGGCCGTTGTGCCCCCGAGACGCTGCCGGAGGTGCCGCAGGGCAGGATCCTCTGCTGGGCGAGGGGACAGGGAGCAGAGCCACGGCCTGATTTTGCTGAGTTTGGGCAACACAAAACATCAACTGAACTTGTGGTACCGGAGCCAAGGCTGCGCTGCAGCACTGCTTCAGAAACAGGGCTGCTAACAGCTCTTACATGGGGCTGTCACGGCAAATTCAGACCTCCAGCGCTCGCAAGCTGCTATCCCGAGAGAAAAGGCAGATGCCTGTGGAGGAGGAGGCAGGTACAAGGCAGGACAACTTGAAAACAGGCCCAAACTGCAGATTTCAGCTTCTGAAATAGAGACTCAGATTCTGGTCCTCTCCATCCCTGCTCTTTCCAGCTCCCTGCAAGCTTGGAAGGGGGCAATGCCAGGGGAAAAAATGGATCCCAATCCAGTGTTTTACAAGGACAACGCTGGAATTTCTATGAGATGACTTACAAAACTATCTCTTGAGCCAGACACTGGAAAATATCAAGTTTCTTCTCCAAACAGGAGACTGGTCTGGAAGAGAAATTTCTTATTTAAAGGTAGAAGGAAGTGAAACAAAGCAGCAGCATCTCCCTTCATTTTAGAACTAACACAAAAGAAGTAAAGGGCTTTGATATTGATACTAGCATGAAAGTAGTGTGTGCTGTCAGCGAGCTCATCCTTTTGACCCACAGGACAGCTTACTGGCTTTTCAGCTCTGTCTCTGGGCAGCGTACCCGAGATCTAACACAAAGCCATTGTCAGTTCCTTGTGACTTTGATTGGAAATCCCAGTGCTGAGAGGGAAATCTGCTGGGCTTTGATGTAGAGATTTTGGTACCATCTCTGCCTCCCCATCTCAGAACACGCTCATTTGATGTATTGTTGAGTAAGGTATTTGTTATCTTCTCAGAGAACATGCATGTAACTCGGTAAATCTATTTCCTGACTGCCTTCTAAGACAGATAGTACAAGGGTTGTTTCGGAGGCATCAGTTTATCTGATACAGGGAACAAGGCTGGAGACAAATGTAGAGACCTCCAGAGTGCTTGCATTACATGTCACTCCAAGGTCCTCCCCTCGTTTCTTCCAGGTACAACTATGCTAGAAAGCACATTCCCTTCACATCAACTGTACTGCAATTTCATTTTTATCTAGGACATCAGGAGGTTTAGGAGACAGTCTCTCCTGGATCAGCAATATGAACTAGCAGCAGGAACAGCACATCTCCCTCTGGAACCCGTGCAGTGCCCAGCAGTACAGGCCGATCCATTCCCCCATCGGGACAGACTCGTTCCCACTGCCAGTGTCCCACACGCTCCCATTTAACCACTGAAGCACCAGGCTGGTTATTTTTCTGCCAGCATTAAACTGTTACTGTATTTCTGTACATGACAGAGAGACACGAGTAGCTTCAACAATAACCTTCTATTGTTCTGCACCAAATGGCTTGGGGAAACAAACAAGCAAAACCAACCAAAAAAGCACCTTAGGGCATTTCTGTGTGACAGGAAGGGTACTGCCGTACCTGGCCTGGTCCTGGGGTAACCAGTACACCTCCCTTCCTTGTTGCTGGGGCCCTAACCTAATCCTTTTAACCAGGATTGCTGTAAGGTTGTAATTCCCTTTGATGACCTTTACCTCTTTTGTATTATCCTAGCAAACCTCTTTTTTAAAAAAGCAAATCAAACCCTAGGAAATGTTTAAGTTTCACCCTCAGAGCTCCCTGGTTGCCGGTGTAACGTTATGCTGGGGTTTTCTTGTTGTTCCTATGAAGCTTTCGAAACGTCTCGGTTCTGTAGCACTTTGACAGCTGTATCACACAGGTATCTCTACCTTGCCTTAACATGTTAGAATGATAGATAAATAAATCTCTGCCTTTTGACAAGCCCAAGTTATGTAATGAGTACTGATTAACAGTTTATCCGCACAAGTATGTTTATAATTACAGCCATCACACAAAAGGAAACTGAGGCCCTGGGAAAGCGTGACACTCCCTTCTTGAAAGAGCAACCTGCAGCTGTCACTCAGAAGGGATCAAAAAGTCCTTTATCAGGAAATTATACAGTCACCAGTGTCCAGGATTTGAATAATTCCCGCTTGTAACAGAGCTGGGCTGCCTTCCCTGGCATGCCAGCACAACCAGCAACAACCAGCCCAGCCTTGCCAGGAGATAAGCACCTCTCACAAAGGTACAAAGAGAGCCAAGCGTGTCTAACATCTTGCTGGATCAGCCTCATAATGCATTTAAAACAATGGAAGAGAAAAGCATGTGTTCCTTTCAGCACAATCTATGCCTTATAATCAAGTCTAAATATTCACAGCCCGCTCGGATCCTAATGAGGAGAATGACTTAAATGGCAGAATGTTCTGCTCTTTCTACAGGTTTACAAAAATGAAATTAAACATGGGCTTTCTATTACAAAACAATAGGCAAATTGAAGACCAATTATGCAAACCCATCAGAGAACCTGGTGAACTGTGGAGAATTTTGCATTTCTGAGGCGGAACGACTTTTTAGATGAAAAAAAACCTCTACTCCAAGAAATTGAGAACATCTGTGCCATCAAAGAAAGAATGCAGTGAATAATTGGACAATCATAGACAGGCAGCCATTTGAATATGAAGCTGTTTGTAATGTCGCAGTGGAAGGAAATTACAGAACGCCAGCATTGCTTGGCTGTCAAACGCCTGAGCTTTTCCCTTTGTGCCTATTATGGCACGTTGCGTGCTCACTTCACAAGAGCCTGCGGGGTCGACAGCGGGGTCTCTAGGGTTATCTGCTTCCATTATTTTGCACATCAGACGCATAATGAAAAAGGAGCGGGCAGAGAGGTCCTCGAGCATTTACCTCCTCCGGCATCCAAGTCTGAGCACACCTTTAACCTCCCCCTGACAGACAGCCCAACCTGCGGCCGTCCCCGACCGCTGACACGCAGCGCCGAGCAAATATCCTCTCTCGGCTGACAAACTTCTGTGACCCCCTTGCCTCCAGCAATGATATTATCCTCGTTTCCAGCAGGCAAATCCCACACGGACGCTCCCAAAGGGAAGACGCGCTGAGCCACACAGAAAACCCTCTATCGAACCAGCTGGTGGGATCTGACCCAAGAGATCCAAGCAACACTTGAGGCCACAATTCATCTCCATCTGCAGCACCCAAACCAGTTTGTACCCAAGAAGACAAAACCGATTTGGGTGTATATTGTTTCCAAGAATACGTACCCCGCACCAGCTCCATGCTGCTCCTCACCACAATCTCTTCCGCGGCACAAATTATTTATATATTTATATATTTATATGTATATATAAAAACATTTATTTTATATATATATTTATATATATTTAATATATTTATATCTATATAAAAATTTATATACATACAAGTATATATACCGCAGTATATATCAGGGCGAAATGTTTCAGGACATCTTCCAGGACAAAACGGGGGAAAATAAAAGCGGTCGACTTAGTTGTGATTTCATGGCTAGCTGCACAGATACTCGCATGTTACTTTGCACAGTCAGTCTAATAACCAGCTTTCAGAAGGACAGACAGCGTAATGAATGGGTTGTAAAACACACTCATAAAAACATTATAGCACGTCTCAGAGCATTTGGTAGCTGTTTGTGATTTACTGGGCCCCCTGTTTTACATTTTCTTATAATTTGCACATTTCCTATGAAAAATAAGCATTCAATGTGCATGCAATTTATTTTAATTTCCCTCCCCCCTCGCAGGATGATAAAACTTTTACAGCCATGCAAGAATGGGAATATTGTAGTCATGAGGTTCATTATACAGTAATTAATACATGTTAAGTATCCTGTAAATATTACGTTATAATGGTTTTAAGTAAATACATACTGTACATTAGCAGTACCTATTAAGTCAGCGCCACTTAAAATGAAATGTGACTAATTAATCTGTTTAAAAAGTATAATGTCAATTTGGATATTCTTTAAAAATTATGGTACAATGTTGCAAGTGTGAATGGTGAGCCAGTCAGCATTTAATTATGAAACTTCGACATTAATGGTTAGTTTCTTGGTTTATTCAAGTGGATTGGACACATGGGCCAGCACTGAAGGAATGAGGGGGTAGAATGAAGGTTTCATTGTTACGAGAAGCTAAAAAACCCAAATAATACATCCCATTATCATTACGGTGAACGGCTGCAAACTTGCACATGGATTTTTGCTGCAGCATCTCATCGCAAAAGGCCCAACCTGTCCGCACCCGATCACCCGCTCCGCACAGACGAGGCAGCCGCAGTAACGCTGCCGTTGGGAGGAGCCGCTGGGGCTCCGGTTTGACCATTTTAGACACGATATCACTTTATTAAGGGCCGGTGCCTGCGCGGCCCCGCAGAACCGGGAGCCGAGGCTTTGTTCTCTTCCCAGCTAGAGCCTCAGCCGCTGCCTTTGTCCTGCACAACGTCTTCCTTCCCTTCACCAAAGGCAGCCCCTCACAAGACTATCAACCTTTTAACAATTTCAGTCACTCTCCACTGTCCTAAATACACAAAGGAAAAGAAAAAATAAATCCCCAATTCCTTCAGTTATTTTTTTTTTTTTCCTTCCCCTGCCACGAAGCACAAATGCAAGAGAAACATCCTGAATGAGGGGCCCAGGAAAGGTCATCTTTTCTTTTACCTATGTACTCAGCAAGAACAGAAGGCAAAAATCTCTCCAAATCCACCTTATATGTATTCATTTTCTATAGAAATATTCATATTAGGATGCAAGTGTCCTATAAATGCTTATCAGATTAGACTGATGGCTATTGCCAGCTTTATACATGTCAAAAAGAAAACAAAAAAAAGAAAAAAAAGAAGCAGCTCTGTTGATTGCAGCCTTCATCTTTACCAAAAGATAGGGTGCAGACATCTCATAAACACACACCAACCTGTCACAGCGATCAGACCCAGCTCTCCAAGTCCCTTACAAGATCTGTAGCCCCAATCAGACTATTGCTCTCCAAAGGTAACATCACTAAAAGATAACCAAGTTAACCGAGTTCCATCACAAAGGAAAGCAGTTTAAGAAGTTTGTCTTTCCATTAATGCAAATTATTGAAAGGTCCTTCTCCCAGATATACACACACATTGCCAGAACCACAGATGCAAGAGATCTTGGACTTGTTCCACTTTTCCATGGTCAGTTCCTTCAGGTCCTACCATGAAACAACACCTGAACAAGCTTTCCTCGGACGACAAATCTCTCTGTAAACACGTGTGTAGTCTATTGCTTGAGATAACAGCTTTGGTAACACATTTTATGGGGTAACTCCATCCTTCAGGGTGATGGCTGTAACTGCCCTCCTCCCCGTGTGGTTGGGGAAGCACAGCAAAGGCACAATTCCTAATGCGGAGAGGCATTTCAGGGTAATGGGGATAAATCACAAGAGCTCAAGAAAGGCTGAAAACGTGTGTGCAAACAGACAGCTTTGGTCTAGAAGCTGTGGTTTGGCTAAGCTATGCTGAACCACACCAAAAGACAAGAAAGTGAGGGTTAAGATGTATTTTCCTTCCCTTCCTGCTGGGGCCAGCAGCCACTGCCCGGTCTCCAGCAAATCGGGGCGGTGTGAACCCATCCAGACTCATCTCCATCCGATCCAGCCCCGAGTGCCGTTTGCACAGCTGGGTATCAGCGGGCTCTTGCTCTCCAAAACCTGGGTCATCTGTTTTACGGAAGCCCCTGAGACGTTGCATTTTATTTAATGCTTCAGCACTGGCTTTAGAAATAGGGAGAAGGATGGCACATGCTGGCAAATCCAAGTGTAGGGATCAACAGCCCAGCAAAGAGGCAGAGCTAGTGGCTGGAGGTGGGAGATTTGCATCCCGCGATGGGATCTCCCATAGCTTTCTTCAAAGGTAAATCGCTTAATAACGCTGTGCCTCAGTCTCCCTACTGCTAAATCACTATAATGTTTTCCTACCTACTAAGACGCTGCTGGGCTAATCTAATTAGTAGTCACAAGGCAGCCAGAGATAAAGCCGTTTTATAAGGGCATTGTATAGCTTGTAATCTTGTGATGGTGCCACGATAAGGAGATGTCACAGAGCATGGGAATACCCTGGGAGAGCTCTGAGTCTGCTTTTCAGTTCCAAGAGCTCATTTTTGACAGTGACCCCTTATTTTAGCAGCACATTCACCTCGGCCTCTTGTGAGCAACGGGCAGCCTCCCTGCTACGAGCTTCCACGAGCCACGAAAACCCGCTGTTATGACCAGAGAGAAGTAACCAGCACTATTATTTGTATCATTTGCTGAGGTTTGTAACCTAGAATTAATTTTCAAATTGAGTCCAAACGCTGCCTATTTCACACATATCTGGGTAGCAGACAAGAGCCCTTTTAGCAACAGAAGCAAACAGAGCTACAATCAAGCAGCTCAAGGCGCAACCCTCTAATAGTTCAGTAATCAGTAATAATCAACCCTTCTCTTTATGTTCAGGGAGACCTAATAGAACACAGCTACTCTACAGCGAATACATTTTCATTTATAAGACTAAATGCAAGCATACGTTATCTACTTAATTAAAATCTAAATTCTCTAACCAACCATTTGTTGTTTCTCCTGGGTGCACGTTACATACATTACTGGTGTTTTTCCTGAAATCCATTGCTAATGGATTAAAACAACTCAATGAAATGTTTCATTTGCTGCACGTGGTTGTGAAAGAGCACAAAACCCTCTGATGCTGTGCATGCAGGGAACTCTTCTCCCCCACTATCCCAGGACAGCAGCTCCCACTTCTCTGTGCAAGGACCCCAATCCTTCCCCCAGGTTCCTCTTGCTTTTTGGGATAGGGAAAATACGACTCTGGCAAACACCAGTGCAACCCTCAGACTGGAAGCACTCAGTCAGCAAAGGTTCCAGGAAAACTTCCACAGCACAGACATGACGGGGTCACAAAGCCGTGGGAGCTAAAGGGGAAATTATTAGCTATACAAGGGGAGAGATTTGAGATCCTAAATGTGTGTTGTTAGTTTTGACACTGTAAGGGGTGCAAACCATCTGCATGGGTTTGACAGACGTGACACAGACCGTCCGGAGACCTGCAATCTCTGCAGTGACAGCTGGGAGCCAGCACATCTGTAATGGCACCAGACACCCACCTTCAGGCAACAGAAATGCTCAAGTGTTCAGTCCCCCACCAGACAGAAAGAGTTGGAGCATGGGAGTCCTCTCTATACATCTGTCAGGCTTTGGGAAGAAAAACAGTAGAAATTAATTGCCTGACACTGTTTAAGTAGAAAGGATGATTCCTATTACATGTTGCCCTTGGTTGTTTCCGTTTCTCTGACTCCAATGCTGTTCTTAAAACCTCTCTAAGCAGGATTGCATGGCCGTGCTGAGTTAGTTGGGTTTGTGTTGGTGGCACCAGTAACCATTGAGCAGCACACAGCCCTTGGGATCCCAGGCACCCGTGTCCAAAAGAGGAATCCTTCTACACTCAAAGGACTACGTTTTCCTGAGAAAGCTCAAACATCTGCTTTAAGGATTTGAATCTCATTGCTTCACTGGTGGTGAAATATTAGTTTCCTTGCTCAGAAAACGGGGCATTTTCATCCCTCTTTTTCGCAGGTGAGCAGAGAACCTCCATCCACCCTCTGAGGGGGGACAGCTGCCCCCTTCTCCAATGAAAGGCTGCACTTCATTTCCAAATTATTAATATTTTCAAAGGGTCACAGGTTTTACCACTGGTGCTAAACCTGGCTTGTTCTCTGGCTCTCAGAGGTTACAGTTCCCTGTTCTTGCATCTCCTTTGCATAGGTGTTAAATACCATCAACTATTTTGAGTGTCACGAAGAATCTCCTCCATAGGAAAGCAGGGAGGGGGAGAAGAGAGGTACAGGTGAGGCAGTATCGAATTAAGACTGATGGCTACTGCTCTTGAGCAGAAGGAACCTCCTGACAGCCTCACATCATTACTGCAAATCACAATATTTATAGAGATGCCATCAGGAATTCTGCTTTGCTTCCAGGAGACACAAAGTAAAATGCCACCTCCTTCAAACCATTCAGTCTGTTCTGCATTATAATTAAAAACAATTTCTATTTTCAATGGGTTTTGATTCAGGTAACTCATTACCCCCAAGAGCCATTTTCCAGACTAAATTGTGAATGCAAATTAATGCCAGCTTTAACAATAATGCTTCTTTTTTTCCTCCTTTCCACCTCTTCTGCTAACTTGCATTTTTTGGAAATTTTCTTGCCTTTGCTCTCAAAGCAAAGGAAATTTTCTTGCCTTTGCTATCAGGTGTCCAGAGCAGGTTTGCCAGGGGACAAAGCAGGTTTTGTGCTCCTTTTCTTACCAGATGCCCTTTGGTGCTCCCTCGCCGCAACCCAGTGCTGCAGGAGACTCTGCTCTGACTCCACCTGCCCCTGCCATGGTTTGCTCTCTAACTGGCCAGCTTTGTGTTTTATCATGTCATTATATTCTAATTATTTGCAGACACTTCTTCGTAACTCCCGCTATAGATCCAGCCTGATGCTGCCTCAAAGCAGGCACAGCCGAAGGACGCCTGCTATTCCTCACAAAGAACAGAGCAGTAAATACAAGAACGGAAAAGCTGTGCTTCTGTTCCTTGCTTAGACAACATGTGACCACAGCACGGAGCGACACGCGTTTTTGGGTTTGGTTTAAAAGGGCAGGAGTGTGTGCGCAGCGATGCTGCATTGATCAAACGCAGCTTACCCACATGCTCACATCAAAAAGAGGGTGAGAGTCCTCTGTGTTTCCCGTCAAACACACACAAAAGGCCAAACAGGTAAAACGGACCAAATAATTATTGTTAAAAACTGGAAGCAAGCCAGCAATCCTGCCCCCAGGGGATGTCTGAAATGCACAGCCAGTTGCTGCTGCTGGTCCCTGCTGGTCACAACAAAAAAAGGCAAAGTTGTTATTTATTGCCCTTTATTCCTGTAGCATTTGATGTCTTTAATGCAGTCTGCACACAGGAGCGTGATGAAGTGCTCTTACTTCCATCTCACACGCGAGGAAAAGAGAGACACAGCCTCACATTCTCAAAAGGTACTCGAGCACCTAATGCCCTTGGAAATCAGATGTAGTGGAGCTCTGAAATACCTGGGAAAAACCACATACGCCTCAGGGGCTCGTCCAGACGTCCTAATGCTGTGAGCTGGATGCTGACACCTCATCAAAAGCCCCAAGATGGGACAAATGAACGGCCTTGGCACACAGGGAGGTGGTTTAGAGACCCCTTCTCCATGGTGCATATTCAGTGGGGTCCCAGGGATTATTCCTGTTTTACAGCAAGTGGAAATTTTTTGAGGATTCTCTGCCTCCTGTGTGAGCATCCTAGTTCTGCTCCTGACTCCTCCATGATCTTCAGCAAATTATTCTTAATCTTTCTGTGTCCCCATCTGGAAAAGTCGGCTACTGGTGCTAGCCTGAGATTTGATGGATTAACTTGTTACTAACACCAATTGTTCGACAAGTGCTGAGTATCTCTCACTAATCAGCAGAAATGTATTAATTCTCATTATGAGTGCTTCTCATGTCCTTTCTGATAAAGCTCACTGGGAGATACAATAGTTCTCTCAAACAGAAGCACAGTCCCTTGGAAAATCAGCAGGAAAACACAATCAGCCTATTTCTTTGCAAAAATAACTGCATATCATTATGGGAATTCGCCCCACATTAGATTTCCAGAGGAATTTTCCATTCACTCGACTTCTTAATATTAGATCTTTTTCCCCCATAGAGAAACTGCCTTTTTAACCCACGTTTTCTAGGTAACTGGACTGGAAAATCCCCTTGTGATGGTACTTGCAGGATGCAGACTGGGATGCAGGGGGTGACATTCACCATACAGGGAGCTCCCACCCATAGAGACCTGGATGTATTGTCTTCAAATCAATGCAAGTTTCTGCTCCCTCTCTGTGCCCCCTTTGCCAAGAAGGGGGTGTGGGGGGGTGGTTCTTTTTTTTTTCTTACCCTTTTTTTTTTAACCTGGCTGATATTTTGACTTTGAGCTACTTGGAACTGATATCATCTCTTGCTATGCATATTCATGATCACCACCATCCTTGCTGACACATCAGTCACCTTTGGAGCTAAAACGATGAACCACAACATCAGGCTCCCACTCTCTACCTGTGAAGGCATCAGGACAAGCAATTCCAAGAGGGCACTTTTCCACACTAGGGATGGAGTTTTTAATTTGATACTAAAGAAGAAAAAGAAAATCAGCACGAAAACACCACCACACATTTCCTTTCAAACTTCTGGTGGAAAAATAAACTGAAAATTGTATTTGTGGTAAAACAAAGTGTTCATTTGGAGGAATATTGTAATTATTTACCTCCTTAAAACAAAATAAAATACTTCCAAAACTATTTGTAGAAAAAGCCTATGTTTCACTTCTATTAGTTAGTTTCCTTTAAATTCCTCGTGCAAATTCACCTGCCCAATTCAGACATTTTGAGCCCATCTACAGGCAAAACATTCCTTCTTTTTGGGTGTAAATTACTGAAAACATGTTTTGACTTGGAGTCTAATGTCTCAAAGAAAGAACAACCAGAACCTCTGATGCCTTGAGACCAAAATCTAACAAGTCTCCAGGCCACGTCACACATCAGGATGTGTCAGAAACAGCTTCCTGAAAGAAAAGATCACTCAATTTACCAAATAATTCGTAAACTCATTTAGTTGGCATGAGCGAGACTCCAGGGAGTCTCCTGAATTATAACAAAGATCTCTTGAACTTAACTGAAAGAAAGGTCAAAAGAATGTGGTCTGAGATATCTTTTGGAACAAGCTGTGACTCCCCACAATGCAGTGAGGGATCGGTTGGTTTGGTCAATACAATAGTTCGGTGTGACAGCAACAGCTTTGGCCTATGGAGCTGCAGCTTGCGGTAGCTCAGCCCTTCCCTGCTCTCCCTTCTGCCTATATACTCTTTCCTATCCCATAAAGCATATGTAATTGTTCCCCATATTCTTCCTCGACCCTTAATCTGCCACCTCCAAACCCGTACTGTTCACATTCCCAGTACACCCCCCCCTTATATAGTTCCCCTCTCAAAACAGGAGGACCCAGCACGTCACAGAAGATTCCGGAGGGTCTCTCCTGTGCTGCACATTGAACCCCATCATTTCCTTTGCAGAGGGCAAATGCTCCTGCCCCAGAAAACACAACTAAGAAAGAATTCCCTACAGATGCTTTCCTACCGACTGAGCAACCCGCACCCACACCCGAGCGCCCCGTTGAACGTGACAGAGAAGTGGGATGGCTGGATGGGACAGGAGATGTTGGCAGGGGGACGTGCCCGGTCCTGCTGCCTCCAGGCTGTGCAGTGTCCCCAAAACGCAGCCCATTTCCAGATCACCCCCCCGTGCCTGCGGGGGCTATTTTCAGTTGCAGGCTCACAGCAGCAGCAGGATTTTGCTTGCAACCCGACACACAGAAATGCTAATAGGGTGTGTGAAGAGACATTTGAGTTGTGAGCTGCATGTTGTCTTTCTTAGCTGAAAGCA
Organism: Pampusana beccarii; assembly: GCA_013399365.1. Classification (NCBI taxonomy): domain Eukaryota; kingdom Metazoa; phylum Chordata; class Aves; order Columbiformes; family Columbidae; genus Pampusana; species Pampusana beccarii. The sequence goes on from VWYH01000026.1 coordinate 886,811, forward strand.
CACCAGTGCACCCATAAAAGTGATAAAATCTCAGGAGCAGGAGCGCTGCTAGAGGATTGGTTAGAGCCGGGCGGATTCCTGCTGTATTTTCTCAGGAAAAATCCCCAGGATGACTGTGCAAGAACCACTGAGCCGGCTCTGGGCTCAGCCCAGCTCTCACCGAGGGTCCCCTGGGTCCCCTCCGCTCTCGCAGGTGTTTCTTTAAGACCAGGGAAGCTGTGTCCTGCCGTGTTATCAGATCCACCATCTTCACCCTATGTCCATTCTGTTTAAAGCACAGCTTTGGGAACCCGAGGTCTGCATTTGGTTCTGGTCCTGAAACAATCTTTCTAGACAAGTTTGGGTAGGAGATTAAGTATTGGTGAACTCCAATTCCCCTCCTGCAAAGTGGGGAACACTGTTCTGTCCAGGCTGTCAGCTCATTGACCCAGAGACTGGACGGATGCGCACACGCTGCGTAAATAAAGAGCGCGACCCTCTAAATGTCACTGCCATACAATGGAACATTATTCTTTGGGGGCGCCAAATGGATGTTATAGCCCATCCGAGCACAGCCTAACCTAAACATTTTGTATACTTGCCTGTAGAATCACAATTTCTGTGGTATCTTTTACAGCCTGCATAAAAGCAAGCAGAAGGAACATCTTGCCTTGCTAATATATCCAAGCAAACCCATTAAGTTATCCCTAGCTGCAATGTAAAGCCACGAGAACAGGCTGACAGCCCAGCGCTGCCGTTTCCTCTGACATCCAGATCTCCTGTGCCACGCTTTCCCCCGTGAGACCTATTGCAAGAACAAGAGCATTAGTTCTGGTCACCTAGCACTAGAACTGGGTCTCTGGGGAGTCTGCAGCCTGCCTGCCATGTGGAGCTTTAGCCTGGGGGATCTGCTAACCCACCCGTGCGGATCAGCCGAGCAGAAGAGAAGCTTCCACATGGGGAATGGTAGGCGGTTTAGCTCCAGAGGTTGTGTCTTTTGACCCTGGCTGAATCTACACGTGCAAAAACCCAGATACCGGCCAGGAAAGCTCAGAACTGTACTGCGGGATGAATAGGGGAGGATAAAAATGAAAGCATTTGTCCACAGCAAAAGTGTCAGGCTCCATCAGGCGAGATTTAGTTCCACAAGAGCGTTAAATAACACACTTGCTTATGCCATCCATCGTCATGCTGCCATACCCAGCAAACTTTATTTCTGTGAGAAACCACGAGGTGCCTCTGATGCTATTTTGAACTGGCAATGCCTGTTTCAGACAAGACAGATGGGACACGAGGAGCCCTCAGAATGAGCTGGGAAAGCTGCAGGAACCTGTCCCCACACAGAGCTGCAGCAACTCAGACTGAGTACAACGGAGTTACTCCAGTTTACATCACCGGAGAATCCGAATCAGACCCTCAGCTCATAACACTTGGATGGGATCTTACAACACGCACACAAACAGCTGAAGTCACTAAAACTTTGAAACAAACATCTCCTATCCCATGGTAGAGAAACCGTTTATGTTCTCCATCATTTGGGGTGGCTCAGGAGCATTGGTGGGGAACCAAAGCCCATAAGTCTAGACAAGGTGAATGAATCTACAGCTTGTCAAGCTGGTGAGGAAAAAAAGGCATATTTGTTTTCTGAATGAATGAAGTTCAGTTTAACCTTTGTTCCACTAGGCTGCAATTCTGCAGAGTGTGGCGAATTCTTGCAACGGGAGCGGAGGGTACCCAGCAGGCCCCAAAGCTGTACTTCGACGTGAATTAACAAAAACTCAGTGTTCTGCGCAAACCTCATCTGACTGTAAGCTGAGCTTCTTAATTGAGAAGCCCCTTTTTTCCTGATTTAGAGAACCTTTAGAATTCAGCTCTTGAGCTTTCATTCTGAACGAGAATTTGCCCCAGTTCCATCATAAATCTACTCCTGGTGCCACACTGTCTCTGCACTAAACCTGGGGGCTGTGCTGATAAGGGGCTCCCAGGGAGCGGGACAGCCATAGAAAATTCAGGTTTCAACACTACCAACACTCAACGTTTCTCTGAGGTTTCCTCCCACGTAAAGCTCTAAATCTTCATGGTTCTTCTTTTTGACTAAGCTTGCACATCCGAATCACGCAAGCTTTCCCATCCCCAGCTTCTCCTTCCCCCGTGTCCTGGGCACTGGAAGCACAAACATTCATAACCTCCAATTAAGAACCTATTCACTGAGCTCTCTTAAAGATATTTATTTTGCCCTAATTGTACCTGACTCCTAAGTGCTAGCGTGATGCCATGTCCCTGAAAACAGCTCCTGGACCAAGCTACACATCTTTCAGAGCAGCAACAGTAAATAATAACAAAGTGATTTCAGTATTCTGCAGGATCTAAATGCATTTTAGGTGTTCCTGTTACTAGCAGATGAACTCGTTAGTTTGACCACTCTTTTGGGTTTTGTGGGACAAAGGCTGGTAAAGGAGGCGCAGCACCCCCTGCCGCTGAGCGCCGTACATGGATTTGTTCCTTCTCTTCCAACTCGTCCCGGCCTTGCACTAGAAAAGCAGCCTGGGGTGAAACCAGGAAAGCGGGACACTAGGAAAAGAGATGCAGAGATGAGGAGCTACTGTCTGGCTTCCTCACAGATGAGAGAAAGATTTCCACTACATCTAAGCAAGGGCTAGAAGCAAGGACTGGTCTCACGCCATGTACTAGAGGGACTGGAGGGAAATGGTTATGAAAGCAGGAAGGTTTGTTGCTGTAAAAAGTTGTGAAACTCATTACTCTTGTTAAAGTGCTCTCTGAGTGGCATTGCTGTGCATTATGCTCCATAAAGAATCAGCCGCTCTTCTGTTGTGTTTCACGCTGGCTATTAGGAGACATATTCCAGGCTGCCAATTCGTCGTATGAAGCTATTTTAGTTTTCTTCAGAGGAAACCAATGCCTTTTCAACAAATAAAGAAAAAAGAATAAAAGAGCTCTGTTTTCTTTCTGCCATTGTTGCTAGCAATGATGACTTCTCGCTCTCCGACAAGGCTGCTCCAGGCTGGATCCTCAGACGCCGTACACAGGACCATTGCCTTCAAAGCCTCGCCAGTTTACGCCAGCCTGGGGTTTGGCCCCGTGTATTCAAGCCCGCTTCAGCTCTCTCCACATCCTCACTTGCTATTAACTCTGCTGGGCTGTGGCCCATATCACTGTTTGCTCCGATTTTTCTTGATGTTTCATCTCTCTGACCTTCTTTGGAAGAGACGATAACAGCTCGCCTCCTTCAAAGTCAATAGTTTCCTTCACATCAAAGTAAGAAGCAAGGTCAAGATCCAGCTGCTACTAACTGATAGCTTTAAAACAATAGCTTTTGGTGGAGACCAAACTAATCTGCTCTGAGCTCTTCTTCAGGGACAGGTGGGAGGAGCGGGTTGAGAACGGGGCTTTAGACGTTCCACTCAAAGCAGGCAGACTGCTTGGTGACAAGCTGGGACAAACAGGAGAGCGCTGATAAAAGCGATTGTGGGGCTGATCACGGGGAGCACACAGTGCTGTTTCCCACAGGAACTGAGCCAATACAAACATTTCTTCAGAGACTAAATGCTTCACTTTCGCTAGAAAAAAAATCCTTTACAAAAAATAATCTACATACAACACAGCCATTGTCACAACGCTAGATTTTGTTACTTTGATAAGGCTGCAAAAAGATGCAACTTGAGGCGACCACAAGGTGGTGAGTACAGAGTCCTAGAAACTGCTGGTTTCCAACACAGTCACGATATAGGTGGGCAACATGGATCAAATCACATCTAAGCATATGATGTGGCCAAGCTAAGGGATTTAGTCAGTTTATTACACTTTAAAGCAAGCGTATAAAAACAAACAGACCGAAAAACCAACACATACCTGGACCAGGGAAAGAGCTTGCTCTCTCAAACCAGTTTGTTCAGCAGGCAACATAGCATGGAACCAGTAAGGGCTCCTTGGGAAGCATTCACACACGAACTAGGGAAGGTGCTGAGGAGCACACACAATGTATTGGGCTGCTCCCCATTAAATCTGTTCCTCCGACACCCTCCCAGCAGCTGCAGCTCGTGTGGGCCTGCAGGATGCTGCCCCTTCCCCACCGGTGCCTTCTGGTATCCGCTCAGGTGCAGAGCTCCCTCCAACTTGGAAACAAGCCCAAACACTTCCATGGGGTGTCTGTGCAGAATAAAGCAAAAGAGATTTTTGGCCCCCACCATGGAGAGGTGACCAGTATGGGTTTCATCAAGCCCCTGTCTTGAGGGTTTTTTCACCAGTCCACAGTCCCCATTCGAAGCATTGCCTCCTGAGCTGCTGTTGAGAGCCAGCTGTCTACCATTTATATTGTTAATTCATTAGAACCAGTTCTTTATCCTCTCAGGAAATCACGGCAGTCCTGCTTACTGGCAGACAATAACATTCAAGGGCTTGCTGCTGCAATCGCTGACAATATCGATTATTTAGTTTTCTGCCAATTCCTATTAGACTTTTCAGGCTAGAGAATTTACACTGTGTTATTGAATTAAAAAACAGCTAAAAGCTTTAGGGAATCCAAACTAATTAGCTGGCATTTGTAAACCCCTTTGTTCATGGTAATTTGTTTACAAGAGTAGCTCAACCTTTTAATTATGGGCACACTCACAGGCCACATACTGTACCATTACAGGCAGGTTTTTTTGTTTGGTGCAAGAAGGGCAGATACGGGGAAGCTAATTTTGCTTTAATGAGCCGTAATGACCCCGCTTGGCACTGGATGACCTTAAAATATAAATGTGTCTATAATTATAACTAAGAAAAAATAACACTCCAGATGCTTTGAGTGGGCCAGAAATCACCAGCATCCGATTGCGTCAGCGACACAACTCCCCAGCCCTGACTCTTGGTCACTCTTCAGCCTCTTGTAGAGATCTCATCTCAAGACCGCTCTTCGCTCTCTTGCCTGTTCACATCTATTTCTTTCCTCTTTTTGCTTTAGACTCGAAAGACGAATGGTTTAGTTAATACGGAACAGGAGAGAGCCACACTTGCAACGACGACGCTGTCGTGCCGATTTGCAGTTGTCTCATTGCAGCAGGCTGTCCGTCCTCTCTATCTGTGCTGTAACGTGTCATTCCGCGCACGATGCTGCTCCGCAACCTCTGCAGCGGCCGTACCATCAACATTTTACGGGTCCTTTCCCCTCAGCACGAGAGCAAGGTCTTCGTTTTGGAAGAAACACTATGGTTCTGATTTATAGAGGATTTTTGGTCCATTAAGTAAGAGGCTGTAGCGAATGTTTGGCTTTCTCTCTCGATCGCTTTACCAGACAGAGCTATCGGGCAGAACCGCCCATGGGAACGGGGCAGCAGTGCTTGGGCTGAGATCCCGGGAGTAGGAGGTTTCCTGCCTGCAGTCTGGGACCATCTTTCCTTATGCATCAACGCATGGACGTGTAAATAAAGAAACCAGCCGTAGAATGTTTCCCAGCTGCGTCTGGTTTCTTCAGGGAAAAGCTGATGTGCAAGGCTCCTGAGCAGAGCTACTCAAAATCAACCGAAAACCTTGACATTGAATAGAAATTCTGAATATGTTCGTTTCTGGGGTAAGAGATGACGAAAGAACAGAAGGAAAACAAAGCAAGATGTCCCTCAATGGAGGAATATGCAGGAGATTACAGGAAAACTTGGAAAGTAAAGGCTGCAATAAAGTCCCCGATTTATTTTTAATAGTTCCAAGGAACTTATTCAGATAAAATCTATGTCTGTGTTCTCCAGACCTTCATCAAACCCTGAACACCGACTCAGGGCGCAGTGCACGGGCACCCTGGGGACAACACGGGCTGACCAGAGGACAGATGGAACTACAGCTCTCCTCCACTTCCTGGCACTCATTTGCTGGCCCCTTGACCAGGTTACTTTTCCCCTCTCTTATTCTGTTTTCAAACCTGGAAACCACTCCCAGTTCATCTTCTACCCTGTCTTTTCAGCCTCTGCATGCCATCTGACAACATTACGTTTTGCTCTGCTTTAGGGGCAGCTGAACATTGTGTTTCAGTAGAGCGGTTGATTTAATCTCTTCAGGAATTTTGTTATGAGGCTCAAATAGCATCCATAAAAACGGAGATAGGCATAACTGTCCCTCAAACATCCAGGTCTTCCGGACCACATTTAGTTAAAATATCATTAACTGTGCAGCATGTTTGACAAGAATGTATGACAGCACTAGCCATATGGAAAGCATAAATATTAAATACTGTATATTGCAGCCATTTGCAAGAAACTGCATTAATCCCTTGAAGGTTAATGAGAATTATTCATGTGCATCTGAGGGAGAGAAGTACTTCACTTCAGAAATTGAACAGCTTGACATGCCTGATTTTTCACTTACCAATAAATATGAAAATGGAAAACGGATGGACATCTCAGTGTTGTGTCTGAATGACAGGTTCACTGAACAACTCTGAGGTTTGTTTCTTCAAATCAATATTTTACATCATTAATATTTTCAGTTCCAGGAATCAGTGAAACAATAAATTTTGCCCCATCATAGATGCTTTGCCGCTGTGTAGATATTCCTGCAAGTGGGGAAACAGATGGAATCAACACAAACTTGGTTTATTAAGTCCAGAGAGTAAAAAGGAGGAATCAACACCTGTGTAGAGCCTGCTTGGGGAGCACATGTAAGAGGGAAAAGCTCTACAACCAACATCACGGAGACGACCCAGCCCACACTATTGAAGCATCTCACCAGAAAACAAGGACAGATCTCTGAAAAGAGTTTAAGTGACTAATAAACGTGATTTCTTGCAGTACTCACTACTAAAATGATTTCAAATGTTTTTGAAACAGCTTTGTTATGGCCTGGTTTTGAAGGAACCACCTGCATCAGCACAGCTATTAAAACATTGAAAGGACAAAATTTCTGTGTGTCTGATGAAAATAATTTGTTGTCAGTGAAATCCTCCTGCAGCTTTGCAAGGAGAAATTTATAGAGATGGCTAAAATTTCTGCATAGTCTTCTTTTAATTAAGGCGTGGGTTTTTTTTGAATTCTTTGATAATGAAAATACTTTCCCTTCCTTTTTCTTCCACCTTCTACTTTTTTCATAATACAGTCAACATATATATGCCGCACATTTTGGCCAATTCCAGCCATTATTACTGTGTGGTCCCTGGTATCTAGAAGAAATGAGCTCCATGCTCACACCAGAGCCTGCTGCTCAGCATCTCCATCCTACGGAGAAGTGGAACATCCAGTTGTCTCAGCCAAGTGAAATTAAACTGCAAACAGAAACAGCACCCTCAGGTTTGCTGCCAGAAAGGATTTTCAGCTGATGCGAACGATGGGAGTTCCCAGAGCCCAAGGAAGCAGTGGGCTGGACTGATTTCCACAAGCAGAGGATGTAGCTCTGCATATGCTCCCTCCAGTGTTCAATGCACGTGCTCCAAGCTCGCTCCTGCTCAGCCTGAATCAGGTAATAAAACAGATATTTTGAAAATACAGGGAACCGCCAAAGGCACCACCTCTGCAGAAGCACCTGGGGAAGTGATGCTCGTCCATCCGAGGAGTGAGTCTGGGCCATCAGAGCTACAGTTGGCCTAAAATCAGGCTCTGTGTTCATCACTGGCAGTGTTGGAGCCAGGAGAACGTATGAAGTGAAGGCAAATAAGGCTGAAGGTTGCTTGAAGGGCTGAGAAAAGGGGCCGATGGTCAGAGAGCACCGGGGATGCCCTAGAAATAGGGTCAGGGGAAAAAGGGAGGCCGAGCTGACAGAGCAAGCACACCGCTGTGTCTCTGCACAAGGAGAACTGGCAGATGGGTCGGTGCATCACATCACGCGGGTTTTTCCTTCTCAGATGTCTTGATTTCCAGTCCTGGTGCTTCAGAAGCGGTTTGTGCGAAACAAGTTGAGAGTGCCAGCGGACAGACATCCCCCCGCAGCACAGCGCGAGTGCTGGGAAGCTCCTGGGAGGAACGCTGCGCTACCGGGAGCATCCTGCCCTATTTTCCGCACCAGAGCGGCCCCGTGCTGGCGTGCAGCGAGGCGTGTAGGCCAGGAGCGATCGCACTTACAGCCAGCGACGGGTCCCAGGGAAATCGTACTGAACCACGCACGGATCCGCATGCAAATTCAATCTTACGGTTATCATGAGCTGGACTTCCAAGGAGTTAATGCATTTGATTCCTCTTGCTCTTTGCCCAAGGTCAGGAAAACAGCTGAGTGAGAGTGTTTTATATTAGGGGGGTGTTTATAAATAGCGTCTAAAGGGTTAGTTAAAGGATATCTGGATAAATTGTTAATCAGTTTGTATGGATTATTATGAGACTAGCAGACGCATAGGTTGCTTATGAACGCCTTACATTATCAACTACTTATATGCATATAACCACCTGATATAAAACATATTAATCGCCTCTGCAACAGCTCTTCTTAAGCTTTTATAAAAACATCACTAATATGAAGCTTCTTACAAAGCCACTTAATGCATGAGACTGGGACTCACTGACCCCAAAACACGCTGCCCAGGAGAAATCAGGCGGGAGGTCTCTCTCCTGTCCGAAGGGTAATTTCTCTTTGAAGAGTCCCATTGCCCAGAAATCTGGCAGCCTGTGAACTCCCGCAGAAGAGTTTTACTGTGTTTTCATTGTCAGACACAGCACACAATCGCTGTTAGACAGTACGAAAGAAAACACAGCTGGTGATTCTGGACTATGTTATATTTTTATTCTGAGTCATTTACCACCTCCTTTAAATAATCCCAGAAGCCTCCACGGGGATTTACTTCTACGGTGTTGGATTGCTCAGGAGCGCGCCTGTCTCTGGGCTTCTCCTCCTGCATTTCAATTTGTATTCTGGCCTGCCTCCACCGGAGGAGAGGATGTGCTCAAAGCCACTCCGAGGAATATTTTAAGGCACTGAGGATGATCCACAACTGATACAAAGCAGAGAAGATCCGGTGGTTCCAATGAAGCCCTGCACAGTCTCGCCAACAGTGGGTATCCAGCTTGCAAAGCTGTGTGGATACGGCTTTCCCAACACACACTAAGCGCGGCTTAGGCTGGGCAGGAGATGGCCCATTTCCAAGCCACGGCGTGGCTTAGTCCTCTTTTGGACTCCAGTCACATCACAGCTAAAATATAAATCAATGTTACCAATTGATGCTGTGTTTGACAGCACCGAGTGAAAATTTTAAATGCTTGTCTTCTAAATGTTCAGTGCTCAAATCCATACAGTAGCTAAGTGCTGTTATCCTATGAGTAAAGGAAAATGGTGCATTGAATACTGAAGACCTTATTTCTTTAAATTGGGTGTGAGACTGTATATACAGTAACTGAAATTGTGTCAGAATATGCCCTTGCATCTGCCAGCTCCCAGCACTGCTGTGTGCAGCAGGTCTCCCCTGGTTTATCTGCCTGCATTAAGCAGCCAAATTCTCCCTGTACTTGATAGAAAAATGTCATCCATACAGAGAGCCACGAGGTGCTGAGGTTAGAAGGGGGAATATCCCAGGTGGTTTTTTTTTTGTGCAACTGTGGATGCTTTGGGATATCAAAGCTCTTAACCAGATTTACTGAAAGGACATCAGCACACAGGTGCAAAGGTATTTCATGTGAGACGCACCAGACCTCACTGCATCCTGCTTTACCCTATGTTTCGGCGCTTCACAAAGCTAAAAGAAAATATCTGCTTTGCCTAAAATTCCTCTGGAAACCCATATGTAGGGGGAAAACCAATAAGGAAAGAAAGTAAAGCAAATCCATCCCCTTCCTCTGCTTTGCTGCACAATATTGGCTTGACAGATTCACAAGGTGAACCTACCGTGAGCTCCAAGATCAGAGCCAACTTCAGGAGGAGGGGAATTTTCCCCAGCTGTTTAATATCTCTGGTGAGAAAACCCTGCCCAGGAAAAGAGATTCATCCTCTCAGATCTGTTGTGTCCTTTTCGGCAGAAAGGGAGTGAACGAAGTCATCGTATCGTTCACTCCCTCCATGGCTTTTGGCGGGGCTGCCCAGCTGTGATGGTGATGCATCCTTCGTAGACTGAGGGTTTTGTTGTCTCATAGTCATTCAGCCTTAAAATTAACCATTATTGGTACAAATCAGTTATGAGTTTTTAAGCAGGTTCATCCTCTAAGTCATGAGAGAAATCTCCCTTTCAGTTAATCGAAAGGCTGGACTTTCCATGGGAAGCAAGCAGCATCTCCCCCCAGCTCTTGTGTCTATGCCCCAAATGCTGTCCTCTAGTTTTCCAGATGATTAAAGCCTTCATTTCACTTTGGGGAGAGCAGAACTCCAAGAACCTGCGCAGTTAAAATTTAAGAAAGTGCGGCTCTTCTCTGGGAGACATTTTGTGTGCTGCCCACAATTAGAGCAATTGGTCCCTTTACATAAGTAAAGCAATTCTTTATGGCAAATTAGCTTCTTCTTAATGAAGACTTGTTATTTTCAGTAAGTCAGCGCTTTCGGTGGGGAGATTTAATAAACTTTATTCTTCTTCCTCTCATTGTGATAAGTAAATTTAATTTTACTCACATTATTAATAATATTACGCATCTCTTTAACATGTATAGTAGGCAATCTGAATCAGCTTGTTCAGTACTAAAATCCTATATTCTGATACAATATTTGGGTAAATGGAAAACATTCAGTCTCTTGTAAATTGGTGTTAAGAAGAGTGAAGATACACAGGGCAGGTGACAATGACCCTCTAGCAGACCCCTCATTTCTAAGAATACTGCTGACATTCCCCTTGCCTCCAAAAGGGAAACCAGTGAATAAAAAGAGCTGCTCTCCCGAATTCACAAAGGTTCTTTTCCAGCACTTTTGTCCTGCATCTGCCCAAGGAGTGGTCACCACAAAGCCCACATATCCACCTTCCCGCAGCTTTGGTTGGAACGTGTTTCTTTTCCCAACAGACCACCCCAACACTAAACGATGGATTTTCTGTTAAGCCGCAACGTTTGGTGCTTTTGCGCATCGCAAAGCATTCAGTAAGGCATGGGGTTAAGCAAGAGAGGTGCAGAACATCACATACCCATGCAGAGCTACCATATCTCCACCTTTGCTCTGCCCGGAAAAGCCACACGTGATACCTGCTACCTACCCACAGACTCCAGCGCATTTTTTCTTCCTGGCAAGTGTTTTCTGGGCTATCACATCTTTCTATCATCAGTCGGTGCATTCCTCAGCCTGGCAGCCAAAATGAGGCTGAATAAACGTTAATCAAAGGGAATATTCACCTCATGCAAAAGGTGAATCAGGGAGATAAATTCAAAAGCTTTCTGTGCCATTGCTATAGGAAAGTGCCACAGAGTTTAATCGGGTCTATAGAGAACTTAAAGAGATAGAGAAATTACTGTAAAATAGACTGTCCCCTATAGAGAACGAGACCTTTTCTGTGGATGCCCTCCACCCTGGCTATCTAAAAGTTCTGCATGACTCTTACAAAGGAGCAATTTTATACCCATTTCTACAATGGTTTAGTAATATAATAGCCTGATTGTTGGAAATTCTCTTTTTATGGAAGAACAATATTTACAGAGCCTAAAAAAATAATTTTCTCCCTCCCATGCTGACCTAACTATATCCTGGAGTTTCAGAAATAACCAAAGGCTTTTCAGTCACTTTATATATATGAACAATGGAGACTCTGAATGTGTCATTTCTTCCCTCTTCAGAGAGCCTTTTCAACATAATACCCTTCATTTCTTTTGGACGTACTCTTTTCTCTAAATGTTACCGACACACAGATGTTGTTCTCTGTACCTCCCTGCTCCTAGTCATGCCTTACTGGCTCATCTGGTCCAAACACGATAAATCAATTTCCATCCAATTAGGCTACGCCTGAAGAATTAATTTGCTACACTTTAGACTGCAGTATTTTGTATGTTCCTAAACGCGATTAGAAAACTTTAATCTAATCTTACATGCCCAATATGATCGGCTGGTACACAAGACAATCCAGTCGCGGCTTGTACAGCATGCGATCGTAGTTGTAGTTGATTAAAATTGTTTTTGCAAGAGTGTCTTGATGTCATGCGTAACTTGATTTGCTTCGGGTCTTACACCTGCAAGCACATACGCACATCAGAAACTTTCTCGGTGTGAGCAGTTCATCAAACCCTGAGGATTTATGAGCAGAAATAGGCAGGTCCAGGGCTTGCTGGCCCAAAACATTAATTTTCCCCTGCAATAGTGTTTCTGTGATCAGAGGCAGATAGGTTAGACGGCAAAGATGCGCAGGGGACAGGATATTTAAGGTGCTGCAAATGCTGAACCAAATCTGGCCCCAGGCACCCAGACAGTATTAGAACTGGACCTAACTTCAGATCTAGCAGTCTCCTAAAAGCCTTGGGAGGATATTTCACTCCTGGAAAATATTTTGCCAAAAAAGCCATTTTTTGAAACATTTCAACAACACAGCAGCTGGTTAGCTCAGCCAAAAATGACTGGATCAAAAACCCACTGTTTCTTATCGTCAGAAGTAGACTACAATGTGAAGGCTGACTGTAACCGGACACGACAGAATCCTAATGCCTTCAATTTTACCTACTCACTGCTGAGAAGCGTTCAGATTTGAAATCATGGTGAGCTAACATGAGTTAAAGGCACATGCTCTCACCTCTCGATATATAACTAACGGATTGTTCCCCGGATAATACCAGGTCTTGTCAGAAATATATAACACGGACACTGTGATTTTTCACAGCATGTCGTTCTCACTATGTCAGTAGGTAAGAGAATTTCAGAGAGGTGGGAAAAAAGCAGAAGATACAACATGGAATTATTTTGTGCCATGCAAGAGATGGTGCCTGTAAGCTTGCTTCTGATTTATTTTCTGTTTTGTTAAGAACAGAAGCTAGAAGGGAATATCTATTGCATATGTATGATATTAAAAGACAGGAGGCTTATAAAGTATTAGACAACACAATGAGACATAAAATGACATAATGAATACCCGTGCTTTGGAAGACAGGTTGGTATAGTTTGGCAAGGAGGGCAAAATCATCACCCAGACCTTAAAATGATCAAGAATCAGGGCCCCTGATAATCTGGCTGTTGGCTTGGAAAATATACATGCCATGTTTCTATCAACTACTACACTGCATACTGAAAAAGGAAAAAGCAGATTTTAAAACAGCAATTATTTTTTCTCCAAAGCTTCACATGTTCTTTCTTCACATGAAAGCCAGCAAGCATTTCAACCCTCATTCTCTGCTGGACTGTCTCAAATGGGCAGATTGGTAGCATGAATAGCATAGAAAGTTCTTTCAAACGCATTAAATGGATATTAAAACGGCAAGACTCGCACCCAGCCTCTGGTGAGGACTGCGCTGACACCTTTAGGTGTTTCTGACACCACCGAGGAATAACCTACAGCCGTGAACGTGAAGGTGCCAGCAGTTCTTTTCTCAGCACCGTGTGTAATTGCTGCTCCCACAATATCCAGAAACACCACATAAACCTCTTTTTCTCCCCGCTCCCAGCCTAGTGCCTATCCCTGCAGAAACCCTCCCCTCCCACAGTCTGTCTCGACTCAACCCTCCAGCAAACCGGTGCCCCAGGCAACGTGATGAACCTTCACCCGGCCAGAGACAGCGCTGACCAGACGCGGGATGATTAACTTCAGCATCATCGCTTTCAGCATCACGTGCTTGTGGGTCCACTCTCCTGTGACCACAGGAAGCAACCCTGCCCCATAAACCCTTCCAGAAACAGAGCAGCTTTTTTATAAAGCTGGGTAAGTTCACCTCCTGCACTCCTGCTATGCAGAGGCTGCTCCAGAACTTCCTTCCTGTGATAGCCTGAGGTTTCCAGTTTATGGATGGCCAGTCTACATCTATTTGTTCTCTTCAACAGCTCTTTGCCGTCGCAGCATCAACTCCCTTCCTCCCTGTGGGCTGAGAAAAAGCAACCGTATGTCTGCTCAGTCACGCTACCAAAGCTTTCTGTCTGACAGAAGCTCTTCATCTTCTTGATCACCCTTAAGAGCCCATCTCTGAAGCTGTTCCAGCACCGGTTCATCCTTCTGCAGGTGCCTGACCCAAAATTACTGAAAGCCAGTGTATCTCCTACAGGTAGAGCCAGGTCACATACATTTCTTCCTTTTTCTTCCTTCCTTTCTCTTTCTTCCTCCTTCTTCCTTTCTCTTTCTTCCTTCCTTTTTTCTTCCTTCTTTTCCCTTCCTTCTTCTTTCTGCCTTCCTTTCTTTTTCTTCCTTCCTTCCTTTCTTCCTTCCTTTTTCTCTTTCTCTCTTTCCTTCTCTGTTTCTTGCTGTCTCTCTTTCTTTCTTCCCTTATAATTATCCTTATTTTCTTCAAAACATGCTTGAAATCCTCAACTATATTTTGGGCCCATTTTAGTTGCAAACCGACAAGATGGTGCAATTCATTGCAGCGAACCCTCGCAGGCTGCCCACAACCCATCGAGCACAAGTCTGGTCCCCGCTGTCCCGCTCTCACACAAGACCAAAGCCAGAGCACCTCTGGATGTGTCTGTCGACACGGCAAACAGATGCCCTGACTGTAGAATACGTCAATCCTGAATAGATGTTTTGTAACAGCTCTTTATTTAGTCACGCAGTCCCCACTGCTTCTGCTCAACAAAACCTGTGCACTAGAATTCCCACCACTTAAAAGAGATATTTCAGTTTCTTTTTAAACAGACATCATGGGGGGAAAAAAAAGGCAATAGACTAGGCCAGTTCTCCCACATATAGCGGAATCAAACAGTGCGTATGCTGGGAAAAATAAAGTTAAAAACCAGGTATAGTATTGTAGCAACTTTTAAAGGTGCCATCCAGCTTAACATTGAGCTCTGTGCACGAGTCATTGCACTAAAGCATCTTGTTTGAATTTCCAGGGGTGAGCCAGCCCCGTGATGCTAGAGCAGGAGTCGGGCCAGTTTCCTGGTGCTAAACCATGGTGCGCTACTGACATATTTTGCAGGATTGGGACCACTCTTTTCTGTTCCTTTTTAATATAGCAGGTGTTAATATATCAGGTGCTTCAAATTGTACCTCTAAAATATTCATTTTCCTGAATATTACATTTCTAGTCATATTATTTAAAGGTATCAGAAAAGCTTCAACTAAATCTTTTAATCCCATTTGATCTACAAACAGAGCTGCAACATGACAGGTTGGATTAATGCATTAGGCATCTGTGAAATTATAAACCTCACATGGCAAACAGACAGCAACTGCTGCTCTTTCCCTTTCACTCTTGTAACACCAGGCTAAACTAAAATAAACCCTTTCTCCACATCTACATTTGATTGAAAGATAGACATGCAGGAAAGGGTGAAGTACCCTAAGTGATGGGCTCAGTGGGATATTGAATTTATGTCTACGCTTTGATGCTCCTGGGTTTCGTTTTCTGCTCCTGAGTAGAATTAATTCTGTTCCCCCCAGGAGTCGATTTGGTATTCTACATAAACCCCTCCATTTTATTGTTTTAAATCCAACTTTCAGGGAAAGGCAAGAGGTCAAGGGGAGAGAGAAGGAATGAAAGGTGGAGAGAGGACCTTTTACGACCCACATGCTATTAAGACCCTTTTTTAATATACTAAGCTCCGTTTGTCCGTCTTGGTTTCAAAAAGAGAAGAGAGCTCTTTTAAAGGGGTGCCTGAATCCTCATTTCCAATTCCACGTTCTCCCTGACAACCCTTCCCTTGTGTTCTTGACAGTTACACCACTGACACCGTTACTTTTCCCCTTGCTCTCCACAGCGAGAGCCAGAAAGGAGAGAACCAGCTCCCCGCAGGGACAGATGCGGTGTCCCCAAACACAACGGGGAACAACCCCCTTGGCTCCGATCCTACCCTGGGGAAGCGGGTGAGCCCCGAACCACCAGAACACTGCCCAGGCTTCCCGAGACGCTTCATCAGCATTCAGAGCAGCCCCCTCCACGGCGTGGAGGACTCTTCAAAGAGTCTAAAAGCCAAAGTATATACGGAACAAAGCAATGAAAGGGAGCAAAATAGGCAGCTGCAGGTAGGGGGGAAGAAAAGGGCAATGCTATAACCCCGAGGGCTTTGTCTCCAAGTTTGCTTCCTAACAGCCTGTGCCCAGCTCGCAACGTGATGTTGCTGCTCCAGATTTTTCAGTGGTCTGAACACCAAGCAAATGGTCAGCTACATAATATAAATATCCAGCTTTCCAGACACCATAAAACCATTACTCATCGCAGCAATTACACAAAACCTGAGCTGGCCATGCTGACACGTAGCGACTCCAGAGGTGTATGCATTACTGTGAAGGGATGTTTCACACCTTCGACCATTTTCTCACACATCTGTCCGTTATCTTACCAACATCATTCCAACAGACATGCCCCTGGACAACCTGGGCCACAAAGGTGCTGAAGCCCTTGGTCCCAGCACAGTGACCTTGCCTGACTCCCCAGCAATGGATCCAGGGCCAAGATGTTCCCCACCCTTCACAAGCCCAAAGAGCAACACCAAGCCCAGGACCTCAAATCTGGGCCAAGCTCTCACCTCCTGAGAAGAGCAGCCGTCAGGTCAAAAGTACAGAACTAAAGTTTGAAAAGTAAGGACCTGAAGATAACCAATATTTACCTCTGGCTGAGTTGGCAGACAGCTTGACACAAAGCCCATGACCTGTACTAAATTCAAACTGTGCCTTTCCTTTGAAATCTACTGTTCTGTTGAAATTTCAGCAGCAAACCCCTCCTTTGGAGGAGGATAAATCCTCCTTCAGAAGCAGTGCAGAAACCCCATGGAGAGGCAGCAGGTCTATATGGACCCAGCATCACGTGGGCATCGACTGACCGACCCTTCCTACCCCACTGGGGATGCACCTACGGCCGCGGCAGCCAGGGATGCTCATTTTGGGCCCAAATTGGTTTAATTCTAGGGCCTTGGTTTGCTTTAATGCTCTAAGCCCTACTTATAGCCTGCGACGTGTGAGCGACTCTGCTGTTCTGGCACTAATAGTGTCAAATGGCATTAATTAAAACAAATCGCTTATAAAACAGGCTGGATTCATCAACAATAAGTGAGGAGATATTTTTCTCCTTTTTTTTTTTTCTAGAATTTTAATGAATAAACAGCAATTCCTATTCATTATTTATCTGCTTCTGAATTTTAATGAATAGTTCCCAGTGCTCATTAACAAATCTCTGTATTTATGGAAAACTGGCACTTCATAAATATCAAATTGTGCTATTTTATGTGCTGGTTTTATATAAATATAGAAATTCTGTAATTATCACTCGAACTGATCATTAACATTCAAAAGCGGATAAATAAGCCAAAGATTTCAGCCTTATTGTTCAGATAAAACATCTTTCTTTTCTTTTCGAAGGGGTTCCCTGTCCCCTTTGTGTCACACTCTGTCCTCAGGGTGCCCTGCAGCCACTGCTCGTGTTCCAAGCAGCATCTTCCAGGGTTTCTGCTCTCTGCCAGCAGCAAGGGACTATTTGTTGGATGCACCATCTTCTTCCCAGCCTTGTTTCTCTAGGTCACAGGATTCCTGGTTGGCATTTTCATTCTACACTGATCTGTCCTTTTTTTTCCCCCAGACATTGTTATTGACTTTTGTATTATCAGAGCATAAACCATTAGCCATTTTATGCAAATCCGTGTGTTGAATGAAACGCGTGTCGAGTCCATAAAATCAAATTCCAACGTGCCGTGCGATGTAAGCATCCAGAGCTGCCTTTGTTCGAAACAGCTGGGAGGAAAACCAATCCGATCCAATCCAAACCAAAGTAAACCAATGCAATCTGCTCTTTGTATGATCGCATCCCTCTTTGGAGCACAAAACAAGCCATATCTGACCTTGGCTGCGTAAGGGGAAAGCTGCAGCATCACTGCTGCTATCCAGGAAGCCGTCCCAGGTTTGTATCACGTCATTTCAGATTTGTGCTTGTTCCAGCATCGATTATCCATGTGAATAAAAAGAAGTGTTACACTAATATCAAAGTAAAACCTGGACAACATGCCGGTAACCTGCACTTCAGCTGGCTCCACTACGAGCCGTTTGAAAGCAAACCCATAGGATAAGCCAAACACTTTCTAGATGTATGGTGGTGCTCTCGTTCCATAGTACAAGGAGCTAAGGTGATGAAGAAGGTCCCTCCCGAGGCTCTCTGGCTGCGAGGCTGTACCACTGTGCCTACTCAAGGGGAAGACACACAGGCATTTAAAAGACAGACAAAACTGCAACCCTTACAAAGCAAAATATGTGCTGAACCTAAAAAATCCCAGGAGATTCTGCAGGCAGATATATTATCAGGGCACTGCAGCAGTTGTGTTGTGCTAAAGGTTATTCCCTTAAATATCAGGCCAATGAAAGCCATTGCATTTAAGGTCAGGAAAATTTATATGTTCTCTGATTGTATCAAGTCATGAAACCAAAGGCTGCCCAGGTTTCCCTCCCTCTTTAGAGAAGTCTGCGTGCAACGTTTTCCCCAGGTTTTTGTAAGTTATGCAACGTCCTTGCAGCAGTGCTGGAGATACTTGTGACAGTTGTTTAAAAAGTTAAACAAGATGTAATTAGCAAATCTAACAGCCATGTCTCCTTTTAATTCTTGGGTGGTTTTGGTTTTTTGTTCAAAGATCGTAATCTTCCTGGAGTTCTGCACATCAATGCACCTGTAGTGAAAGAGACTTTGGATCTCAAAGACTAAGGCTCCATCTGAGCATCAGATCATTTATCAGGTTTGCCATGAGAAAATTCCTTTGCAGTTTCCTGATGTGGCTTAAGGGGTTCCTAACAGCTTAGCCCAAAACTTCCCTTGTGCACTTACTGGTATTTATTTGTTCCCCAGAGCTAAATCAGACCAACACTGTTCCAAATTGCAGAGTCAACACTCCCTACATCACCTGTGAGAAGAAATGATACTTTTCTCTTTATTTAAACCATTTTAACTGTAAAAGAGTGGTGTTTAGAGAAAGTGTTGTGTTTGATGTGGTTTAAGTCTAGCTTTCCCACGGCTCTGAATATTAAGGCCAGGTACCACACTAGCACTTCACCTCATTTCTTCCTTGCACTTCCCTTTGCTTTACACAAGCTTTACCTCTTCTCTTACTGAAACCGCAACTGTCCTGGAGCAGGAGTGCGTTTAGTCTGTGCTGTTATGGCACCTCGCTTGATGATGCTCCATGTCATCACCTTCGACCCAGAGAAAAAGATGAGACAAAAAGTAAGCTGGATGAGCCATGGCACTTCCCTGTAGCTGTTAAAGACTGTAGGACTGGCCGGTCAATTCCGGGAAAAAGAAAAAGAAGTCACTGAAATCCCTGCACGCAAACCTCACCTCCCAGAACGACACCTTTCCCAACAAGGACTGCTGCAACCAGCTGTTACCAAAGGAAAACCCCAACTCTTTCTCTTATTTTCCCCTTATCTCTTTACTCATTCTAACTCCAGCTCCACTTTTTCGGTCTGACCCGTTTTCTATTGTGCCGAGCTTCTCCACAGTGCTGGCAGCTGCTATTCAGAGTCTGCGAGGCAGCTGAAGGCTGAAAGTTTCGTTACAGCAAAGCCCTCCTAACGTTGGGCATTGTGCAGGTTCCGCAGCACAGATATTAATGCTCTTCCACCCCAGGGAGGTTCTCCAGGAACCACATCCCTTGGCCTGACATGTTGGGAGCTGGGAGCTCCCAAAATATTTTTTAATTTGTTGTCACGGTTGTAGCAACAGAAACGTGGGACTTTTCTGTCTAAATCAATACAGAGTTTCTCTCTTTTTTTTTTTTCCAAAGGACATCTGCCTACACAACTGTTTCACTGCCAAGCTCTTCAAAAGCACAAGCAAAGGAAGAGATGTTGGATCATTCTGGTTGTAATTTCAGCACATCTTTCAATTGCCCATCTACAAGCAGGTCAGTCTTGTACTTTTTAACCACATTTCCCCTCCGTCCCAGGTTTGATGCTGACCTACTTTCCCATGCCATGATTCACTAATATTCCCCTCAGCATCTAGATAACAAAGTGAGAGGAAAAATCCAAATCCAACTTGCACCAAGCAATTATTTTCACGCCCATCTGTATTCGCTGTGTTAGTGCCAGGGTTTTGTTAATGCACAATAGAGGATAATGAGATCACTTTTGAATTCTCCAACTTCTTCCATCTGAAGCTCTGAAAGCACTGGAGAAAGACAAGAGCTGTCATGTTTTACCAGGGTCGTGCTTCAAATAGCAGTGTGCCTCATAGTGATTATGGCCACGTGTTTACAGGAAGGTGAAAAAATAAGTGGATTAAATAAATGAATGAATGAAAATCCCTCTGTTAAACATTTGACATGGTTTCAATAACACCACAGGCAGACTGCCTCCCTTTACAAATGCTGATCCTTTAAACTGAGTCTTTGGGTAACCCTCAAACAAAACCAGAAGCAAAGGTGGGGAGATGAAGCAGGTTAGTTGCGTAAGAGACACGGGGTTTATTTTACAAATAGCCTGAGCTGAAGATATGAAAACATAGCACTGAAAAACATGATGCTACAGAAAATCTCTGCTTCAGGGCCGTTGCTGGGAGAAAGAAGCATAGGTCCAAAGCCTCCCTGTCACCTAATGTGTGAGCTACATGGCATGACGTCCTCACCCCTGTATTTACTGATGAGCTTGGGCTCTGGAAAGCCAACTGCGCAAAGCCGCTAATTCAGCCACAAAGCCAGGCCTGGCCTGGCCTGCCCACGCAGAGCTGAGCCAAGGCCCAGGCCCAGCTGCCGTGCCAGGAGTGGACAGGGACGGATGGGCCTGAGGGCCAGAGGAGACCGTGGCGACCATCCAGTCCGACTCCAACACACCATATGCTGCAAACATTTCACAGATGGATTCTATACCGCACGGGACGTCTGGAGGCTTGAACCCAACAGCTTTCTGTAGCCTGGGAGTCTGCTGCCTACGAGAGGGTGTATCAATGTTCATTACATGTCAGAGCAAAGTAACGAAGACCTCAACATTTAACAGTGTTATCTGAAGTGTACCACACAGCGTGAATGTAGCCTGCTAGTAGTTTTCTTATTTTTCTGCCTTTCAGGGTTGCTATATTCCTCAGTTAGCTGCTGTTTGCTCCTCCCAGTGACACACAATGTCCTCACCATCTGCTGCACGGAAATCTCTCTCCCCTCCAGTTTCCAGAAGATGTACATGGGATTGTGCATCCCTGTGTGTGGTTCATCACGCCCCCGTACCTGCTGCAGCCATTTCAGGGAAGCACATGGTGCTCTTGATGGAGAAAGCAGGGGAGTGCTGAGGTCTCATGACGAGACCCAGACTTAGAGAGAAAATAGGTCTGGGTTTCACACTCGGCGAGTTTTTGCAGCAAAGACTAATCAGGACTCCGGTGTGACAAACATGAACAGGCTGAAGGACATGCTGGCTGCACTGAAATCAAAGGACTCAGGAGTGCACATGTCCTCCTCTGTCGTGTCATAAACAAGGGTTCTCCAAGTGACCTCAGAGCACGGCCTGGCCAACACTAGAAGCCCTTGACATACAAGAAGTTTTCCAAGCTGTACTTTGTTTAAAGCAAGACAGATTTCAGCTAATAAAACTGCAATGTGTTCAGAGATTCCCAAAATACAGGCCGGAAATAACTAGATGAACTTTCTGATCCGATGTTTTATCATATTCTTGACATAATACTCTCAATCTAAAAGAATTACTGAAGAAATCCGAGTAAATGTAAGTGAAACAACTCTGTTGCCCTCAGTAGAACTGAGACACGTTTACATCAAGATTAAACTTGGTGCACGGTCCTGTTTTGAAAGAACAATTTTTGCATTCCTGAACATTTCAGAAATTCTCCAGAGTGCAAATTCCAGGGGTGGGCAGAGAGACACGACTTCAGAAGGTTTCGCACGTAACAAAAGAGTCAACGATACCATGACTCAATCAAAAGAAATCATGAAATCTTTAGAGCAGGAGGGGTTTTTTAAATTTCCAGGTTAATATAAATGCAATATAGCCTGGGGTTTTAATAAAAGTTGAAGTTGGACAAATCTTTCACTGGTAAAATGATTGTGATGTCTCCTGACATCTTTTTATGCACAAGTATTAACTACAGGTTAATTGTATGCCATTGAATCCACTTGAGTTGCAGTCTCTATAAAGGTGAGACAATGGTGCAGAGTAATTTCTGGCGCATGTCCACAAACTCCACTATTGGGAGAATTTTGTTTTGGCCCCACAAATGCCTCTGAGAACCTTAACTGACTGGACTCACTGCTGGATGATGCTACATTATACAGATAGTCAAAGTTTTTGAAGAAGTTTGCTTGAGTTCTCAAGTAACTGGTGGGTAGCAGCAAGGAAAGAAAAATCAGGAAAGAGTTACCATAGCACAGGTGTGTCACATGCACGGAGACGTATTTTAAATAGAATAAGTGGCCTCCTCCAGCCACATTTAATGACTAGAGAATAAAATCAGCTCACAAATTGCCGTACAAGTTCACAGCTAAAGCTGTTTCTTAGGTTTGCAGTTAGTGCCCTTTCAACCATATCTAAATACAGCAAAATATAACTTCCCAAATGTTGGGCACTGGCTGGGGATGAGGAGACCCATCCTCACCTGTATCCGCAACCACAGCCGGGCTGCGCTTCCCACACAGCCCCTCAGTCACAACTTGAAAGTAACGCGGAGCGCGGACAGGCAGCAAGCCCCAAGGCAGGGTGGTGAGAGATGCCCCTCAACTAGCTGGAGCATTTCAAGAGACATTAGAAAGTGACTCTAGGAGCCAGAAACCCAAATCTCATTAGCTGTGTCCACACTGTACTTGACCTGAGCGGCTCTGGGGTCCGGGCACTCGACTCCTGTGCCAGCTCCCACCAGCATCCTGTGCTCAGCTCGACTTCTACTGCCTGTAAATCCCTTTGGCCCCGCGGCAAAGACAGAGCCCTCTGGGAAAATCATTTTGTCTGTCTGACACAGTTGCCGTGAGGGAGATCAAACAGACTGTGCAAGTGATGGGCCGTGCCAGCGAAACATGTTTTCAAGATACCGTAACAAGGGGATGCACCTTGGAAATCAGTTTTTCCCTCAGGAACGTAAACTGGAACCTACCAGACTAACTGGATATATACAGCACACCAATGAGAAAAAACACGTATAATCTGGAGGCAGAGATGATCCACCACCACCAGTATAGGGTTGTACATCCAAAGATAAATGAACTGTAATGCAAATCAAAGTGATATGGATGCAGGACGAAGCTAATTTCAGGAGAGTGTGAGCATCTCCCAGTGCCAGGACAGCCCCCACAACATTTTTCACACCTATTTGGAAACAGAAACCTTTATGGAACGCGCTCAGCTGTAGCTCGAGCCTTATAAGAGCCATCCCAGGCAGGAGCAGATCTGCATTGAATTTCTGAAGTTTCTACTAGGCTGGAAGCGGATTAAGCTCGAGAAATGCACAAACCTGCAGAGGCTGATGACATGGCAGGAGGTGGAAGCAGGGGTGATCAGCTGCTGCTGACTCACTCAGGCAGATAACCTGCAGTTTTGCATGAGGCTTTGCTGAGCTTACAGCTTTTTCTCATCTTTCTTCCCAGGAGCAACTCAATAGCTCACAAATACTGTAAACCCTGTGCATAGGAAAATACATCCTCCTAAATCTATCATTTTGCAGACCCAGGATGTTTCACCGTTTCTGTAAATTTGGCAATTTTGCTCTCTGGTCACATTTTCCGCTGTATCGACCTGGACAGCGTTATTTGTTGCCCTGGAAGAAAATCACTATTATTTTAGCAGTATACAGCAGCAACACTTCTAACATCTGACACAGCAGTAGTAAGTTCCTGACCTGACATTTAGAAGAGACTTTTTCTGACTCGAGTGTGCTTTGGAGTAAGCCCTGAAGACCTTGCCCATGCTCTACACCAGTAGCACTGCTTGTGATCAGCACTTGACTCTTCATCTGCTGTGGCTCCCAGGGTCTTTTTATTCCTTCCAAGCACTACAGCCAAATGTCAGCTCCTCAGAAATAACTGGTTGGCTGGTGGTTAAAGAATGGGAAGAAGGAGGTTTGGTTAATCCCCAGCTCAAGCACAGACATCCCAAGTGAGATTGGCCAGATTGCTCCGTCTGGTTTATTCCAGAAGCACTAAGCTCTCCTGAACAGAGCTGATACCTGATGGAGTTTTTATGTGCTTGGCATATCTGCAAATCAGGCCTTTAATGTCCCTGCTAACAGCAACAGCCGTAGGTAGGGACAATCCTGCTGCTTTTTTTCACTGTCTGTAAGCTGGAAGTTCATAAACAGGCTCTCTTCACTGAAGCACCCATACAGCACCAAGCACGTGTAGCTCCAGGGGGTTTAACAGAAAAGCAAAGGGTCAAGGAGCAGAAAACTTCAGGAGAACAGGGTAGTCGCACACCCTGGGAAGCTGATCAGAATACGCCAGAGGAAAAAAAGAAATAGATAATAATTCTCTCAACCCCCCTTGGAAGATTACACAGGCTGACTCATGGGCACATTTAATGGGTTTCTGGCGGAGCGATTGTACCTTGTCATTTGAACTGCTCAAAAAGAAGGCAGAATTTTAGTCACACAGAAATTACATCAAAAGGAAACGCCAGATGTTTTGTGAATCCCACCACTAATGAGCTACAAGTGCTGTTTTTTCCATTGTACAAGAAAATTATGATTTTTTAAACATATACAAAACAAATTGTTTGTGATTACATTAGACCTTCAAAAGAAAGCGGGAACATAAATTCAGAGATGAATAGCATAATATTGGATGCTTGCCTCACTGCTTGACTTCAATAACTTATCTCAATAAATCCCCCAGCAGAAAGCATCTTATGTACTTCAAGCCCGGAGAAGATGAGACACGAATGTTGGAGGAATTACAAGACAGAGGGGCTTTCTTGCAACAGTGAACAAGCTGGAAATTACAAGGTAATGGAAACTCAGCGGGAGGCCCCATCCCCTGCCATTAGCTAACTCGTACAACGATTGCTGCAGAAATCACTCAGGTTAGGTAAGCACTGTACACTGTTTCTGCACTTTGCATCTCTCTCCACCTAAGCACACAGACAATTTAATTAGGCAAGAGGAGATATCTGAGCAACAGGGACTTGCAGATGAAACAGAGCTGACTCCGCGACCGAACAGCAGCCTTTCGTCCCAACAGCAGCCTTTTGTCCCAACACAACTGCTTGCCTGTCTCTTCTTTGTTGCACATCAACACTGGCTATAGAGATCAATTTATTAAAGTATTTACCATTTTTAAGTCAATATAGCTCCAGCCTCCCCAAATTGCATAACTACTGTGACTGTGAAGCTCGGGAAAATTAAGAATTAACAGCAGGACGGTATTAGGCTTGAGCTGCTTAAAGAGCAATTAGTGCCTGTCCCTCATGCTCTTTACCATGGTCTCATCCCATAAAAATGCTTGTTATTCCAGTCTTGGATAATAAGGCAGATTCATACAAACGTCCCTATGCTGTGGATCTTATTTTACCAACCAGGAATTTAATAAGGGTAAGACACTTTTCCAATATTAAAAGAGAAGAAGAAAGCCAACCCAGCAGGGTTAATACGGCAGAGTGGAAAGTGCACTTAAAAGAAGGCACAGGAAAGTGGGCAAGAAGAAAATGCTTCCTTCAAGCAGATCCAACACAAAACGAGAGGAAATCCTCCGCTGAGAACTCGGGAACATGAAGGAGATGCGGGGAGATCGTGTTAGGCTTTCCCCAGGAGCTGAGGCAGGAGAGAGCAGCAGTAATGGCAAATGGAGTGCTGCTCTGTATTTAGGAAACGGCACTGGTGCTGTGAGCGGATTACAAAGCCGGCGTGAGGAGGCAGAGCGCCAGGGCTGCGGAGCAGCGGCCGGGATGGCAGGCTCTGCACACTGCAGAAAGGCCCTCCAACACAAGGGGCTATTAGCAGAATATTGCCGTCTCCCAAATTTTACCCTGCTCTCTCCTACCCTCCTTTATGCCATCACAAAGCCATCGGCAATCTGCCCTCGACCCTTAGGGTTAACAGTTGTTTGGTCTCGGCAAAGCCAAGTGAACGAGATGCCAATGCCAGCCTGAATTGCCTATTTCTTATCCCTCGCTATGAAGTTTAACCCCACAAGACCCTCATCTCCGTGCCGCTGGCCAGGTCTGGCCCTGCCTCAGTTGAGTTTTAGAGATGGAGAAGACAGCTTCTCCTGCAGGGACCACAAGGGCCACAGAGAGAAGTTTTACTCCTCATAGCAGAGAGCAAACACAAGTCACAGGAGATCAAACCTGCAGCCTGACTTTTGATCTTCAGTGCTTCAAGATAGCCATCTAAATCCATATTTAGGTACTTACATGTCTCAGTGACGTATTTTGGAGCATGACAGGCGAAAGCTTGACTCTGAGGAACTTCAAACTAGATATGACTTGACACTTGCAATAGCTGCGATCTCGTATACCCCCGTGTGAGACAGGCCCAACCTTGCCTGATGTCCGCCACAGCATCCTCTGGAGAGATCTCCAAGCCAAGCCCAGACTGGGGCAGGTTTCAAGCACACCTTCATGGAAACTCCTGCCCTGCACGTGTAATTCTTTGGCTCCGTCTCAGCTCGCAAAGAGAGGACTGGGAGTTATCTCCTCAAAGGCTGTGCCCTTTCAGCATGCGCTACACCCCCAGCAACTCCTTTGATATACACCGCTTGCAATTAAACTCAAGCCTCCTTCAGCATTTTCCAATCAATACTATGCCAGGATTTCTGAGATACCTTGGTATTTTCCAGTAGCTATGACAGAAAATGCGAGATGTATTGCAAATGCCAATGAAACCACTAGATGACATTTATTCCTGTGCTGGGCTTCAAATTCCACGGCACAGATTATTTTCTGAGCTGGAGGAGGGATGGATTTCTCCCTCTGTATCTCAGAAATTCTTTCATGGTGGTGACTGTTACATCCATGGTATGAAATACGCAATTATAAAACTTTGTCTCTCACTCTATTCTACAGTAATTGTTTCTCTGAAATCAGTAAGATACTGGATATTAACTGTTAAATATTTTTGTCTTTCTTCTGCATCCAGAGGACAAGAAGTTCAGAAGCGCTGGTTCTCTCTTTGTGACAGTGAATCTCAGATCCCAGAACGTGCCTTGCTTTTTATGGGTTTCATTTCAGGAGTTGCTTAAATCTTTAACTCAAATCAATAAAATGCATGGGTGCATTTACACACTCATCCGGTTTCCTGGACACGTTAGAAGATTACCAGGCTTGCCTGATTCTAATTAAAAACAGACCAGTGGGCAATCAAATTTAACTTGTACCAACTTGTAATTACAACATTCGCTCTACGGCTCTACAAATAAAGGTGGGAAGGGAGGAGGCGCTTCTGTGGGATTTTTGTGGTGCTGCCCTGAAGAACCTCAGAGCAAGTCACCTATGGTAAGTTTTAGTGTGAGGACTGCACCTCAATACGACTTCATACAACAACAAAATGGAAGATGTGCAAAGTGAAAACTGTAATATTCTCTATGAAGCACCACTTATTCCACCCGCCCCGCTGTCTGACCAGGTTACTCACATGAGCTGTCTGACAAGGTTACTCACACGAGCCGTCTTCTGCTCCTCAGTCTCGCTGCTCATTTACCTGTGTCACTGTTTCCATGGGCAGATCTCTCATTGCTGCTGCTGCTTGACCATTCAAAAGTGAAGTTTCAGCCCCTCTTGCATTTCCTCTTTCTCCATCACTATTTAGGGCTGTAATGAGGACAAGAAATACGATCAAGTTCTTCAGTTCCATAACCACCCTTCCCTTCTGAACTGATTTTTTATTGAAAGGATTCCTGAAGAGTTACCCTGCTGCTGTTCAACTGGCACCTCAGCTTGCACGGTCTGTGCGTGATTTAACCCAACACATAAACTGTTTTCTTCCACCTCGTCCCTTTGTACAGCAAAGGAGTATCTGCAGCCTCAGCATAACATTATAGCAAGACAACATTTCCTGTGCAGTGCAGGCCAGCTAAAGCACAACCCTTTCCCTGTCACCGTATGATGTTAAATTCCATGCCCCAACCCCAGCAGTCGAAATCCATTGACAAGTTCTCCTAATTCAAGCTGTCAATTAAATGACAGCAAATAAATGACAACTTTAATAGCACTCCATAACTAAAATGACTCTGCAACAATTTTTGCTTTATTGCTCACTTGTGTCACATCAAGTATCACATAACTCTGAAAAATATCCCCAGGAGAAGGAAGGAAAAAAAAAAAAGAAAATAATAACGGAGGAAGGAAGCAAAACTAGTGAAAGAAGAGAGCAGAACCTGCTTTCTGTTATTGGGTTTACACAATTAATCTCCTCTCGAAGACCAGACAGAGTTCAATGCAACTGGTGAGGTGACTGGTAGATGCTTAGAGTGAAGCTGGTGTTTCACAGCAATTCACACTTCCATCTTTTACTTGTAATGCCAAGACACGTGGCTATTGCCAGACAGTCAATGCTGGGTTTTCAGAGAAAAAAAATACACAGTTCAAAGCCGTGATTTAATAAGTACTGCATTGCCTCTGCTCCTTTGGAGATATCTGATGCACAGGAAAACCAAATTACTTACTGTTGACACTAACTTGTTTCGCTGGGGATTGTAATTTGTTCTGAATGTTCTTCAAGCACTGGAGAGTGTTAAATGCACACCACCAACCCAGAAATGCTTAGAATGATAGTTATTTGTCATGCGTTCTCTCACTGCTGGATGTCTGCAGGATGGATGTGGGACCAGGCAAGAAGCAGAATCGCTATATCATTTAGGTTGGAAGAGATCTTTGGAGTCTCTAGGCCAACCTCCTGCTCAAAGCTGTCCCAACTAGATCAAATTGCCAAGGACCTCGTCTGCATCAAATATCTCCACTGGTAGAGATCCCATAACCTCTCTGGTCCTCCGCTTGTGTCTGGTCACTGTCATAATGAAAGTGTTTTCTTTATGTCTGGAAAGGTATGTCCAAAAGGGTTATATATCTGGTAATGTTTCCTTATTCCTTTTCCCTTATATCACTGCAATTTCCTGCACTGAAACTGTGTTTGTTGCCTCTTCTCCTAAGAGAGGCAAAGCTGGGTGGAAACCTTCAACAGCATCAGTATTTGGCAAAATTCTTTAGTAACCGGGTCCCGTGCTCATAACCAGAGATGTGTTAACTCTTATCTGGATCTAAGGTCTAACTCTGAAGTTACTGAAGGTAATGAGAGTTTGCCTGTTAACAACACCTAACATCCCTTGATGTCAGTGACAACTCATGGATGCCCAACAACATTTTTAAATTATTAAATAAGGACTCAAGTGAAATTGCTGCTAGCTGGGATTTTGCCGGGCTACCGTATATGCTGCAGAAACTTGCACTGTGAACCAAACTTGCATTTTCACAAAAATAACAGGGTGAGGAAGGATCAGTGAATTTACCAGAACGCCTGAAGCATGTCAGCACAAGAGATGTGACAGTAAAAGAGCCGCTACCACCAGCTGAAACATTGAGCTCAGTGCTCTGAAGGCAGCTCTGGCTGGTACTTTGCTTATCATTAAGCAGGAAGTCTTTTGATTTCTCTCCCAATATTTGCTGCCATAGACCTCAAACTTAATTCTTTCTGAACAGGAAAGCACTCTACAGGTGAATCAGTTCAATTCACCACAAAGGCAAACTGGTCTGCTTCATAATTGATTTTCCACAGACTTAAACTTTAAACTTTTCAACCCCTCGTGATGGCAGGATTAGATCTGAGTCTTTACAGTGCCCTACAGTTTGCAGGGTGAGCTCTGAGCTACGTTTATCTTTCAGCAAGTTCTGCTTAATTGGACGAAGGGGACAGGGTTCAAGGGCAAACCAAGAGAAGGTGTTTTATTTAAACATCACCTAAAAGTACCTATAATGAGAAAGTGTGTCTCTCACTCTCATGTATAAATGACAGGAGCGATGTTTCAATCCCATTTACCTCTCCTGGCGAGGTAGTTAACACGGAAACCTGATAATATTTTATCGTATAGCATTAGTTCAGGAAAATGTGTTTATTATGAGTTCCATTATAATATACTTAGCACAGTCCTTTCAAGTGATGACTAGAGGTTTATTTAGGAACTCTTTCAGCACCAACTGTGGTTAAAAAGCAGCTTTCACATGTCAGTGGGAACTGCATTAGATCTTTACTGGCTGTTACAGTCAAAAATAATTGGTAATAGAGCTGAGGGAAAGCGATTAAACTTTTTTACATGCAGCTTATTGACATAAACAGTGTCACTTCTCCCAGTGCATTATTGTTATCAGTAAGTTTTCTTATTAGGATAGATGGGAAACACCAAAGGTGTGAACGTGTTTCCTTCTGACAAAAGCTGAGTTTGGCACTCCAGAACGAGGAGCTCCCAACGGCCACTAGAAAAGTTTTCACCCACTTTTAGGATGGTCAAGCAGCAGCAGTAACGAGCCCTCTGCCCATAAGGCTGCCTAGCACAGCCATCCTTATTTTGCGAGGGGATAAAAAGACTAAAGTTTACCTCAGTTTCCAGAATATTCTCTTTTTCACAGTCCGATTGATCACTCATCAATTCTGCTGTCCTCCAGTTGCGAGGAAGTACCATCCCCACTGGCCGAGGTGCTCCCGCTGGTGGTATTTACTGGCTGGACAAGAAAGGAGTAACAGTTACCAGAGGTGGCTTAGAACAGGCTTTAGATCAGTTAATAACGTCTGAGGTTCTCAAGCTAAGAAAAAAAAAAAAATAAAATTGGGGATTTGGTGCCTGGCAAAGCTGACAATCGTGTACGGTAAATGCAAACTGTACTTATAAGCTATTTATGTGCTGAATACCATGTACAATCTAAAATGACCAATATTGGATGGAATTTTCTGCATATAACAAAAATTTCTTTAAAACTGTATCATAAACTACTTGAGAAACATTGCTATGACAGAAAACGAGGCAGCCAGGTACGTCAGGTAGCTCTGCCCTGACCTACTCTGGTAAGAAGCAGTTTCCCAAACTCTGCTTGGGTTTCCTACAGCCATTTTTCACGTGGACATCCTGCGGTGCTCTGCAAAGGGGTGACCATCTGTGGCCTCTCTATGGATGGGGAAAGCAAAGTGGAAGGTTTCACAGGTCCAGCGGTGATCCCAGGACATTAATTCCCACCTGTTCTGTTCACATTGCTCCTTCCCAAAGCACAAACTGCAGCAGCCAGTCAATCTGACAACAGGATCTTAGCCTGAAACAATCAGCTCAGGACAAAGCAAAGATAATTGCTATTGTCTTCCCTATCGTCATAACTGTGCTGGGAAGGAACAGGCTCCCACTGCTGCTTCTCAACACATAAAACTGGGCTGTTTGGTTTTGCTTCACAGTGACACTCTGAAGTTATTCTGAATTAATAGGCAAGCCAGTCAATAGAAAGGTTACTCCTTACGGGAGGCATGCAGGACACCCAGCTGACAAGGTGTTTTTCACATTAGAACGGCAAGGCTTTTAATAGACTGTAAATGTCTTTAATCACCCAGACTAAACAGCACTACGCACAAGTTCAAGGTGACTCCAACGGTTCCTATTCAAAATCTGCATTTTCATCTTCCTTCGACTAATTCATATTTTAATTGCCCATATCACTGATTGAAGTGCCAGTGAAGGGAGCACTTTCATTCCTTTGATCTCCTGCTTTCACTACACACAGGCAAGGTTGGACGTGAGGCAAACCTACAGAATTGCTCCGCTTCGGAGAAGAGCACATGGCACAAGTGTGGAACAGCTGAAATCACAGGGCACGAGCGCTAGCAAGGCCTGCGGGCAGGCTGCCTCATGTTTCTCAAGTTGCCCCATCCGTTTAACTGCTTACACCACTACCAAAGCAAGAGAGACTTCACCCATTGTATCGGAACTTGCCCGTTCCCAGCCCAGGGTCGGAGCCCTGCATATGGTCTGTAACAAAACCTGTCCCGTCCCCTTGCAAGGGGTGGCTGTAGCCCTCAGTCTCCCATCACACACATGCAGCTAAACCAACTTGATATACAAAGACCAGACGGTAAAACACAGCCGCACAAAGTGGACAAACAAGAATGGCTGCGATCAGTGTAGATAACATCACAAATAGGCCGGAGAAGGGACAATGAGATCTTTTGTTCTTGCCACAGCACACCAGTGAGGAGCCTGCAAAGAAGTTGAAAGGAAAAAAAATTCAAAGCCAGCAAAAAGAAATATTTTTATGCTGTGATTAGCCTACAGCACTCACTGCCATGGGATGTTTCTGAAAGGAAAAGCAAAAAGAGATTTGAAAAGGCGTTGGAAATACATACGCCTATCACGGCTGTCTAAAGTTGACGGCTGTCAAAATGGGGGAAGGGATCTTAATATTTTCTTTCAACGGCGGCTCCTCTGAGGCGTTTGTTCCTCCTCTGTCTGTCGGGGGGTTCAACACTTACAGTCTCAGGTATCTGCATCCGACGCCTGTCAGAGAGCAGCCCCTGTGCTGGAGCAGCTGCTGGTGCACGCAGCCTGGGGGTCAGTGCTGCTGCTGAGCACTGCCGGCGGAACAGCCCACGCTGCTTAGCACAAGTACCAGCTGTACCATCAACATGTTAAAAACAAACAAACAAAACCCCCCAACATCGCATTATTGATTCAGAAAAGCTAAACACAACTTCCCCCCCCACTTTTTTCTGGTTGCCCAGGCAGTGTAGCATCCCTGAGGGGCTTCCTCTGAGGACATCAGTACATTCTTTGGCAAGTGAAGCCTGATCACTTCTGAAAAATATATTCACGGTTCCAAACTCAATGTTTCCTTGTTAACAGAGGTTTTGCACAAAGCACTGTGTGTACAAGCTATTTCTGCACATTTCAAAGCCCCAGCGAAGTTGTACGTGCCAGCAGGAGCACTGCCGCGGGCTCTAGACGGGGGGACTGCAGTGGGGCCGCAGACAGTCCCTGTGCTGGGGACGATATTTGGAGAGGAGAGAGGAGCTGCTGATGCTTACTGGCATTACTGGTGTCACCCTTGTTTCAGCTGGGACCAAGGTGCCTGTCACCTTCCCCCCTGTCAGACCAGTTTGCCCAACTTTAGATTTGCATTTCCTCCTTTAATTTGATTAGTGACAGCTGCTGTTATCTGAGGAAATCTAAATTGCCTCTTCCTGTTGTAACGAATCACTGTACTATGTGTGCGGGGATTAGAGAACAAGATGGATTTATTAATATGCTTCTAATTAAAGGGATAGTTCCACTGTTTCAGTGGCTTTTGGTGAAGGGGTTGTAGCAGGTTTTGGAGGTGGAGAGGAGAGCCACAGGTTATCACTTCTAATTACAAGCCACACTGGTACCTATAGAACTCCTCAGACTGCAACCAGTGAGTGGAGATACTCATTTACGTGCAGGGAGCAGGGCAGCCCTATCCGTGGGGCTGTCACGGTGAAGTCTGGTGCGCAGGAACCAGCTCAGGCCCAGCGCGGCACTGCTGAGGCCGCACCACCCGTTCCAGCAGCAGAGTGACCTTAAACCACCGACTGCCAGGAGGTGGGAGGATGTACCAGGGTCACCCTAAATTGACTTCTCTCCTACACTCCTTCTCAAGCATCCTTTATTATCTGCCAGATAATAAAGCACAGCTATCTGTCTGATTAGATTTTGGGTCTGACTGAGGCTAACCACTCTTATCTAAGATTTTTAGAGTTACAATTGCTCAGGCCTCTGACATGAGTGACTTTGATGATTCTGTTTTCAAGGTAACTGGGCACTTAAAAAATCACCAGCCACTTTGTAAAATGCTAGTGAAGGATTTTGTAAACTAAGCCTAATTACAGCAACAACAGACCTGTTTGCAAGAAGATGTGATCTGCATACTGATGCCCCAAAGAGTTACTCTCATTTAGTCTGCCCGGGAGAGCGCAAATTAAAAAAAATGTGCTTGTATATATTCTTATCTCATCCCTGATGCCAAGAAGTCAGAGAGATGGCTCCCAGCCTCCCTTTACAAAACATAACAGAGGAACACGGCTCCTGCTGTAGAGCAGAGAAATTGGGCTGGTTAGGGGCAGCTGCACCAAGTAAACATCCCGAAACCCCACTGATAAAAAGCACGGGGAAAAGGAAAGTCCAAGTGTACTCATGCCTCACTCCCCAAACCAGGTCACTTTTTTGGAGACAAGAATGTCTAATCTGGTGTAGCCATTCTTACATAATTAATTCTATGGGGGGAACCTGAACTTCTCCATGGGATGAGCCAATAAGGAACTCTAATAGAGGGAGTTGCAGAACATCTTTCTTCTTGGACCCACCTTCTATTCTAATTCTTTTGGTCCTGATTTACCTGAATATCAATGAGATATCAGTAAGATAAGACAGAACACGTTGTGAATAAACAGCATCCAAGAAGATGAGGTACTCAGCTGTTCAAAGATGTTCACTGCAGCATTAACCGTTCAGAAAAGCAATATTCACGCTTAAGACAAATACTGTTTGTGTGGTGAGGCTTATGTGGCCCAGCAGCATGAATGTACACGCTAGCAGTCTTGATCCTCTGGAATCACCAGAAGTCTCTTCATGGATTTGGCTTTGGATCAGACCCTGATCCTCAGCAGATGTCAATCCCGCATCTCCACTGAAGCCACCAGAACCAGGTGATACCAGCCGCTGCTCCTGCCCTTTCCCTCCACAGTAATTCAGCATGCATAATTACCCGCAAAAGCATTCTGCTGACAACAGTCTTCGCTTCTCAAATGAACCATTTTCACTGCGTTCCCAGGTTCTACATCTCCTCTAATAATGCCGTACTCTAGGTGGATTATCCATCACCATAAAATCATTCGTTCTTTCAGATACACTTAATTTTAATGAGGCTGGCATGGACTAACAAGCCATTGATTCACATTTAGAGATACAGTAAACAACTCTTGATTTCTTTCAATCTCTACTCTTCAGCGTGCTAAATAGATTTAGCTGACACTTCACGCTGGACACACGCCCACCTTATTACTGGGAGATACCCAAACATTTCCTACAAGGTTATCACTGCACTTTGCCACAGAGGAAGAAAAACTAGGAGCATATCGGTATGAACAGACCTGCAGGAAAACTTGATTTCCCGTAGTCATTTCAAGTAAATGAACACGATTCAGTTTGCAGTCATCACTTGGTAAAGCTCATTCACAGCTCCAGGAAATGCCTGAAGAAGCAGAAATGCTTTTCACTGCGGCTTCTCTCTTTCATTGCAGCTTAAAAGATTAGGGGTACCCAGACTGCTGTTATAATGGAGGAAGAGACAGTCCCCAGCTTGACCCCAGTCTGTTTTGCTGTCGGGGAGCTCGCTGCTGTGCTCAGCAGTAGCTCACATCAACAGCAGCAGAACCAGATGGAGAATCCCAATCCCAAAACTGCTATTTGAAACATAAAAAGAAAAACATCTTCAAACACGTCTGAGCTACCTGGCCCAGACTGCTGTAATCCACGTTCCTTTTATCTAGGTGCCCAAATTTAGCCTGTATGAATCACCCTATGATGAATCTCCGCCTAGACTGGATATATAAATTACACATTTTTCAGCATGTGAAAAGGGCAAGTCCCAGGATTAGAAGCTAACCTGGGACTCAAAGCATAAGTGGTCCGGTCAGTCTTGTGTTACAGGGTCAGAAGAGTCTTCAAGACAACGTATAATCTACCCCCTTACTTATTTGCCTGTATCCCGGTGTTCTGCTTCAGAGACACTCACTCGCCCCAGCTTCGGGGCCTCCCAAGGCCGTCTGCTTCCAGTCCTCACCATATATTTCATTAAAAGCTTTTTGCAGCAGGCAGTCTCAATCTCCTTGGCTGCAGTATAAAGCCTACACGTCCTTGTTCTATCTACCGCAGATAACAAGGACAAATTACTCTTTCTCTTTTTGAGTGTTTTAAAGATGCCTCCTCTCCCCTCAGCCCTGCTCTGTGGTAAGGACGTGCTCTTCCACAGGCTCCTGATGCTTCTGCTCTCCACCGGTAACGATGGGACAACAGCTCTGTGCCTCCCTTCCTCTGAGGGACAAACACATTTAGAAGATTATGAGTTTCAGGTACTACTGTAGGCAATGTGAGTTTTTTCAAGGCAATTTGAAGTGATGGATAACATTGTCAACCCTAAATTTAGTTCAAGCATTGGAAAACAAGAGCATTTCCCTCATGATAAATTCAAATGGTCTTCTGTATCATCCCAAAGTCATCACAGAAAGCCACCCCTCCACGTGCTGCCGACTACCACAGCGTTCCACCACCTTCAGATAAAGCCAGATTATGAAACTAAGTAAAATGAAAGTTGTACAAGAATACATCATTTGATTGTACATATTCTACTGGTTCTGAGCTGCCCATGGAGAGGACAGAGCAGCAGGAAATTCTTATGCATGAGGCACAACTGGGTGCAGAGTGCCCACCAACATGAAAGGGGGCCCAAGCATCAGAGGGATGACAGCTCCTGCCTTCCATCAACATGTGCGTAATTGTGACGTGCAACACAAACAATTTCTCCTTTGCCTAATTAAGACATGTTAATGAAAGTGTGGTTTTCAGTGTTCGCTTAAGAAACACAATTATTTCTGCTTTCACAGCATAAAATAAAAATCTCAAATAAGCTCCAAAGACAGGGCCTTGGGTTTAGGGTCACTACACAGACAAAGTAGCTTCGACTTCCTGGGATTCACAGATCATGGAAACCTACTGCTTGTTATGTTCTCAGGAGACAAATTCCTGAGTCGCAGCACTACTAAACAGTGCTTTAACTCCTGTTCCCAACTCCAAAAGTAAGAGGATGCATGCACAGATCAGACACAACTGAGTTTTTAGACATTTAAGGAATTCAGATGTCCACGTTTTCAGAAGATGCAGAGCAAGAAAATGGACATCTTTTAAGCTGGGGACATCTGGATGTGTCCTGAGAACAGCCTGTGGTACTGGTGGCACTGGTGAGGTGCTGAGCCCAGGGCTCCCTCCCGTGGTTTGCACACAAGGGACCTGTCAGGGCAGCATCCTGCAGTGTTAAATAAGCTGCTTAATCAGCACAGAATTCTATTCTATTCTGATGGAAAACAGCACGAGAAATAGGCTACTTTACATTCTGGGCTCCAATAAACTGACACTGTAGGATATATCACTATCAGAGGGTAAGGAAAAGGAAAAAGAAGCTAAACCTTGGTATAATTAAATGCAAAATGTAAAAACATTTAAAGTGACACCTTCACGAAAGAAAGCTTTTAAATTATTCACAGTCAATGCAATACAATCCACAGCTAATTACAGTCTATACATGCAAATGAAAGTAATGATAATCATAATTACTTTGCACTTATATACTGTAGCAATTTTCATCTGAAGACCTCGAAGTCTTTATAAACATTAATTAATGCTCCCGTCACCATGGCGCGCTAGGTAACTGTTACCATAATTCTCACTTTAGAGACAGGTAAACTGGTGTTCAGAGGGGTTAAGTGATTTGCTCGCTGTCGCGGTTTGGAGCCGCAGGTGGGATCGGAGCGGACGGGGACGTCTCCTCAGAGGCAGCTATTGCACAATGCTGCAGGGTGTGGTGAGACGGGGCAGGTTCTTGACCTGAGGAACCAGAGTTGGACACAGACACATCACCTATACTACAAAGACAGCACTGTATTTCCAGCACACCACACTGCAGTTGTTCCACTGCTGGGATCCATACATTGACCCTAAAAGCACCAGCACTGATTTTAAGGTTTGATTAGGCCTTCTGTAGAGTTGTTTTATTTTGTTCTTTTGGTTCGTTTCTTCAAAGAAAGCCAACCAAGCCAGTCCTGTGCCTTCTGCTTTCTGTCCATAGGCTCCAGGCTCTCGAGACAGCTTCACCACCAGGTAATGCTCAACACAGAAATCAGACGATTTGGGCTGGATGCATCTGGCAAGCAGACACCTATGGGCTTCATGAGTTAGATATCTATCTCCCACTGACATCCCATTAAATTCTGAGACTCTGGGGGAAGAAACATTTATACTGTGCTTCTGCAGCACCTGCCATAGGGCAGCAGAGCTGCAACCTGATAGGTGCTACCACAATAAAAGTAATTGGTCTAACACAACACAGACCCCCAGGACAGGCTGCTGGCTCTTTCTTGGGTTAATGACCCAAGTCGCAGGATGAAAACGTTGAATGGACTTGAGAAATGCCCTTGGCAGAATTTCTGGCAGTCCACAGAACGTAGCTTCAAACTCCTCTCACTTGTAATTATTTGCACCCCGTGACTCAGCAAACGCACTCGGATTTTGTCCTTACCCACATTTCTAAAGGCCGCTGTGTGTTAATCATTGTCTGGTACCATAAAACGCAACAGCCATCAATATCAAGCCTGCCAACTTAACAGACTCTTGTAATGGGTACATTTCTATAGACCTACACAATAAGACTAATTGCATGGGCTTGCTGGAAAAGCCAGAGGTCGTTTGATTACTAGCTGTTTTCTACCATGAAAGTGCACATTAATTATTTAAAAGATGGACTTATAATTATTGTAAGCTCTAAGTAATTACCTATAATTTTGGCAAGTGTTAGAAAAACTGATAGTCTAGCAAATTCAGGTTTTAGTCATTAGTAAGCTCATAATTACATTTAAATTGCAAAATGAGAATTATGCAATTTATCTCCCCAATAATGCATAAACATTACAGTGATTGTAGGTTTTAATGGACTATATTATTACTATAAAAAGCAGAGCAGTGATGGGCAGTGAGGGGCAATTTGAGTTCATTGCTGTTATTTTACATTATAATTGCTTATCAGTGACTGTACTGTGATGGTTCTTCTCCTTGATTAACATGAGATAAGTCCATTCCACCCATCAAACTGAACTGGAAAACAAAAAAAACTTACTGAAGAGTCACTAAAAAGAAGTGATTAATTTCCTATCAATGCAGGACTAATTGCTGTAGGTAAACAGTCTAGAAATCACATATTTACTCTTTCTTTATCCCTTAAGAAAAACAGAATTCCCAAGC
The DNA here is from genome assembly GCA_013399365.1 of Pampusana beccarii. Lineage (NCBI taxonomy): Eukaryota > Metazoa > Chordata > Aves > Columbiformes > Columbidae > Pampusana > Pampusana beccarii. Next base: position 925,676 of record VWYH01000026.1, read on the forward strand.
CATGCTGCTTTGGGTAGGCCTGCTTTTGCACTCAGACTTGTCAGGATCTGCTCCCATGCTCTCCTCACCCACGCCTGAGGCTACTCAGTGCTAGAACACCACATAAATTGATAAAGAATGCCACCAAATAATATATATATATATCTACAAGAGGACACCTCAAATGCTGCTGTCCCAAAGCAGTCTGTGCCCATCATGTATCCCAGCACGTCAACGGTAAAACCCATTTCAACATGAGAAAAGTAGGATAATGACTAGATACGGCTTAGCAGACAACAGAGCTAGTTTGGAAAAGTAAATTATTCAGCACCATTCCAGCAAGAGGAACTTTGTAATAATAATAAACGCGTCAAATCTGACCAAGTAACTATGGATGTGTGTGCTCTGGTGCTTACAGATCGCCATCTGCGCCCTCTTCAGCGAAAGGTACTGCAGGTGGTCACAAAGGGTTAAACCCTGCTTAGTAAGATCCCCCAAGGCTTCTTAAGAGAGGCAGTAGGGTAAGTAGGAGAGTGAGAGGTGGCTGGGACACATTAAACTAGGAAAGGGTGACATCCTGCTAGCACTCCCACTGAACCCAAAGGAAATTTTACCATATATAGTCACAAGGGCAGTGAGTTTTTTGCGATTTAACAATGCCATTGTTCTTTTTGTTTCAAGTGATGGGTGATGTGATTTCTGTGTGTGGACTAAGCACTTCATCTATCAGACAAAGGTGTCAGTCACACAAGATATCTAGGAGCAATAGCGGAGAACAGATTACGACAGAAACGTGGGATATTTTATCCAGCTGAAAACCACTGCAATTAATCCCTGTTAGAAACTAGGTGAGGCAGACAGGTTTATATCCAAAACACAGCATTTTCAGCCAGCAGCACTTCTCTCTACAGTCAAACAGTGATATCGGAGTTCAATACCTCCTGAAAAGAAAAGGCAACACCAACCACTGCGAATCACTCATGCAATTTCCTTATGGATTTTCACCTTCCCTGTTGTATGGACCCCTCAGAAAATTGACCAGAGAGATGGGTAGAGGTGCAGACCATGCCCTTCACCTTTAAATCAGGTGCAGTTAATTATTTCACGATTTCAGTATAACTCTTGTCTACAACAGTCCCTCGTGTCCATGGAAAACTTGTCCCCCTATGATATAGGAGGACTGAAATGCTGGGGCTGTACTTCCAGGCTTGTCTGCAATGAGACACTTTCACACTGTGTGTACCTTAAAAGCTGGAGTCCTGCCAGTGCAACTGGCTTGGTTTGACACCGGGGAAATTTAAGAGCTGCTTTGTATTGTTATTTTACAAGCCCTTATACAGTGTTTGTTTTAAATGATGTGCTGTGTGATTTAGTGGTGTTTGCCAAAACGATGAAAGCCAGCGCTTGATGTGCTGTACTGTGTGACTGCTCTCTTCCCTCGGAGATGAGAGATTACTTTGCGCTGGAGTTTCCCAAAAGGAAGCAGCAGCTTTAGCCTTTGGGGCACCAGTTTTGCTTCAAAATTCCAAAAATAAAATGCGAGGGAAATGAACGTACCTTCAGCCCAGCTCTACACAGCATTTAGCAGAGCAGGTTTTGTTCCTTGCTCCTGGGAGCCCTGGATCAGGCTGTTGTCAGCCGGACGTTTGAAGGTCACGGTCAGGTCTTCCCTGGTGTCGATACTCAGGCTGACCCCCACTCCCCTTTCTGTGAGCTGCGGTGTGAAGGGTTGAACAGCTGTCTGGGCAGACCTGGCTGGTGTGTATTTCTCTAACGGTGAGAACCGAAGCCTCTGCCCCAGAGGGTAGATGAGAAAAAGAGAGATTTACTTTTTGTCAAATGATAGGCTCTTCCTTCCTTAAGAGCAATAGCAGATCATCCCTTGGAACGCAGCAGTTGATGAGATTCCTGCCCTGTACAGCTTCCAGGTTGCTATAGGGTGAAAGAGTTGGAAATAACAGGACCCTGGGGACTCCCATGTTGCTCAAAGCATCTAATCCAAAACCTTCTCTCTGCAAACACCCAGCATCAGGTGCTTCAGTGAAGATGCACTAAGCCTTACAGGAGCTAAACAGGGATAATGTTACCCCGCAAAAAATCTACTCCAGGCTTCAGCCTAATCCCCATTTAGCAGAGTTTCACCTATACACCGGAGCATGAGAATTTATACCCCTTCCAAGCCTTTTTATTAAGTAGCTTAATTCTGCACCAAAACATTCCATGCCTCTTTGCGCCTCCCTAAATTCCGGCCCTTTGTAGGAACTGCCAATTTATATTACAGACACACCAGGGCTTTGAAAAAACTTCCTTTCTCCAGCAAGCCCTCTTTGCCCTCTGGTTCAAAGGTGTGTCTGGTCACAGGTCAGCGAGTAACCAGAAAGCTGCTTAAGAGAAACAGCTTTTAAGCCAGCGTACATTTTCTCTTGGATGATGATAGCGATGGCTACGTGGGAACACAGGATCCCCGGGCTGGCAGAGACAGGATGGGTCATTGAGTCCTGTGCCCTGCTGGCAGAGGCCATTACATTGTATAATCTCCTTCATACACGCCTCAAGCTGCATCTTTAAACCGACGGTATTTTTGCTCTTGTTATATTGACATAAATGCTGCTCTGTTCCAAAATCTTGTTGCGTTAATGGTTAAATGCCATCTCATTTCCAGCCTGAATTAACGCACGGTTAATATACACATTTTGCTCTCAGCCAGTGTGTTCCTCTCTCTCTGCTCTTTATTCCTGTATATTCGTAGACAGCAATCGGATTGCCTCTTGGTCTGTGATTTGCTAGACTAAACAAGCCAAACTCTTCAGGTTCCCTCTCACGCAGTAAGTTCCATTTTCCCTTGATCATTAGGTTCAAGTTCACCTTTCCTGGATGTGAGTCACTGAAGTAGTAGGAAATCTGCCTCGTTTGTTTCTAACTGATGTTCGTTAATCTACTATGAAAAATTATTGCTATTAGTCCAGGCAAGCATATGACCTCTCGCCTCATATTTTTAAATTGTAGCCATTAATGTTGCAAGCTATTTAAGACTGTCTTAGTGTGATAAAGCCACTTTTCCCAACAAAAAATTGGAATAAAGAAATTGTTGCGTTACAACTGCCACGAGCCTGCTTGCTCAAATGCTTCCTATGGGTTTGGCTTACACAGCTCCTTCATCATTGGTCTTGAATGAATGTAAGAGCTGCTCTGCAAGACTGGCTGAGGAGAAGAGATGCAGAGCTCTGGCTGGGCCCATCTCAAGGGGCTCCTCACTACGCAGCCCTCAATGCTCTGCGGAGCCTGGAAAACACAGTAATAGAGCTACCAAGCCCATTTTGCATCTGGCTTATGAAGGGAAAGGTCAAACCTTCATCTGCCAGAGCTGTAGGGTGTAACTCTCCATCAGGAATGTCTGGAAGGTGCTGCTGCCCCTGAAGGCACCAGCCCTACTTCCCCAGGCAATCAGCTCAGGGAATCCAATCTCCTGGGGGCTCCTGAGCAGCCTGTGACACCAGTCTTGGTAACTCTCAGCCCTAGAAACCCCAATATACAAGTACTTCAAACTTACCTCTGTTCTCGCTGATGTCCAGAGAAACACTTTGCAAGTAGCATTTGCATCCTGTGAATCAGCACAAAGGCCATTTCTGTGGTTCTACAGGCACAACAACCACCCACAGGGCTCTGTATATTAGGATGTACTAACAACAGATGGGTTTTCAGGGACAGAGCCCCTGTCAAACGGGAGTCATGCTCGCTGTAGAGGTGTCTGCCTGTGCAAAACCCACCAGTGACACTGCTGCCACACAGACTGGGCTACCGGGGAACTGGGGGGAACAGCTCCGAAATCACCATGACCAGGTTTTACAGATCCCTCTCCAGCCTGTCTGGGTCTGAGAAAAGGCAGCTGAGCCTCATTAGCGAATCAGCCAAGCAGGACAGGTAGCCTGAGGTTACACTAACAAGCCAATTAAGAGGACTTATAAAGGAAGCTTGGCTGGGTAAGAAGGGAGGAGAAAGCCTGGCAGCACTGGTTAGAGGGGCAGAGCCCTGCAGTTGAAGATTGGCTGCTGCATAATTACCAAAGCTTTTTGCACTGTGCCATGGGGGGAAGGGTGGCCTTAAAAGATTAAAGATGGCTGTTTTGGGGCTGTGAGGTTCTTAATTTGTCTCATCAGAGCCTGAAGTAAACCAAATAGCAGTAAATAATGATATTCTCGCCCTACCTGACAGGATACCTTAGGGTATTTTGGAGGCCCTGCTTGATTTAATGCCCCACACCCAGTGTCCCAGGATCCTGCCAGCACCCTTGAGCCCTTTTTGAGGCAGCTGGGTGGGAAGGTTGCTCAGCAATTTACTGTGAGGTTTATTGTCACAGTAGACTTGGCCCTATCTATCAGGAAAGGTTGTTGCTGTGTGGCACAATTGCCTCGAGCAGATTCTCACTTGAGTGCTACAAGAGTCCTCTCCTTCTTTGCACACCCAATGTAGGTGACTGGCCTGCCCTGTGGCATGTCATTGTCAGAATTGCCTGCGGTGATGGAGAAGAGTCAGAATTCACCCCAGGAATGAAATCATAATAAATACAATAGTTTAAAGCGCCCGTTATTTTCTTGCTCTTCAGTCACCTCAAATGCTAGGATGCTTGCATTGCATAAAAAGGTTTATGCAATGAAGTTCTAGCTGTTTTAATTATGCCAGAGATACGCAGCTCGCAGGAAGACCTGTGGTGTCCTGACAGCCCAGTGGCTCCTGGAGAACAATTCCATCCTATACCGCTTCGCCACCACCAGAGACCCGATCCAAATACACCCAGTGTTTTACAGAAAACAAATTCCAAACCCAATCTGGCCAAGTTCTCCTCTGAGGGTGGGAATTCAAGTCCTGACTCCAAACAATCTTTTCAACCTAATCCGGTCACAAATCTGTCTAGACAGTGGATCACAGAGAACAGTTTGGGGGGAGCAGAGGGTTGTCGGGCTTTTTGGTTTGGGCTAACTTAACTATTATACAACCGCCCTCTTTCTTTGTCAACACATTTGCAACTCATACTTGAAGCTATTTTGGTATCTTCAGGGATCTGTTACAAACCAGAAAGCTCAGATCAGTCTACCGAGATTTAATACACTTGGGTTGGTGCATTTCCTAGAAGTTCTCTCCAAATCTGCGCAGCGGATCTTTGGCCAAGAGTGAGGGCACGTTTTACGCATCTAGTACAATGCTCTGTTTAATCCATTGACCGATATCTAATGCTCGTGAGCGATTCCTTCTGCACAAGCACTACTGGAGTCTGGTGAGCAAAACCAGCCCGTAAAGGTACACAATGGGTTTACAGCAGTATGAGAAGAGCACGGAGACCTCTGTTCTGAGCTGGAGCCCCCAGCTCGCTGCCAGCGTTAGACAAATCATCATAATAGCTCCTTGCACCACAACGCTTCAGCTGGAAAGACTCCCAGTGTAATCTGATGGAACAAAGCTGCCTACAGGAAGAACAAACACAAATAGGTCTGGTGACACCTGCCTGAGCATCCAAACGCACATCCCGTCCAGATGGCTATCTTGTGAGACAGCAACCCGGGACGGCAAACAGCACAACCCGTGTTTGTGCTGAGCGCATCTGAACGAGCCCACGCCAGAGTGCAATCAGATCTGCAGGGCTGGATACGGCCGGAGACACCGAGCAGTTCCACTTCTCAAGTGCAAGACGAGAAAACCGTAAGCTCTCACTTAACAGTCCTTTTCAATAAAGAACACGGACCGCCTTTTCTTATTTAAACGGGTGGATACCACTCCTACCTGGGAAAGAACACGCACTGCCCTTTGTAGCTGGATCAAAATCAAGTTGAATAGATGAATTAGGGCCTGCCAAGCACAAAGTATTACAGGGCAAAGAAAATGAGCGGTAGTTGTGAGAGTTCTGGGTTTGGGTCTGGAAGAGGAGAAAGGAGAAGACTTGTTCTTATGAAACATTTCAAGGACTATCAGTTTGAAGGCTTCTCATTACAGCAGACTCAGTACATCCTCAATACCGCTTCTAGTGCATCTATCAGGGTACGGCCTGGCTGCTCAGCATCAAAATCTCCTAAGTGACTTGCTGAATATACACAGTTGCCAGGGGGACAATGAGTTTATCATGTAATAAAACTTCATATTTAACCAAATGACACCGAAGGACTTCAAAGTTTTACTAGTCTAAAGATCATACAGAGCTAGAACATGGTTAGATATTACAAAGGATCTGTGAAATATTTGTTAATATTCTATACTTCCTTTCACTCAACTCCTACAAAAAACCCATTATATTAATACATTGTCCTGCAAATATGCTCAGGTTGTCACAGGTGCCTACAGAATTTTGCATCCTAATTGCAAAGTTCTAAAAATTACGTGTTCAGATGTCCTAAGTAATTTTTTTAATAAATAGTGCTTTAAAAAAATACCAGAAATCAACCCACCAGAAGATGGCTTTGTGGCAACAGCACTGAGATTCAGGCAATCCAGATACAACTGTTCCCTCTTGTGCAAATTTCCCGAGTAAATAGCAAATACACTGCAGTATAACTGTGTCTCCAATATAAAATAGGGATAATAATTTTTCTCCGTCTATTCTTAGTTAAAAATATAAGAAATATAATGAGGACTTGGACAGAATCTTCTGATGTCAGTATGTAACATTTAACTCCATACCCCAAGGATACTGTTAGGGTTTTCATGTATTAAACACAGAGAGTTATAACCTGAGCCATCACAGGCTGCTTGGCATTATCTTTTGTTAGACAAGCACAGGAGATGATTAACTAAAAGGCACTGCTTCTAAATCCTGCCTCACTTGTATCCCAAGATCATCCCAGCGATAAGAACATCACTGCTACTAAAAACCACCTTTGACAGAAACCCTCTTGATAGAATTACAAGAGCAAAAAGAAACTTTCAACTGTGTGGATACTGAAAAAAACAGAAACAGGCTTTAATATGAGATCTTCTATGCTTGACAAAGAAAAAATTCTGAAGACTTTTGAGACCTGCAATACTATCTCTTTGGTCTAATGTGTGCACAAAGGTTTTCCCTCTCACAGAGAGTTTTCAATGATTAAATCTCAGGGAGATCAAAGAGGCTTTGAATTTAACCGAATATTTATTTTTTTTTTCCCCCGCATGGAAATGTTTTATGAATCTTCTTTCAAACATGAATGTCTGAGAAGGAGAACGAGGAAAAGATGGTCACCTGCATGGGCTTTAAGTAAACCAGAAACATACAGAAGCTAATGAAACATTAAGTGAAAAGGTCCCATCTTTGGCTACTTAATTCTTTGAATCTTGCTCTTCGGAAGCAAAACGTAAAGATAGCAGGAATAAATCAACAGTTTTGAGAAGCTGAGACTAAAGCAGCATTTCATGCAGATGGGTTCATCGCTAGCCCCTGTTCAGTCATGAAGATCTAATCTCAACATCTTCCAACCCTTTTCCATAGTTCATTACTTCCTAATCACTCACGGCCCTTATCGAAGAATGCTCTGAGCTTCTCGGACTGGAACAAATCCATAAATCAAAGACAATAGCTTTTTTGCTTTCTCTAGCACTCTGCCTTTTCTTTATAAACTCATCCATCTGTTGAATCTGAAATTCACTTTGTGTACGTGTATGTACGCTGCTAAAAAAAATAAAGAAACGAGGGGAAATATTTTTAGCACAGAATAAATTGGCCATTGGCTTTCGGAGCGAGCGCGAGGCACCAACCCTGGCGCCGATCCAGGGAACCAAGGATACCTACTGCAATCTGTTATCTTGCTTTTCTTCAGCAGAGTTTCTCAGTAGTCCTTTATTGATATATAGTTTCTTACCCATGGGTAGACAAGAGGAAAAAGAAAGGCGAACAAAATAATGAACTGACTATTTTGATGGTTGCCTGCAGTTTGCAGTGGAAATTTTGCAATGCAAATTAAGAACACATGCTTATTAACCATCAATCTTTGTGTCAGCGTCTGAAAGGATATAACAATCAAATTTGATATTTATTTATTTTCTAGATTCCAAAGAGGGCTTTTTCCTCCTAATATCCTGCAGTAAAATCATCCCTATTGGGCCACATTACTGACTTACAGTTAGATTTCTGCTCTTTAAAGAAGATTACAGGAGTGACATTTGTTCTAGTAATTACATCTCCTACATCAGTAGAGAGCAATGCATTCAGACCCTTCAAAACTGAGCATCTCCCAGGGTTTAATGGATTTAACAAGGACTGAAGCAACATCCAGGCAAAGAGGATGAGAGGGACTAACGCGAGCTAAGGAGATGAGAAGGGCTTCTTCTGCACTTCAGCTAGACAAATAATAGAGACTATATTCTTCCACGTTCAATAACAAACTTGCAAGACTTGTCAATAAAACCAGCAGGAGTTAGAGCGCTGCAAAATGATGAGAAGATCTAATGTGCACTCTGCTCACCCGGGGTTTGGAGGTGGGGGGTTTGGTTGGGTCTTTTTTCACGTATGACCGCAAGAAGAAAGTTCTGTTTAGATGGGATTAAGGCAGAACCTGCCTAGGGAAGCAGCTCAGGAGCCATTTCATAAGTTCCCACATGCAGGACGGACTGTAAGGGAAGACAGTGGACAGGGCAGCAAAGGATATGCAGAAAAGGACAGAGATGGACAATTCTGTTTCTAAAAAGTGCAAAGGGGGCAGATATACAATGGGAAAGGCTTGTCCTGGCCTACTTTTTGGGCCGTCCTTTCCAAGGCTGGGCCGGTGAATGGGTAAAACAGACAAGCATCCCAAAGCACAGAGCCACACGGGCCTAGCGCAGCAGCAAATTCCACACACACCTCCTGCTTTCTAACCAATAAACCTGCTCTGGTGAGACTGGTAAATCACTGTCTCTAATACAGGCATATAAACACCTTCAAATCGGCGTTTTGCTTCACCCCAGCCTGGTTTTAAGCTGGGTATATTACCCTAGATACACGCCTGAAAAGAAACTCAAGCTCCAGTCCTGGTTCAGAACGAGCTGATTTGATATATCTAAGACAAAACATCCATCCAGGGTTGAATTTACAGACTAAAAGCAATGGAAAGCAATAGGAATCCACAAAAATAAAGATAATACAGTTCTGGAATATAGATAAATATAAGACATATACTGTAAATGGATTTCAATTTCCAAGGCAACACAAAATGTACTATACCTCACTTCTGTGTTCCCTTTACCCAGACAACTTATTGGGATTTATTTGGAGCTGTCTAACATTTTGATGACATTCAGATATCATTTATCTCCCAAAGCACAGCCAAAGCAGGCAGTGTTATTTAAGAGCTGAACAACCAAGGGATAAAAGCCAAGTTGCTTCTTTAGATCCGTCTCATTTGAAAGTATTTAGGTAACTAATAGACGAGTTTACTCCTCCTTTTAAGTTCTTCTTTGTCGTAAGTAAAACCGACAATGCAATTAAGCCTCCTTGTAGTAATAGCAAAATAACAACTACAAATACTATTCCGTACCCTTTACACATTCGAGTTGCTGCACCAGCCTGTGAGCCTAAATACTCATCTGGTGTGAGTTTGTCTGGACAGCTGCTCTGTGCCGCCCTCAAGAAGCTGCATTTCTCCACTGGGCAAGATAATATACAGCTTAAGTACTTTATAGTTTTGAGACCTCTCTGGACAAACAATGCTATAAAAGATGTGCCATGTCTTGTCCTCAGGAATTCATCTCACTGTCAGCTATTTACCATCAAATAAGACCCCAGAGCAAGAGAGGAGTAAGGTAAAGAAATTCTGCTTAATAGGGGGCTGATGGTAAAAGTGCAACTTGTCATCTCCAGTGCTGGGTTATTTGTAAAAGTTCTGTCCTCTCTAAGGACCTGGCAGTAGAACAGATATATCATGAAATAAATCAAACTCCTATATCTTCCATCATGTCTTCTGACTATCTATATGACTCTGTCATATTTTCCATCTTATCTTTTGTTATATTTTTCCATGGAAAGTCAATAAATAAGCTTTTCTTTCTTTGCTTGTCAGCTACACTTCTGGAACAGTTAAAAAAAAACCAAACAAAACAAAACCACAACCCGCTTCAAGAAGACTGTTTTATAGAATATAACATCATACACAGACTATCTCAGGCACAAAAGGAAAAGACTGTCATGTCCAACTTCTAAAGAGTGTATGAAGAATAACTGCCTTTACATGCTTTGCCTGACTCTCTTTCCCTGCTTTAAAGACTGTTTTAGGTTTACTTGGGAAAAAAACGAAACAAAATGCAAAAAACCCCAAACATTTTCCCCAGCTGGAGGTAAAAAGCAGAGAGCATGCTGAGCTGTCACCATGGCCCAAAGCTCACCAGAGCGCCAGCCTGAGCATGTGCAAAAGGACGCGACGTTAACGCACAGTCCGATCCAGCGAGACTCCCGTGTCTGAGCTGAGAATTCAGATGAGTTAAACAAAAGTATTAAGAAGGAAGAGATCACTTTTGAGGCTGTTCTCAAATGGCTCTCCCAAGCTGCATCTCCACGGGGGGACCAAGCGATAACCCAGGGGACCAGTCACCGCGTCCACCTATTTTCTGCCAACCCCCACGCCCAAAGCACCTCCTGTTGTTTGAAGATGCCGCGTGTTCGGTGTGTCTGTCTGTGCAAGAGAGAGAAAGGAAAGGAAGGTTATTAAAAAAGCAGTTTGGCTAAATAAGGGAGCTCATTATGTGTGCTATTTTTGCTCCTCAAATGTCTGCCTTCCTCTCTTTCCCTTGAGGTTTCCAGAGAAATCTGACAATCAAGGCTGAGGTTTACTGTCAGCTTCCATTAGGCAAATCAACCGGGCTGGGGATGGGGGAAGGACAAGGGGAAAATTGCCCTAAAAGTAAGCAGATTCAGCACCTATAATGTCTTTGTGCACACAGCCACTGCCAAAAATCACTCAACTGAGGCGCTGTCCCATAACCGAGTCCTTTCAGAGCCTCCTGCCGTCTCCCTCTATCACCACGTGAAACACCATTTTCTGTCAGATCCGCAGAGACGGGCACGACGAACAGCAGCGGCTCGCAGTGCTCTGACAAAGCAAATGACCTTCAGCGTGCTCACCTGTCACGGAACTCATTCCCATGTTGTAAGTGATGTGTAAAAGTGATCTTCATTACGTGAACTAAAGACACAGGAGCCTGAAAACCAGGGGACTTTCCCAAGAATCACAACAGACTCTCTAGACATGGAGCTCTGGATTTGACATTTCAAAATCTCAGCATTAAAAAAAAAAAAAAAGGAATTTTCTTAATCTATTTTTCACTTTTCCTTTAGAAAATACTGATTTGCCATCAGTGATTTTGTATGCATTTCATCAGTTTATATATGCAGAAGGAGCATAAAAACGTTCTCCACAGAACAGAGGTCCAGTTTATGAGCAGGAAACGTTTCCGTCTCTTATTTTTTTTAACAACCATGTTCACAAAACAGGCCATTAGTTCAAGGAGAGGCCAGTGTCCAACGCATTGCCGTTTGTCATGGTTGCACCTTATATATCTTCCAGAATCAGTCACTACACTCAGATGTAGGAAAGAAAAATTAGAGTCATCTGCTATAGAAAATACAGAGCTTTCCCTGGTTAGAAATAGGAGGGTTTCACTGCAGAACACAGCTATTTGCAAAACTGCAGCTATTAGGGCAGGAAGGCAGCTTGAATATTATGGTTTCCACAGTAATATCGCTAAGAAAAAATATTGTCTCTTCCAGCTGTGAGATGTCTATGAACTGTAATCATGCATGTCTTCTTCGTCATCAAGCGGTTGTGAGGCACCATCAAATCAAACTCACTGTAAACAGGGGATTCAATTAAATTAAATATCTCCTCACAATCACAGAGTCATTTCAATAAGCCCCTGACCCACAGAAAGCATTACCAGCATAGCCACAGACATAAAATGAGATTTAGGAGTTTCCACAGCACCTGTGGCTCGAGGACTTCACATGTTCTAAACGCCAGTTAACTCGGCAGTACTCGGGGGCACCAGTGCTTCAAGGAATCGCCGCATCCTTCATAGAAATCGAGAGACTTGGCCACAGGTTTGAACAAAGTGGTGCAAAAGGGTCTGAATTGCTTGCTGTGCCCCAGCCTTGTCTGGCCATGAAGGTCCCCAGGTCACCACTGCCACCTCCTCCTCCCCACCAAAGCCACATCTGGCGCGGTGGTAACAACTGGTTGGAAAGCTCGAGTCCAAGCCACTTAAGGAGCCACCGCTAAGAATTAACAGATGCTGTTTCTGATTCCTAAAGACCACTTGAGAATACGCAGGAGGGACTTAGCAATGGTCTGACGCTGGATTTACACTGACAAAAGCCAAAGTTTGGAGGATAAAGACTGTATTTTGCCTCTCAATATGTTTTTCTTTCCTGCAAAGCCCACTGTATGCACAAGTTTTGTACTTATGTTTAATCAACTAAAACAAAAAAGGGATACAACTTTGGTAGGATGATTCATGATGATCCTCTTCCACTCAAGGATCTCTAAATTTTAAAGCTTAGAATAAAAGCTTTCCAATATATCCAAGTGCTCTGAACTTCTAAGTCCCAAACCTAAGCATTTCACTGGAAAATAAATAATTTCAAAAGTTAGGGTCTTCCCATTAATGAGCCGAAAATTTCAGTCTCCTGGGCCTGGATTTTTTTGTTTTTCAGGAAAAGCACTGCTTCATTTCACAATTTTGGAAAGTGCTGCACAAAATACTACAGAAATCAAAACTGCAGCATAGCAACAGCAAAACACCCTTGCCTAGATCTTCATCTATTTCTGACAGGGTTCCCATATCCCGCAAGTCAATCGCAAGGAACAGTCACATCCTCCCAGGTGAGCAGGTCAGGGACACAGAGTCTGTGTCGGGGCAGGTCCCAGCCCGAGCTGCCCCATCAGAGCTGCCCGGGGCTCCGACAGCCCCAGAAATACCAGGAAAGGTCTTTCTGAGATAGTCCCATGCCACAGCAAACTAATTTCTCCGACGGGAGAGGACACTCGGGCCACCCGCTCTTGTTTAGGAGTCCATTTCAGAGCTGAAGCTTACAGGATAAACCATTCAACCTACAAGGAATTGTCAAAAAATGCAGCTAAATGGCAAACATATGTAAGTCCCAAGCACTTCCCTGAGCCCCACTTGTTCTTTTTTTAGCCTCAGGAGAAAAGCACATTCTTCTGCATAATTTATTTCTTCAACAGAATTATGCAGAAAACTGCAACTAAATTGCTTTTCCTGATTAAAACCAGAGTATTTTATATCCTCCCCTCCCCACCACTTCTGAATTATTTGCTTTTTATCCTAGAGCCTCTTCTCCCTAGATGTAGCTCTTTTATTTTCCCTGGAAATAAAGCAAAGCCCCGTCTGTTCCTACCTTTCCGAGCACATCCCCAGGTATGGGCAGGGAGACGATGTCCCTCCTGCTGCCCCAGCCCCACCACTGTAAATTGGGGCCATAAAGGCCCAGGGGCTGATGCTCTTGTGGGTCTCTGTGGTCTGGGGGTGGGCTTGCTCAGGTGAAGGAGGTTTGTTGATGAAAAGGGGGAGGCATTTCATCTCAGACAATGAAACAACTTGCTAAAAGGCTTTGTGCTGTTGGAATGGCATTGGGATGTCTATAGGTAGGTGTTTACAGGGCTGAAAAACCCCCATTCTGTAGCAAGAGCTGAGCAGCATTGGCACAGGCGCTTGTGCCATAGCAAAGCCAGGTTCAGCTGCTCACAAGTCACCAGGCCCAAAATCAGTGCAAGAACGACCTGCATTTGGATCAAGTTACTCACTGTTGTTCAGGTTTTCTGCCTGGGAGTGTGAGAGACTAATTTTAGCAAACCTGGAGAAGGGGTTGGGGCTCAGTGGTTTGTGGGAGAGCAGGTTCACCTCCCTGTGAACTCGGTCCCTTGTGCAACAGTGATGTAGTGCATCTATTTGCATCTGGATGAACATACTGGCTCAGCTCTTTAAAAACCCTCCTTTAGAGACAAGTTCTAGTCCAGGGGCTGGTTGTAAACCTTTGTGTGCCCACTGCCATGCTCTTAGCAGAAATAAAAAATGCATGGATTTTCACTTTCATTTAATGTCTTTGCCTGGTACGAGGAATCTGAGGTGATGAGTCAGTGCTGAGCCATGCTTTCTGGTGTCTGCCTGCATCAAAGAAATTGGGCCTACGGCAGTTAAATACAGGCACGCTCAGTGTTATTTGACGGGCTTTACTTTCAGAATGACGGGGCTGTGGTTTTCTGGTTGTCTGTGCTTCTTGCACTGTGCTGTTTAGCAGCACCGGTGGAAATGAAAACACAATTGGTGCAGCTCTGTGGGGATCTCTGAGTTTTCATTATAGAAATAGGGCTGTCTACCCTCCTCATGCTTGTCTTTATTAATCACGACCATAGTGAGTGACAACACTCTGGGTTGCACTCCCAAATGAAGAAGCCCAGAAGACATGGAATAGGGGGCAGGTGGAGGCTGTTGCTGGGCCATTAAATCCTTCTTGTCAGCTGATATAGGTTGTTTGGGTTTTTTTTAATTAGTGCGGAAAAGATACCACTACTGGTCTCCTCTGCATCTTTCTCCAAGCCCATCCTCTGCCATAAACCAGGGAAAGCAGCCCACATAGCTGCAGTGTCTGTATTGTTCACCAGTTTAATCCAGACTTAAGGAGCATCCCTCGTTTTGGAGTTACGGAGTTATAATACCAAACAAAATGTCTAAAAAAGCACACAGAGAGCACTGTGAATCCCTTTCCTATATGGCAACAAGGTGCTGGTAAATGCAAAACTAGACAGTGAGGTCAGGCAAGTAGCAAACCTTAAACAATCCTTGTGTAAATACAGAAGTACACACTGCAACCATTCAATACTCACTCCAACTTCTCCTAACAAGTCTGGGAGAAAAGACCTTCTTCTGGTGAAAGGAAAAAGTCCTGCTGCCAGGAACCCACGGAAAACACACGTTCAGGAGTCACTTTTGGATATACCCACTCCAACGGCACTGCAGGAACGGAGCTGACCTCCCATGTGTCTCCCTCTCCCCTACAAATGGGTTCATACCCCCCTACAGTGACTTCAGCTTATGGATGCTCTTGGGGCTTGTTCCTCTGCTTTGCGCTGCCTGTGACCAAATCCCTGGATAAACATGCCAAGGAGCACAATCCACACAGAATAGTTGGGTCTAACCATTGGAATTGTGTCTATTGCTGTCTGCACACAGGCGAGTCCCAACTTCACAGACTTCTGTATATCCAGGTTGTGCTAATTTTATCAGTGCTGGCTGAACTACGCACTCGGTATCGTTCTGTTTATCATTCATGTCTCTACTAATAGGATACATCAGCTATTATAACCCCACCACTGCAGAGGCTACTGACACATCTAATGTATCAGAAACATACGTCTCTTTCTGAGTAACGGATCGTTAGTGCACTTATGCTGTCTTTCGTGCTCGAATCCATTAATCATTGATCTTCAGTTTAAAACTTAAATGAACTTGAATTTGGCCTGGTTTTTGCTCACTATTAACTTTGGTCATGGTAACATAATGTGGTCTTCTAGGGGTGATGGAAGATCCTGGTAGGAGGGGTATTCCTTTAACAGGAGAAAAGTATATTAATGGAGTAATTTTTGACTGATACATTGAATGACTTATACATGAGCAAGAATTCTCAAATTTCTCCAAATTAGTGACTTTTTTGTTAAGTTCCTAAGTAAACACATATGATAGCTTCCAAATAGTAACTACAACAGTAACTACAGATAAGCAGTACTTAGTGGTTTTACATGCAAATTAGTCTGTACTGTTAGGCCAGCTTTATTTCTGATGACAACTCCACAAGATTTTCCCTGAAAACAGGGAACCAAGATCGTCTGAGGAGCTTCTGCACTATTCCCTTGTGAAATGGTGTTTTTGTTTCTCACTTCAGACTTGGCATTGCATTATTGCAGGTAATAGCCTTTCGAGAGCGGTGATTAAATGCACAGGTTGAACAAGGCTGTACATATTGTGCTTTACATTCCAGCTGATTACATTAAATATTCCAGATTCACAGGGTCCTCTCAGTGTATGCAATGCTCCGCTAAGCAGACTCATCATCAATATTTAAACGTTCTTTCATATCAAGCTGCTAACAGCCCTATTTCATACGTAGCGATGGAAATGATGTATCAGGTTGCAGTAGCTTTTACCCTTTCACCAAAGTAACTACAATCCCATCTTCTTTCTCTTCCTGAGCCCACGTCACTAAGGAACCTGGTGTCACAGTCCACGCACCTACCCTAATTCCAGAGACCTGCTGTCCTGCTGGAGAAGGCAAACGAGGCTTTGTTGTGACATCAAAAAACTACCCATCCATTTGTCCCCTTGCCTTAGGGCTTCTCTACTTCTATCACATCATGTCCCACAGTTCTTGCTGGGCCAAGTGCCTCCTGGAGAACTTCTCCTTCCTGCTGGAAGAGATGTGAAGCTTTGGGTCTCACGTCTTCTAAGCTCCACTGGTGGGGAATAGGCAACCTAGACCCATTTTTCCAAGCATGTTTTCCAGAATCTTTAAACAGAGGGGCCGCACAGCCTGTGCTGGATGGTACATTCCACCAGAGGCCATGGGCTCCAGTGCTGCAGCGTGAATGGAGCCAGGGAAGGACGCCTCTCCACAGATACTAACAACTGAATTTACAGCAATAATAAAACATGATATGCTCCATTAGATCTTTCATTTGAAATAAAATCCTGTGACACTGAGATATCATTATCATTTTTATCTCGTCAGAAGTAAATATCACATTTGTGGGTAAATATGATAGATCAAAATGGATGCTTCTTAACAAAGGAGTCTGTATAAATACAAACAGCGGAGATTAAAGGGCTAACAACAATGGTCTTTGCTGCTGAGGCCCCAGCAGCACCCTGTGTGCATCCCCAGCAATACATTTACAAGGAAAATTTCAAAACTAAATTTATGATATTACTTCTTTTCCCCTGTCAATAATCTGGTAGCCCAAGGCACACATGCCAACGGAAAATCAGGCTGGAGTTCAAAGATGTGGCACACAAGAAAGTAGCGGGGATAATTTTCACCTGATATCACATCATCAGAAACTGCTACACAAAATTATTGTGAATTATGGGGGCCTGCTGTGCATTTGATTTCCCACAGCTGCTACCGCAGCAGTCACTTTCCTGAAAATTAAGTGCATGTTTCATCTGCTCACAGGAAGGGAAGAGGGGAAAAAGGCAAAGAAGGGAAAATTTATGATGGAAAACCCACTGGAAGCTGGTGTGCCATACCGTGAAGCCAAAGCCTGTCTGACGGCTGCACCCTGTGCGGTGGCACTGGGCGAGATGGGCTGTGTCAGTCTGAGCCAGCGCAGACCACCAGAGCTGTGCCCAGCAACTGCTATATGTTCATTCAATCTCTACTTCCTGCACCTCACCTCTGCCTCTTATCTCCAACAAGGGACGCTACACAAAGCAGATTATTCTGGTTTCTCCCCTCCAAAGCAGGCAGCAGCGTTAAAAGCCCTTGCAATGGCCAGGAGTTGTGCAATAGTGTAATGAGAGCCTCCAGGCCTGCTGGAAATGAGGGGCTATGGAGGATTGAGGGTGTTTCTTACATTCCAAATGTGAAACTGCACCACAAAGCTCCTTCCTAAGCACTTGCTGTGTGACCACCACACCTGATCTGAACGTCCCTGCTTGCGGGGTTGGTACCGATTCCCTGTTGTGAAGCTGACGGGGCTCAGCGCTGGACCGTCAGCCCCAAGAACGAGCAGAAAGGGGACAGCACGAACGTGTCTCCTTCCTCCACCCATTATCATCCTGCTCCAACAAATGCTGACCGGCAAAGCCACGTAGTTGTTTCATTCTCAGGCAGATTTTACCAGCGTGGCAACAAAAATACTTCAATCGCACTTTTGTGTCCTAAGCTCACCAAGCGCTTCTTTGAGTGCTAATTACATCTCATAACCTCCTCAAACAACAGGTCAATCCAATCCAACACCGCTGTAGCTTTGTTTCCTATGGAAATGACGCAGAGATGCCCACGCTGGCTGTCTGGGTGCGCATCTGCATGCTCTCCCCCTAACATGTGCTGGGACCACTGGCCTATTTTAAAAACATTTGACAGAGAGCTAGAACTTCCAGAGAAAAATAATCTCCCAAATTTTTGTGGTCCTGACCAACAACGCCTCAAGGTGCAGAAGGGAAAGGCTGTTCTGCGAGTCCATTGAGCAATGCGGGCAGAGAACGCCTCAGCCACAGAAACGTTCAACCAAAGCTCATGCTTCCTTGGGCAGTGAACTGAGACATATCCAGAGGAAAGTGGACTTGGGACATTCTGGCTCACAAAACAAACGGTTCATGGGGCAGAGGATGGACTACGTTAGCAAAGGGGCTTCCCCCTGCTCGTGTGAAACAAGCCCCGATGCAGGAGCCCAGCCCAGAAGCCCTGACGTGTCCTTGGGCAGAGCGATGCCTTGAACTTCACCCCCAGCAACGCTCACATAGATGATCACTACTTGAGTTCTTGCACCGCTCCCAGCACCGTAGGATCAACCGCATGTAAAATCAGGAGCAATAAAAAGGTCTTCACTGGGCTGCTCTCTGTGTGGGGATGTTTTCTTTTAGGAAGCTTATTTTAACCCTAGGCCTTGAATTTTTAGCTTTTTTTGAAAATGAGGTTGGTAAGGTCCTTAGAGTAAAAGTGATTGTGTAACAGTGTTTCTCTCAAAGAGGACTTTTTAAGAGGTAGAATTAATATGGATCCTGAGAAAAAGTGAAGAAAAGCCACTGTGACTCCTGGGGCAATTTCATCCACACAGATGGCCTTCTTCAGATCTTCCCAGGAATTCGTCTGGGGCTTTGGGGTCTTTATCTTCATACAGGAGGCCTCAGAGGACAGGGTTTGTCTGATGTAAGATAGGAGACTTACAGCTGCCACCCGATTTCTACCAGCACTTGTTTCGCAAAGAGCCAGGTCCTCCTTCACTAGGATGCTCAGGCAAAGGAGAAATTACTGGAACTCATTTTAATGGAAAATTTACTTTGGTATCAAGCTGGTATTTAGGACAGATACAAAGTCATTCTGTGGGAGTCAACTGAACAGCAATTGGATTCTTATAAAATATGGAAAAGGATTGAAATCTGGGGATAACCAGGGGTATTAAGTACAGTTAGAGAAAAGTGGAAAAACAGAAAAGTGCAAACACATGGTAGTACCTCTTCAATATAGTGTGCAGTCAAGTGAGACATTTTTTGCCTGACTGAAAGAAAAATAACTAGTTGGAGAGGCAGTGGTGGGCATTTCTGTGACATAGACTGTGACTGAGGGGAGGGATGGAGTGGGATGAGAAAAGGAAAAGGGTTTTGCTCTAATTCAAATCATCTTGAGCTGTTAAAATTTTGGCCCTGCCTAGATAATAATAATAATGGAAGAATAATGGTGATAAGTATCCTCTTTTCTTTAGAAATTTCCATTCTAAAAAGCCATTTCCATCACTAACCTGCCTGACCACTAATAAAATAAAAATAAATACACTCCAACAGTTTTTGCTACTTGCTTTGTTCACTGCTGGTTAGGTTTCTGTCCCCAGAAGTGGTTGTCGTTGCTCATTTGTGCACAAAGAGAGATCTCTGGGCAAGACACGGCCTTCCATCAGCTGGAACCATCCAGTGGGAACAGCCATATCAGTCCCAGCATTGTTCAAAATGCAGCAGAAGCAAACACAGAAATAACACCGAGTAGAAAAGCACAGAATCATTAAGGGAGGAGATGGGGGGGGCTGCATTTCTCCAGCTTCTACGACAGTATTGCCAACAACAGAGGAAAAGGGATTATCTTTTTTCTTCCAAGGCTGGGAGTCCTGTTTCAGGTTTCATATAATAAGATAGTACAGCGCAGACAGCAATAATAACCTGCTCTGAAAGCTGCTCGCTGCACAATGGCAAATTGCTCATGGGCAGTGATGGCAAAATTTAATCCCTGCTCTGCTTAGAATGCAACCCACATAGCCACTCAAGAAAACATAATAGCACTTTTGTAGCTCTCTGCTACAAACACCACTTTGAAAAGGATACAGCTGTGGAGGGGGGTCTCCACATGCGTCATTTTTGGCTGGTTACCAAGCCAGCAGAGCCGCAGACACTGGGTGCTCCCTCCAACAGCTCTGCCAGCTACTGCACAGTCAGGCCTGGGGAAGGGAGAGCAAACGGACGGAGCTGTGCGAGCAGTAAATCCCAGATAAAATTAGCTTGCCAGGCCACACGAACAGGTTAGGAATTCATTTGCCGATGAACTGGGGTGTGAGAAAACTGGGAGACGGCTGCTATCTGGGATTTCGTTTACAATGTAAGGACTCACCTCGGTCTCTAGAGCGGCCATTCCTTCACCAAACGCTGACCCTGTGACATGGCCATGCACAGAGGATCCCTGACAAGATTACAGACAGCACCAGCTATTTCTCTCCCCACCTTCCCTCCACCATTTTTCGGACCAGAAGGAGCAGGAATCCCCACCAGAACTGCCCACCAGAATCTCCACCAACCTGCTGTCGACTGTTTCTGAAAGCGCTGAGAAGTATCAGACAGAATTAGTTTATGTGTAACAAATCCAAGAAAACTCTAAGCTTCTTACGCATCACTTGAAGAGAGATAGCGCGGCGGTGTTTGTCATATGATACCACTTGAGTATTGTGTATAATTGTAGAGAGAATTTCCTTAGCATTGCCGGTTTCTTACTACAAACCTTTGGGGTCTACTCTCCCTTCCTGGCACAAATAAAGACACAGGATTTTGAGTGAATTGCCTAGTAATTCTGCCATGAACTGAACCGCTTTCTCCTTCCTCCCCACCTCACCGTATTACTGATGATAACAAGGGAGTTATTATCAATCAAGGGAAGCTACACTGTGATCTGTGCCACTGAAACCCATTTCAGATCAGAGGATAAAACGTGATTATATTTACACTTCCTTGACACAATCCAGGCAGCAAAATAACAGCCTTCTAGAGACATTTTTCTTCTTCATATTTAGATTTGTCAGTATTGCAGAGTTGTGTGAGAAGGGAGGGAATTATTACAGCAGCTGGGATTCACTGATATGTTTTAGTTGCCTTACAAATGAAGATGTTTGGTTTATTGTGTTGTCTTCCCATCTTTTTCATCTCCAAGTTCCTTGAATACTGTCCAGAACATCCTCCAGATTGATGAGATTGCATTTCAATCAATAAAGCTCTATGTAAATCTATTTTTGCTTTTGACACATCCCATAAATTATTTCTACTTATAACCTTAATTGGTCTGTATTCATCACAGGAGATGGAATTTCTAACTCATGCAGCTGTTTATAAATTAAATTTGCAATTAATGAAGAAAGTATGAGATTAAGCACTTCATACTTCCCCGATCTGAATTTGAAAAGGATATAATCATGTTTTATACGGTCAGACTGCACTTGGACATTTCTATGTGAAAGATGTAAGCTCAAAAAAAGAAAAATCCCAGAAATGCAGAAACCGGCTTGACCAATGTAGTCTTAGCCCAAGGTTGGGCTTTGCCTGCTGCTGAGAAAACACCCTATTCCTCATAACCGAAGTCTCATTTCCAGCAGACAACCAGATGTTCTCTTCTTCCAGTGCCAGGAATGAATCTCAGCCCATCCATCCTACCCAGGACACAAAGGAAATCTCCCTTTTCAATTCTCAATACTGCCTGCCACTGAGTGCTAACAGTCAGAAACCCCCCCCAAAGCTTTGCTCTAGAGGGAAAAACAACCTACTCACAGATTTTTACATCTTTTTCTTCTTTTTAGGAGTTCTGTTACAACTTCTAATATATTTCCTGGGTCTCTACAATGTATTTCTGGGAAGGGTCGTGTTCTGTCATTTCTTCAGATTCAGAGACAGTTTTCAAATCAGTAGCCAACTCAAGAACAATTCATTATTCTCACAGCCACAGACCACGTAGCACGAGAGGTGTGAAAAGGTGAGTTAAACAAAAGCATCAACAGCAATTTTTAAGGAACAATCATGTAGAATTACTGTTCAAACTTGATAATATACCATAATACACAGAGTTTGTGTGCAGGATAGCACACTGAAACTGGGAAAGAATGAAAGATCCTTCCTTTTTTTCAGAACTGGAATACAAGGCCTCTTTCACTGCCCAATTTTCTAATACCTGCAATTTTTATTTTCTCGTATTCAAGTGCCTTGTTCTTCCCCATCTTCAGCAGTTATTAGAAATGCTGTAAACTCCTCTACGTATCCCCCCAGTAAAAGATGAGATATATTGCTGCAAGCTTCCTCAGGTAACGCAGCTAATACAATTCAAGCATGACTATGTGTGTTATCTTGCATTTAAAAAGGGCTCCCTGGCTGATAATAGACCGGAAAGTAGTTGAACAAGGGTCTTGGGAATCACACCAACAGCTCTAGAAATCCGTCCTTATACAAACAGAAACCTGCTCAACCGAGCAACTGCTCTTTGCTTTTGGGAAAGAAGGGGGTTCTGGCGCAGGAAGAAGAAAAGTTTAATAAAGAGCAGTGGTTGGTGAAGGGAACACTGAGGACGAGAAGCCAGGAGTCGGTAAACAAGCAGATGGGTAAAGATGAAGGTTAAGTGGAGGTTAAATAAAACATTAGAGAGGAGGTGAACCGGAGCCTGAATCCTGAAGAAAACAGGAGTGTTGAGCAGTAACAGTGTGTGAATGCACGTGTGTGTCTAGAGGAAGCCTCTCCACCGTATTCTTTCTCCCTTTCTTCCTTTTACACCCGCAAAAAGACCCTCCACACTTCTTAATGCTACACATGTCCATGGAAAAGTACTGCAGGCTTTTGTAAATGCACGAGAGAGAAAACGCCAGGGCAGGCTTATGGGAGAAGTGAAAAGGAGCTGAAAAAAAGTTGAGAAGCTTCTTGTCCTGGAAAGGTAACCCAAAAGGTTGGCTATGTGACTACGAGCGCTCTCTTGCTGGATCGGCTCAAGCCAAGGGATGCTCCTGACAGCCTAGGGAGGGGAGATGAAGCTTTTTCAGCTTATCCACCTCAAGCAAGGCTCCCTGCTCAGGGCAGCTCACCAGCGACCCCTTCTCTACCTTTATCAAGCCATCTGCAAGAACGATGATTTCCTCCCCGCGGTCAGTCTTGGAGCCGTGCTTGGGAAGAGCAGTAAGGTTGGTGACGAGACACTCGGCAAGCCAGAGCATGCTCACTCCGTGCTTTACCACCATATGGTTAAATTTTCCCCTCCATCAGATTTAATAAATAGTGTTTACAAATTCTTAGGCCTGTCTCCCTAGTAAAATCCACTAAAGCCACAACAAATATACTTATCATAGCATTAATTTGGTGAGAGATTTTCGCAGAGTATTGACGGCCACATCTAATTTCTAAGGATTTTGTTTTATTTCAAAATATATTAGATGTTTTTTTCTTTACCCATTACAACGCCTTTACAATCATGTTTCCTCTGAAGGCACAGGGCAGCTGCTTTACAACTATTCACTGTTAGACTATATCCCCTCAAAACCAACCTTCAATAATTAACATTTTATATTTATTCACAAGTAAGAACGTAAACTTTCCAACACAGATCTGCAAAGCCCTACATTCATTCTTCCTACAAATGAACACTGACATTTCATGGTTCAAACACCACTCCCTGCTGGGAGATTATCTGATACTATGGTCTAGATATTAATATCTGCAGTCTGTAAGGTAGGCTTTAATAATCTTAAATATAAATTTTAATATAAATTCTCTCACTCATACTTGTTCCTTCTTAAAAATGAACGCAAGCAGAAATCTAGAAAGCGGGGACTTCAATTTATATTCAGTACTAGTTCTTGATGCATTTCCTTTCTTGATCAATGAATTAACCTCTGCTAAAAACAAAATTTCTGAACTAGTAGTGAACTGACTGTCCTGCTGGCAGATTCAGATGCCTACATTTCTCTTGAAATATGGATGTTATCTACCATGTATATGTGAGCCCCTCTTCCACCACAAGAGTTTTGCATACCAGCACAGACACATCATGGAAAATGAATGTTAACGTGGCAAGGATTGACCCACTGCAAGCACCAGTATCGCTCCATGTTCCCTTAGAGCCACGGATTCATCCTCACTTTTTTCTAAATGGAGAAATACTACAGTAAAAGCCTGCGATCAGTGAGCAGCTGCTCAGTTCCACAACAGAAAAACCCACATGTCAGGAACAAGCAAAAGATTCCTATCACATTTTTACTGTTACAGAGCTCCGAGAGCTCAGGAAAGTGTGAAATGTTTATGATGACAAGTGAACTCAGGAATGGAGTTTCTGTTTGTGTTTTTCTACAAGGGACTTATTTCCTCCGTTATGACAAACTCCATTCTGAAGATGTGTGAATTGTTACAATTGAGTTAAAAATGTGTGCAGCACCAAGGGGGAGAGAGAGAACTGACCCAGAAACCAAGCACCCTCCGACACCTAGTCTTACCCAAGCTGCTCTCAGGCTGCACTGTGCTTCCTCATCAGATCCTGTTCTTGTCCCACAAATACAGCAATAAACTTCAGAGGAGAGAGAATCTCATTCCATGATTGCAATGGCACACTCTAACACATAGAAACAAAACAGCACCTGAATTCATCCCCACATACCCTTCACCCTCCTCTAACAACATGACAGCAAACTGAGAAAAATAAATCTTCCACTAATAAACCTAACTACCTCCGTGGTAGGAATTTTCCTGAAGAGGTGGATGGAGGTTTCATCTGAGCGAATGAAGATTTCCTGGTCATCTGCTCAGCCCATTAGCAGCCAGACTGTGCTGCATTAGTGAGCGGTGCATAATATTCCAGGTGCATGCCTGGAATATTATCAAAAATTGATGTCTATCCAAGTGCGACGTCAAATATTTCTAAGTATGGGGAGGAGTCTCAGCAGAAGAGTTTGAACAGAGAGCTGCTAATTTTTCATACGCTCCTCGTGATCAAAACTTTCCTTCACTTCCAATATTCAACCATTAAGTTTCCAAGGTCAAATATTCAGGACCAAAAACTGCAGCTCACATAAAAGATCATTGCTGTATTGGTTTAAACCACTTCAAAATTATCACCTTAGGCTTGATTTTTTCCAAAGTCATGATGACTTTCCAGTTGCTTTGGGCAAGGGTCCCCCGTAGAACCAGTGACAGGAAATGCCTTAGGTGTGGGTTTTAAAGCTTGGCACTCCAAATATGTTATTAACCAAACCACAGTGCAAACTGCAACCTCAGAACAACCGGCACAACCTTTTCTTCTGTGTTTGCACGACACCCAGCGCTGTGGATGCCACAGCCCATGCGACATTCCTGAAATAATAATTCACAATTCACAACAGCAGCTCAGCAAACAAGGAGAACTGTCCAACCAGTGGCACTTGGACTCTGGTGACAATATTCCTCTGAACATCCCCAAACCACAGCCCAGCCACTCCACAGGCTCCGCTCTATAACCCGCGCTGTTTCGGTCTCCAAGGGACCACTGATGTAACGAATTCAATATTGTTCTATATTTCACTAATGTAATAATCAGTAAATGTGACACATCCTTTGCTAATGTGCTCAGTGGTTTTTTTGGAAAAGAAGTCAGTGAAACATCCTGGCTATAAACATGTGCTACCTTCCCAACCATGGAAACTTATTTTTTCCTTCCCTTGTATTATCTGTGTGGTTTATCTACTCGCATTTGCTAAATACAACATACCCTTGATACAGTCCACAGCCTCAAAGCTTTTATGTGGCTTCTGCTCCACTCCAGGAATTCTGCAAATAAATTGCTGCACTGGATTTGTTTTAAAGCAAGCATTTGTTTGTTTTCGAATCATACACTTGGCCAAATGAAAAGAATCTAGCTCTGTATTTTCTCCCAGGCTGTTTGGTCTCCACTAACTGTTTGCTGCTGTAGATTTGAAGGAGATGAGGAGGACAGGGCAGAGCTCACATGAAGACGACAATGTTGTAGTCATTCTGGACTGCTTAGTTATTTTTCTCAGTATTTTCCTTTATTATTTTAGTCTGGATAAATAACGGGGATCTGATTTGTATCTGGCAGATAAATACTCAGCCAGCCCAAAATCTCCAAGACCGGCAGTGACTGGAGAGCTGATCAGAAAGGCACCCGGACCTTTCAGCTCTCTTTAAAAGGTGTCTACACCACAGGTGCCTATTAATATCTTAAGCAAGTTTCTTCTTTATATCTCAGTTTACCAAACACAAAATGGAGATAAAGATACTGAAACTGATGCCCGATTCAAAGATCTTGCACTCTGCAAGACCCAGGGCCTACTAGGAGTAGTAACATAATGGGCACAAGGAGCAGAAATCAATTATTTCGAGTGACTGATCAGAAGTTGTTGTTCAGCCAGTAGATGAGAAAGAATGAGAGCTTCTAAACTATGAAAGCTCAGACCTCAGGACCTTTGAGGACAAAGGTACTGGCTGATGCAGGGAAGAAAGTCATGCGAAAAATAACCTTATAAATAGCACTATCATAATCAAAGAGACGTTTGTGAAAAGACACAGAACAGAACTGCTGGAGTCAATGGGTTCGGGCCACATTTGGTGACAGGGATATTTGCTTCTGTAACCTGCCAAGGTCAGGGAATAAAGTTCACAGTCTGAGCACACTCCGGTTGTATCACACCTCGATCACACTCAGGGGAAGCTGCTCCTGAAAGGAAGCACAGTTTTGTTTTATGCTGTGATAACAGTAACCAGCACAAACTCATCATTTCCCCTGTGTTTCAGCAATGGAACTGTCTCCCTCCAGGTGAACAGCAGGGCAACAATTATTTTTAGTGGCTAAAAAAATTAATCTGATGTTCTATGTTTGATGTCTTCTCTTCTCTCTCAGAATTAGCCAGCATCAGGGCTACGACTTCTACTTCCTTGGAATATCTTTAGAATAAGGCAGTTGAATTCTGAAACAAACACACTCACCGGGATTTCCTTAAAATAGTATTTACTTTTATCATCAGGCTGACAAAATCAAGGTGACAGACAGCCCAAGCTCAGTAGAAAATTATGCTGCTACTTCATACCCTCAACTAACACTGCTACAATAGCCATAAGATGTGTACATTATGGATTATCAATCCTGGAACAGCAGAACTGGCATCTCTTAATCAGCTGCTAAATTATTCTTAGCTAGTCCCTAAATTAAACATTTAAACAGACAACCCTATAGAGGATGCTTCAGAAGTGGTTTTATGAGATCTTAAGGGCCTGATGAGCAGCACTCGGGAGAACTGAGGGTTTCTGCTCAGCTTTGGCTATGAGTGGGCAGCTCAAGGCTTCTGGAGGCTGATCCTGAGCAGACACCCCAAAGGGTGCAGGTCCCCCTGCTCCCCTGTATGAGACAAATGCTGTATGTCCCAGCAGAGAAGGGAAGAAACTGCTGATCTGCTGGATGCCACCAGGAAAAGAAACCTGACCCTTTTTGGCCATATGTGTTTAAGGCAGGGCTGAGAACTAATAAGGATGCTGGTCTGAAGATGTTCACTTAACCACTTAACTTCATGACCTTGTGCAAATTGCCTGACTAAGCACCATCTATAGCTATAGAAGTGGACACACAACACAGCCTGGATGATATATTTGAAAGCATTATGCATGATGGGTGCCTGAAAGCTGCTCCTAAGCTATTTCAATCCAGAAGGAAGCCATACGGTATAAAAACCTGGTAGTGGCAGCCAGAGTAATTGTCAGAAGTTTGCAAAGGCACCTCGTATCGACCTACAACACACTGTTCTCCAAAAGAATAAACACACAGCCAAATAGGAAGAAAAATTCACAGATACTGAGGTATATCAATCTCTTTTGGAGGACGCCGTATAGTGACCTTTTACTGAACCACACTCTGCTATATTACTCAGATGCCTTGAATGAATCCCCTTCTGGAAAACCACTGCATATAAAATAAATAAAAGCGGAGATATTCAGCTGTTGGAACATTACTTCATCTGCCCCCAAATTATTCAGCGCACAACTACATGTACCAGAGTGTATTGAAAAGATATGAATTGATCTCACCTTATCCCTTTTTTGCTGCTGTCAAGGTATTTTTAATTACTTGTCTAGTATTATTAGCCTCTGTATTTTCTCTCATAAGCCCCATTCAAAGACGAGGCTTCCCTGTGTGTGAGCAGGCTGGTTCCCTCGCACTGCACGTGGCACAGGAAGATGGGAGGTGAACCCAGATATGAATCCTATCTGAGACACTTTGAAAATAAAAATTTACACTTTGAAATAAAAATTAAATGAATTCTTAATATATTGCCTGCATCTCTTCCTCACAGATACAGGAATTCCCTGTTTCACAGGGATCACTGCATCTAGTGTCACAGACAATATCAAGTACTGTCAGTAAACACTTTGAAAGCAAAATGTGACTTCATAAAATCGTTATACTATCAGAAAGTGGTCCTTAAAAGAAAAAAAAAGAGTAACTTAATCTCTTAGTGCTCACGCACCTGTGGAGTGGAAAGTTTTCGGGGTTGCTCTTGACTGCCAGAAGTTTTCTACCCACTCATGTTTTGGCACCTTTCATCTCAACTTCTTTCTGAAGCTGATCATCCCTGTGGTGCCTAAATGAGAGATGACAGTAAACCCATGGGGAAAATAAGGCTGACAAAATGCAAAGCAGCATTATTCATGCCAAGTCTGCGTGCAAAGTGCATTTCAAACTTCCTTGATTTTTCAGTAATAACCAATGTTGGGGGAGATGGGGCAAGCCAATATTTGCATTTGATATTTCTGAATATCTCATATTTTTCTTTCTCCTTTGGCTCAGTGAATAACTTTTTTTTGTTGGTCTACTTGAAGAACTGAGTGATGACTAAAGCTCTGCGGAAACATAACTATAGCACCTTTGGGGTGCGCAGATAAGAGAGGAAAATAGGCTGGAGAGGATGTGTTTGGGCAACCTCTCCTTTCAGCCCACAGGAGAGGAACATCGGCTGCTCATACTTTGAGGAATATTGCTGTGGTTGCTGCGGGAGCCTCACATTGATGCCCTAAGTGTCGTATTCCTGTTCCCCATTGAAATGAATTAGTTGACTTTGAAGCATTCTCGTGGCTGCTCCTCTTTCAATAAATATCCTGTCTTCCTGAACAGAAGCCGTCAGCTGTAAAGTGTTGCTCCAGGGTTGGCCACCTCCACCACCAAACCCCTCTGCCGCACGCCGAGTCCAGCACGCGCTTGGCCAGGATTTTGGCAGCAAAGAGCCAAACACTGACTTGTCTGGAGCACCTACCGTCCCTAAGACTCCACTGGCCTGAATCAGCACTATGTAAAAAATTATCCAAAGGAGACACGATCAATAAAATCCAGAGATATATCATTCAGTGTTTCACCTTGGAAGGACGACTGGAGGACGCATCTACAAACCCAAACAGATCAAACCCTCTCGGATATAAATCTGTGACATCAGTGAAATGCATTGAGTCAGGCAGGAAAGCACAAGAAAACCCTCTCCTGTTGCTAATCTGACATTCTGCCTTTGCTCCGCATCCTGCATAAATCAGGAGGGGCAGACTTCCTCCCACTGTTTGCGTGAAGGGAGTCTTGCTAATTTTTCACATCTAGCATTACAAACACAGCAGTACGAGAGAGGGTGAGACAACCACCAGGCACATCCAGTAACAGATTTGCAGCTCTCAGGCTCAAGGTTTCCCCACAGCGGTGGCTCCACGCTCAGGAATACTTGAAGCGCATCCCTAACGCTCTCACCCAGCCGCAGCAGCCAGGCGGGGGTTTGCTGCTGGTTATCAGGCACCACGGTGGATTAGCTGCCCTGCTGTGCCACTGAGAATTGCCAGAAACTTGTGAATGGAGCCTCTGTTTGGGATCTTCATTGTCTTCACCATGATTACTAATACCTTTGTAATAAGCAGAAAGAAATCCAAAGGACAGGTCTACAGCTCCTTTGGTCACAGGAGCAGACAGGGATTAAATCCAGTGTGTCCCCAGTGCTCCCATGGCTCTGTGTCTGCTCCCACTCAGACTCCCCTGTCCTGTGTTCAACACCTTGCAGATAACAGGGTCCCAAAACTGGCAAAACGAAATAGGCAGTTCCAAATTTAGAAGGTAGCTCTGTCTCCTTGGAGCGTTTTTTTCTGGTTCCTAGTGGCACAGCAAGACATCGCTTTTTTCTTCCCAAGCTAGGCTAAGCATGTAGTCCTCACTGAGATCTGTTTCCATATTGATTCTGCTCATGTCACAGCCAGGTGCTATAAGGATGTCTATATGAGCACAGTAGCTCCGGGCTCCCTGGTGTCTTGATATCCCCAGAGCCGGGAAATGGGAGCCCAGCAGTGTGAAGAGGACTAAATTCAAGCCCAGTACTAGAGGAATTATTGACATAACACCCCAGGCTGTGTAGTGCAGACAGCCACATGCACATACAGCCCAGAAAAGTAGTATAGCCATAGCCTAATCGTCATATTTGCACGAAGCTGAAAAAGTACGTTCAAAACCCCATCCAAAAAGAAGGGCCCCATTTTGCTTCAAACCACACAGGCAATTATTTGCTTGCAACGCAAACTAAAGAGATTCTGCTTCAACTTTCCAAATGAACAACTCGTTAATCATCAACCAGCACGAGAAATATCAGCTCAAACTATAAATGCTCGTGAAATGTATGGGCACAGGTTCGTGTATCGCCTGCTGCCTCCAGCCAGCTCTGGTAGGGCACACATACCTCTGCTCCCCGACTGAAAATGCAACCCTGCTGGCGTAGGCTGTTTTATCCCACCACAACAGGCACCGGAACACCACGCTTCCTCAGTTTGTTGCCCTGACTTTGAAACACATAACTGTAAAAACAAACCACGACTCTAAAATTTTGTGTGAATGAATGTAAATCATTACTTCAAGCATGGCAACAGCAAACCTGCTTATAAGATTTATTATTGTCAAGCTGGGCAATTACAGCATCGAGGCAAGTTTGTGTTTTAATAAATGAAGTACCAAGGCTCTTGCCAAAAGAAGAGGAAAAAAGAATTAAGTCAAACTTAATCTGATCCAGATGGGCTGCACCAGGTTTTAGCCGGCACGACACTGGTTTGATAAAAGAGCCGGGTCTTCCGCCCAAAACCGGGACAGGCTGCCCCCCGGCCTGAGGAAATGACACACTTTAGAGTCCAACTGCAAGAAGATGCAATGTACTTTGAAATGACACAAATTAAAAATTAATTGGCTCTGAGTTTTTTGTTGTGTGATCCGTTTTGTGCTCAGGCGATTAACTGCCAGCAGGGTGGCGACCAGCAGAAATAAGCTCTGCTGCAGCTCCACGAAATGGCAGGGGTGGGTAACAATACGGAAACAGCTGGTGGCGAGAGGCTCCAGCGCAGCTTAAAGCAAGGTGAGAATATCCTCCCTGACTAGCTTTGTTTGTAAAAGAAAACCAGTGAGACCTTCTGCCAAAGTAACTGAACTGTGAGAGACAGATGTACTATGTTCTATACCCTTTCTCCCTTCCAAACAAGTGCAAGAGCACCTTCATCTATCAGACACTGCCCACTGAGGAACACAGCTAAGTTTGCTGGATTTCACTGCTTCTCCTGCACAGACAAACGCAGCCTGGCCCTGACAATGAGGTGCTGCTAAATGCTGTTCCAGTCCTTCGCCTGCTCCAACAGATCTGGTGTCTCTGCACCAGCCATCCCCAGACCAGGCAGGTGCTGCTAACTGCTCACGCACCAGACAGCCTGAGCCGAGGTCGGAGATCAACATCCGGATTATTCTGTTCCTGCATTTGCTTTCTGGTTTGTGGTAAAAGGATGGTGTGGACTGAACCTGCCAGAAACATGGGTATGGTCCAGCTCTGTCCCAGATTAAGTCACAGTCTTGCACCTCAGTGTCTAATGAAGCCGCTCTTACTTTCTCTTCCTTCTGCTCTTCTTTCTGAGAATCCTTCTCTTAGGGGCAGTGAGTTCGTTTTCTCATTCTCACACCCTGATCTCACTGCCGTAACACTGCTAAAAAGACCAACGTGGAAGCTGGGACTCCCACATGTTGACAAGGCCACTCAGCTGTGTTGCACTTTGTGCTGGGCCAGAGGATGGGGACAAATTGTATCCAAAACCTGGCAATTATTTGCCCATTATCACCAATGAAAATCTCTTTTCTTAGAATCTAATAAACAAGTAAATGATGTCCCTGACTTGGTAACTTTGAGTTCTACCATTGCCTTCCTTTTTTTCTCCAAGTGCCTCATATCTTACCATCATTTTCTTGCCTTGCTACTAGTCTCAGTGTTCAGGGTCACAACTAAATGAGACACATCTGTTTTCTATTTAAACCAGCAAGAAAATATTCATACTGCAGGAGAACCTGTGGTTTTGCTTGTGGTGTCAGAGGAGGCCATTCAACAGACAGCAGGAGGTTCCAGGGCACCTGCAGATAGCTAGCTGGGCTAGATCAACTTCTTCATATTTATGTGGCTGGCAGTGAGCCATTAATTGTGTCTTGAGTTTTTGCCTTCAGTAGGTGGTTTCACTCCACTGGAGCCCAGCATCATGGGGGGGAAAGGGAAGGAAAACAGAAAAGCATCACCAGTGTATACCCAGTGTTCTGACATGCTAGTTAAGTTTTAAATTATGTTTTTAATTGCTTGGCGTGATTTATTGAGACAGTGTCTCAAGGTCATAAAGCACCACGAAGTGACATAACTTGCCTGCCAGCTTGAGTCTCTGCCACTGAAGTGCTGCCTTCTCTTCTGCTCTGTCATGTTCCCTGTGCCTCATCACACAGCATCCAGCGTCTCTGTGGTCGGACAGGATCAGATTTAACACCTTAGGTACCTCCAGGGACTAATTTGGTAGCTGAGCCCAAGCTGGAAAGGCAAAGGTTTGGGGATAGTAAAGCTGGACTAAAGGGGTGGTTTCCAAGGCATATGTAAAACAGGTCCGCCAAAGGAGTAGTTAAAAAAACAACAGTTCCATTGCTGACCCTGTGATAAATAAACAAGAGACCTAGAAAGCAAACAGATGAGTAAAAAGGGGAGAAAAATAATGCTGCTGTAATGCCTCTCATGCAGCCAGTTCACACAGCATGACACAGTCTGGGCGGATGAGAGAACAGACCCGTAGTCCACTGAGCTTGTCCTGCACCTGCCTAAAATAAGCAAGAGGAAGGTCAAGGCCCTGCCCAGTGCTATTTGGCCCTGGAGAGCTGTAAAGCAAAACTCTCTCGTCTTAAGTGTACGCAGGAACTCCCTTGCTTTGCACCCAGTGCATAACCATGTGTTACTGCACCGCCAATTAAAGCTCTTCATGCCTTTGAGAAGGAATTTGTGCCCTTCCTGTGGCAAAACAGTGCGATGTGGCAAGGAAGAGACTGTGGAATCCAACCCTGATGCATTTTAAGGCTTCTATAAATAATTAAAAGAGCTCATTAATTAATAAAAAGAAAGCGAAATTGAAAAAGCAGGAGAAGAGGGGCAATGAATACCCACTGGGGGATAATAAGTATGTCCTACACTGCAGCTTACACAGACTGAAGTCTTTTAGGGAGAGTTAAAGTGGCTTTGTGGTTTGAGCTAGAGAAACAAATCTTAGCTGGAAGAAAAACCTCCTGGGAATAACAGAACTACTTCCTAAATCCAAGTTACACTTGGGAAGATTTTTCAAGATTTACACACTCAAGTGAGAACAACATGGGATATATACAGATGTATCTGTGAATTTCTCAAATACATGAGAAAAAACTGGATCTAGCTGGTGCCTGAGGTTGGCTTGCACCAACAAGTCTTTGGGGAAGAGATAAAATGCAGCAATGCAGAGAAAAACATCTTTCATTAATTAGATCATTATTAGTCTCCTCTGGCTCAAACGTAGGCAGCTTTGAAACCCTAGCTGCTATCAAAGAAAAGATTTACAGAAGTTCCACAAAGACAGAAAGAAACAATAAAGTCTGGTAATATCCCAGTGGGCTAAAAATTGGTAGAGTACACTGACTGCAAGTTACTAATTAAAGCAGCTTAGAAATCAGAAGCTTAAATCTGTGCTAAACAGCATCACAGCGCTTTGGGCCATGGTTTCAAGAACTGAGAAGAAACATGCCAAACACACACGTCCAGGCACAGAGACGTCGTTCCAAAAGGAAACCAGGAAACTGCAGGTGCAGCTGGATGCTTGTGAGCGCACAATTACCCAGCGGGTGTTTGCAACTGCATATTTCATACGCACAATTACCTCTTTGCACCCGACTGCATATTTTTGTACGCGATTTAAGTGCCTACCTTTAAGAACATGACCTCGGTATCTGAAAACACAAAACTTGCCCAAAGTGCTGATCTGAATGTCTAGTAGGCATCGGGGTTTTAAACAGGTGAAAGGGCCATTTTATCTCGTATTACTGACACGCTGCCTGACATGAAATTGGTACTTTGCTGCTGATGACTTCTCATCTCCTGAATATTTCCCTGGGACGTTTTGGCATGCAGCTGGTGACCCGTGCGGCGCAAGTGAAGGGAGAGGAGACGTATGTCTACCCTACAGGAAGGAAATGCAGAGAAAAGGTATTAAATGAGGTTGAAGCCTGTGATCTTGCCAAATAAAGAAAATGGAAAGTAATACAGTTGACTGTGCTAAAGGGCTATCTTTTGCTGTCAAGCAGCCTGACATTTGCTCTGGTTTCAAACACGTATAATCTGTTGTGAAATATCCTTTGGATTTTCCTGTCAGCGGCTCTGCGGAGATGCGGGGTCGGCAGCTGGGCGGGCAGGAGGGGGATGGACCAGAACACTCATCCTCTGCTGCCCTCGCCTGCTGCCTGTCCCACAGCCCCAGGCTCTGCTGTGCAGCTTCCACGGGAAAGAGGCACCGTTTTTTTTCCAAATCCTGCTAGAAAAGCCTCCACCATGAAAGAAACACGATGCACATTTGAGGCAAAATGTATTTAAGTAGAGGAAAATGCAGACAAACAAAGCAATATTGTAAATAGAACTTTTACCTCCTACCTGCATGGCTCTACATCACAATAGCTGTTTAGTAACACCCAACAAGCTACATGCCAGTAGGAAACAAGTCTTGCCCAGTGCAGGGCCAGCACAACCCTTATTTCTCAATTTTCCTCCTCCAGTGTAACAAACTCAAAGCTAGGGTGACTTTCAAATCAGCTTTTAGTGCTCTCACTCCACTGTACTGCCACCCCGTGCTCCCAGAAAATGATACTAACCCTAAAATATGTGTCAGATGTAACCGTTGGGGCTTATTCGTGTTACCTCACTTGTACTGCCAGCAGTCTGCCGTGCCTTCAAAGAAAGAGTAAAAGAAGGGAACAAAACTTGAAGAAATCGTGATAAAGAATGGATGTTGGTTGCAGAAAAGCTACATAGTTATTTATTACTCCTCCATAGCAGTTTTAAAAGACTGCATAAATATAAGAATCGATGGATAAAATAATAATAAAAAATATATTGTTAACTGATAGGGGAAAAAAAATCTGTCCAAGGCTGCAATGATTTATTAATATAAGTAATCAATAGCAATAGGTCTGTACCAGTTTTATATCTAATTTAAGCTTTCAGGTCTCAATGTACTCATTAAATAATATAATAGATTTACATATTTTAATTGTATTTTATGGATTCTTAACATAATGTAATTAAAAGAGTTTTTCAGCAGAGATGATTAATGAGCAGAACAGTCAGACGTTCTGTACGGCCATTGTGTGTGAAGGACTTCAGTGCGGCGTGAGCTCAGCCCCTGGACTGAGCAGCAGTAGATTCACCTACACGTATAATTATGTGCATCAAACAACCAAGTTTTACAAGTGGGAAACTGAGCCGCGGAAGAGGAGGACAGAATGTGACCCCGGACCCCCAGCTGGCAGGGACAGAGCTCCCTACGTCCACCCTTCTTATCCAGCCATTATGCTGAAAGAGGTGATCTGACAAAAGGCTGGTGTGTCCAGAACCGCTTCTCCAACCACGTCCGATCAACTAATAAAAGATACTAAAGTTTCCTGCAAACCTCGCACCTCTCATATCCTTAAATAGTCACAACTATAACACCATCACTGTTGCTTCTACATCCAAGTATTACTTATCAGTGAAATGCAGCTCCCTTGAACCAAGGTCAAAACCTACTGAACTACATCCCCAAGAGCTTCAGCAACCAAAGCGACTGCTGAACACAGGAAGAAATAAAAACTGAAATGAAAACACAGAGGAAAGGAGGTCAGCATTGCCGGCTCTCTTGACTACACTAAAGGCCTTTGATACTTCATGTTTCCTCTACAGCTTCAGCTATTTGGTCTTGAGAGCAAAGAAATAAAGTTTCTAGTCCTCATGAATGGGGGGGGGGAAGCTGAAAATGCACCTTCAGGGCAAGCAAATAAGAAAACCTAGAAGGCAAAGAGAAAGACCCCCAAATTCATACTTAATACAGGCCAAGGAGATTCTAGTCTTAGCTGAAGCCTCCTGATACAAAATACTACTACAGCACGTAACAATAAAAGAGCCATCAGTCACTTGTCTTGTGATTTGTTGGCCCCTAGCATGAGAAAGCCCCTGTATGTTGATTTAGTAGTCAATCCTCAATTACTCTCCAGCTTTCTTTTCTCCTTGTATAAAACAATTCTCCAGCATCTGTGCTAATGACACATCAATACTGCTCTATAGCAGCTGTAAAACCCATGATGTGGGATGCTTTGCAGTTTTGAGATCCCTTCCCCGATTCAAGGAGATAATTCACTGTTCTCTTTTCCTTTCCACTTCATTTAAAGCCACTGTGCCCTCCGTGCCCTTGGCTGCTGTGAACTGCCCCATCTTCCTGCCTTGGTTACGCTCTTCCCTTCGCAGCAGCTCACCCAGGAGCTGGTTCACACACGACTGCAACATCTGGGGAGGGCAAAATTTGAGTTACACGTAGAATTTGACTTGTACATTGTGGGAGGGAGACAGATGGAGCAGCCGAAGCATTTCTCTGGCTGTCAGCGATGTTTGGGAGACCTAGTGAGGAAAGAACATTCCCTCATACCTCTTGCCATCCTGATCCCCAGTTACATATTCAGGGGTTATCCAGAATACTCGCCGTTTCTTGTAAGAAATTCCCCTCTTCAGGGCAAAATCTGCATTTCCTAATTTGCCTGACTTTGAGTGGCTTCCACATTTTCTTTCCCCATTGTATTTTTTCCTTGCTGTGAACTTTAGAGCCTTCTGACACACAAGTTGGGGACAATTTTGGCTCAGCCTGGCACAGGGGAAGACAACAGCAGTAAAAACACCCCTGGTATTTCTGTTTTCATCTGAGCCTGCTTCAGTATTTGGAATTTGATTCAGTTTTGTGGTGCAGGCAGGCCCAGGGCGACTCTCGACGTGTGTTATATCTTAACAACTCCCAGACCTTTCCAAGCTGAGGCTGAGTTTAAACAAATCTGAGCTGGGCTTTAGACAACCCAACTGGGACAACTGGGCGAGCTATAAACTATGAATGGCATCTGTTGACTGCTTTGCACTGTTTCATAGCAAATGTTCACATACAGCAAGTTTTTTTCCTACTATTACTCAAGTTGAATTAGATCTTATTCTGCAGAAAACATCACTATAATAAGCTGTACAACTTGAAGTTTGCAAATTTTGTAAATGTTCCCTTTGATTTTCACGTACTCTCCCTGTACAGTATGCTGGCCTTTTAGTCATGGAATGGTGTTTTGAGAGTAGCAACTAACGATTTAATTCATCTCTCTTAACTTCTACCCTCATGAACTCTACCACATAACAAGTTTATTTTCGTGTTTAATTAATTCCTTGTTATTAGTCCTAATAACACTTCCCCCGAATATGCACACACATGACGTTTTAATTTTAGTGATTTTCCTGAGATAAAAAGGATTTTAAATGAAGTGAAAAATACAAATAATGACAACAAGGTTACAAATTCCCCAAAATATCAACCTGTAATGGCAGAAAAATATATCCACTATGAGATATTCTGTAAGGGGCACTTCCTAAGAGAACAGCACAAAATCTGTACAGATTTACTTGGTGCTTGAGTTCCAGCTCTCTGCTTCAGCAGCCTCACTTCGACACGATTTCCACTACAAGAGAAAACATTAATGCCTTCTGCCACACATGTTAATTACTTAATCAAGGTTGTTCCTACGGTTGAGACCGTACCCACAAGCAGATCAGTCACGCTTAAACACTCGACTAGTTGAGACTGTGTCAGCCTTGACCTCTAGACAAGGTCCTTCCTCTTCTTGCTCAGCTCTACCTTCAAATCCCAAAGCAAGTTTCATTATATTCTCTGAAGAACCTGAATGCATCACTTTCCCATTATCGCCTATGCTGTTACCATCAGAAACTTGTCCCCAAGGTCTCATCTCTGATGCGATCCCCGTTCCCTTCAGCCTTGGCTCCAGTTCCAGCTCTCGCTGATGGTTCCGCATTTGCTCAGTAAACACACTGTGTTCTGTGTAATGTAAAACATGAGCATCTCATACACTGATAAAATTACTTCTGTGCTTACACAGCTACTTAATTCCATTTTGCCATTGATTTGTCATTTTAAAGTTAAATAATAAACATGGATGGTAGCCAGGACACTGAGTGCTGCTTTCTCTCCCTCTAGTTTTTGATTTATGGGTTTATTTACTGATATATTTAACTACTCCCTACTGCATTTCACACATAATCTGGCAAATCCTGAGGATTTACTTTCACAATTGATTAGAAAAGTCAATGTTTTACAGACAGGATTAAAATGGAAAAGATCTAGAAGCCTTGATGGAACCTACTTACGACAACTATTATCTCCAATATGCTCTCTAGCCCTTAAAAATCTACATTGTCTGTTGTGAAGCATTAAGATGATGTAACCATTTCCTTTTACAGTTACGGCAATTAAAGAAATGCACGTGTTTATTTTTCCATTGTGGGAGTGCCTTCTAGGCTTTTCATTTAATCAGCGCATGGGAAAAGATCACAGAATCAGAGAATGGCTGGGGTTGGAAGGGACCTCTGGAGATCATCTAGTCCAAGATCATTGTTTCCCATTTGCTGGTAGTCATCTTCTCTTCAAAATTAAATCAGGCTCGTTGGCAATGCTGTGGCAAGCAACGTCACTTCAGTAAACTAAATTTAAAGATCCTAAAAATGTCAACATGTGACTTTTTTTCCTTTTTTTTTTTTTGTGCTCCAAACCATGTATGAATTTTTAGTTTTACTTATTTTTAAAATCAGTATTTAGAATTTTTTTAATGCTTTATGACAGGGCAAACTGCTTTTAATTTTTTGATTCTCTGTCAAATGGGGAACCTGGTTTCCTTTTGATCCACTTTCACAATCAAAACCGAGTCAGTTATTCGCACACAGCTCGCTCCACAGTGGAATAGTTTTCCAGATCATGAAGTTTCACTGCAGAGTCCTAAAAAGATTAAACTGGTGGCAGAGACCAGATTACAGGGCAGCCTGGAGAAAAGAATTAGATCTGCTCCTAATCCCATTCTTCTGAGGCTCGAGTCCTCTTGCTGGCCTTCACCGGCACTAATAGATGGCGAGATTCAATTCTGTTGCCATCAGTGGTTTGAATTTGTAGAGGGGATTTGTTTTGCTGTTCTTAGTGAATTTTATGACAAAACGTGGGGGAAAAGGAAGGAGGCTGTTTGCTGGGGCTGGGAAATACCTAAAGAGAGTGAGGCATAGCTACATTATTAGCTGACCCCTGGAATTTACAGAAGAACAGTCAATATTGATTGACCTTGCCTGTTACAGAAAGGTCAAGTAAGCAGACAGAATAAGGTGATAGGGAAGCACTGTTTGTGTGTCTTGGTGCTAAAAAGTCACATAAAGCCAGAAACAGACAAGGCACAGAGACCCAAGGCAAATCTAAGGCACTGGAAAACACCCCAATTAAGTGAAAATTACCAATCCCCACTAAGTGGCAGCTATCATTGCTTAATTGCTACCCAGAGAGGTATCCTGATTAAGAGCAGATGAAGTTTAGCACATCTTATGCAGCGGCGGATATGAAGGAAACAGAAGAAAAGGAAAATGAAAAATACAAGACTAAGGCACTTGGGTCTAAAGCTGAAAGTGGTCATTTTTGCTAGATAAAACCGGAGCTGGGCTGGGCACCACTGGAGCGGGCTGTCTCTTCTTGTGCATTAGGGCAAGGTCTGCAGGAACTGGGGCTGACACGTCCCCATTTTTCCACTCATTTGCTCCCAATGGGGAAGGAGCAGGAGGTGAGTCCACTCGCTCCAGCCAGACACTTAACCCAGCACGGGCTGGACTGCCATCCTGTACCATCACGCTCCAGTTCTGCTTCCTCCGCAGAGCTCAGAGCAGCTCAAAAGCACCTTTTATTCAGCTAGAATCAGGCCCACGGTTCTCACTCCAAATCCCCTGGCCTCAGTGCAGAGCATGCCTTTGTCAAGATAATGTGACCGCTTTTTTTTTTTTTCTTTCTTTCTTTCTAACCCAGCAATTCCTCTTTCTTTGGAAGAGCTTTGACCTTTAAATGAAGGTGCATGCCAAGAAAAATCCAGAGCTTGTTATCGAGACAATCTGTGGCACAGGCTGTGTGGTAATGTCCTCCTGAGGTGATGAATCAGATCTATCAGTGTCTAGATACTAAGGCCTTTTTTATCCTTGCAAACTCAGGGCTTTCCAAATCTTTAAGCCTGATCAGAGATAGAGCACTACAAGAGCTTACTTAAATCTCAGCAAGCAGAAAAGAGGGCAAGGAGGAGAGAGCTCACATAAAATAAAGAACACCACTTTTTAAAGATAAAACATAACTCTAGGTACAATAAAAGCCTTTAGAGAACAGAAGAGATCTTTGTCAGGAATGTATCTCATTTAGTCCCATTGTTTCACTCTGTGCTTTTCAGAAAGCCAGCCATTTATCTTGCCCTTCCCCCCCTCCCTTTTTTTTTCCTCCTTTCCTGATACCAGTTTCCATTTCATTAGGAAATGAATCACTGATGAGGTGCTAGTCCTGTCCCCCTGCAAGCAGACCTCAAAACCAGGGTAGTCAGGAAAAAGCAAATATACAGTCTTATGACCTGAAACCTGAATGTTTTTACAAGCACAGTTTTATTTATGTTGTTATGGATAGCTGTTTATGGCATGCAGATTAATATTTCCAAGTCAGAGAGCCTATGGTTAGACACCTTTAACGTGTGTTGAGGATCCAAAGGAAGAAATTTTCGAAGGGAAAAGCAAAGGGCAGAAGAATTCCTAGATTTCCACACAATTTCCCCTGTCGGTGCTGTGAGCTGAACCTGCCTGGCACACAGCTACATTGCTGGAATGCTGTACCCGTGTCCCTGGAAGCCGCAGAGGGATCTCTCATTTTCACAGTTGTTGTACTGCGCACACATTTGTTCACGGAGTTATACACCCAGACAAGAAGACAATCACATTTCTGTAGCCTGAGCACCCCTGTGATGAGGCATAATGCTGGCGTGGTTTTTGCACAGAGAAGCAAACTCCCAGAAAAGCCATGTCAGCTTGAGTTTGACCTTCTATTCAACAACGCTGCAGATCAGGCTATTTTCCATGTAACATGGCTACACACTGAGCACACCCAAGCTGTCACACATGGTACAGTCCACACCCAAACGTCCTTAATCTGATGATCCCCAAAAAGCAAAGTCCTGACCCGCACAGCAGTTCACTGGGGCTACTTCAGCTGTGCCACAGTGAGAGAGGAGGGGAGGGGACACTGCTTTCTTCTGTGTGAACTCAGCCCCCACTCAGACCGAATTGGTACGACACACAAACCAAACTGCTGCTAGAAAAGCCCATCTTGGATATTGAAAAATCGGCTTGTTCTTCCCAGCAACAGTCTAATAAAACACACTTCTCCCTACCACCTTAGTCTCTCTCATACCCTCTGACAATATTCCTACATGACTACCATGATGCTGCATGAGTCTTCACAGCCTCCAGCTCCATTTTTGTTAAATTTCAGTTGGATAACCACAACGGAAAACAAAAGCATTTAGCACTTGCAGAATCTTGTCCCTCAGCTTCATAAGGTGAAGATATATAAGGCACACATCCATTTTATACAGTTTCTAAGTGACTAATGTGTCTGCCATTTAGAGAGCACGTAGCATTTTCCAAAAATGTACAGGACCTACCTGTAAGATGTGCATGAGTAGGACACAGCACTTTCACTCATGTCATCAAAAAGCTTTGTGAATTGTTGTACTGGGAGGCTGAGCAAATTCCTGAACATCAACGATTCCCACAAGGACTTACTTGGAAAATCCAGATTTCTCGAAGTGCCTCCTGTCACAGTGGCTCATCACCCCCAGGAGAAAGCCACCTTTGCATCATGTAGGTAAAAAGCCCGAGGTCATAGTGCAATCCTGAATTTCCATATAGCCTATCAAAGAATGAAAGAAAACCCACCAAGTCACCCTTAAAACCAAACACTATCCCACCTTGTACTTCTCCTGAAAGTGCTTCAGCTTTTCAAATTGTTTTGCTTTCTTGCTTGTTGCACAGTGAATGGGTTTGTATCTCAAATCTACTTGTAACTAAGAAAACCTATTATACTGGTTTAAATGTTGCATTGTTTCTTTGTACTCCTATCTCTCTCCATCTTCCTGCTGTTTTCTGTTCTTACTAAAGCATTTTCAGGTCAGAGACTCCTTCTTGTATTCTTTGTGGTCTTGTTTTTTTGTTTTGTCCCCCCCCCCTCTGTATTTTCTGTATTTCTGCATTTGTATAGCTCATAGTGCAGAGAATGTTCAGCAGTGGGTTTGAATGTTTTTACTCATGGCCAGTTTTGTTTCCTCTGCTTCTGTTTTCTCTCCTTTATGCTGGAGCAAAGGAGGAAATCTCAAATGAGCTGTGCATCAGCCCATTGATTAAGTGGAGTACCTTTCCATGCAGTAATTACCATTGCCTAAGCTACACCCAGGCACAGCAAATCATTTTTATTTCTGTACGCTCTGCAACTCAGAAAGAAGCCATAGTCACAGATAGACAGCATATGAATTGCCAGAAAAATCCCAGGTTGTGTACAGATCATTTATAACCTAGCCAGCCCAGTGTTTGCAGAGGTTTTTGCCCACTAAACATCTCATAAATCATTGACTTCCTTTAAAAAGATAACAATAATTTCAAAGAGGTAACTGGGATTGGTCTGGATCATTATGCTCTCCCTCAAGGGCAGGGAGCTGAAGGTTTTAATTCTCTTTCATCAATCTAAGTCATCACCCAAGGCTGGACTGTGATGTTTGACTTCCACTACTGGAAGCCTCAGGTAAGATGAGATCTGAACACCCTCCACAGAGGTCTCGAGTGATCCTACTGCACTTGTTCAGAAATTTGTATTATAAGACAACTGCCTGTGAGCAGAGTATTATAACTCTGTGCCAAGCCCACTGCGGGATCAAGGCCTAAAGCTGCCAGCAGCAGAGCCCACTGTCTGTCTTCTTGTCACGGGTCTACAAGTGAAGAGAAGGGGGCAGGGAGATGTCATGTTTGTGACCAAGACTTCCCAAACAAGTCTGTGTGGACAGGCATTATACAGCACAGCCACAGCGAGTTCAGTGTGGTTTTGGTAGCATTTAATTCACTGCACATGTTCCATAGAGTTAATTTGTGTAGGGAACATATCTGGGGTTTCCATACGTCTGGCAACCCGAGCTGTATCTCCAAATGAGCTCGCTGACATTCAGGAGCCTGAATAATTGTTCTAAATCCTTATATCTAGGCAGAAAAAGAAAATATGGCCCATAAATTCAGATGTGCAGTACTCAGGGTGGGAGGGTTACCTGAGTGTTTTAGAGGAACGCTGGCAGGAGGAAGTTCAGCACAGCCACACATGGGATGCTCCAAGCCTGAAGCACATCCGTGTTGAGCTTTCTCACAGTATGCTTCACATCCTCAACCTGTAAAAGAAGATGCCATATTAATATACCAAAGGACAAAGCAACTCGGAGCAAATAATGTTAAAAACCTATTTATAACTTATTTCTATTCTGGCAACAGCTTGTTGATGGCACATTGTACCAGCTATGCGAAGAACCACTTCTGCAGGCAAGAGGAAAATCAGGGC
Source organism: Pampusana beccarii (assembly GCA_013399365.1). NCBI lineage: Eukaryota > Metazoa > Chordata > Aves > Columbiformes > Columbidae > Pampusana > Pampusana beccarii. The sequence goes on from VWYH01000026.1 coordinate 969,662, forward strand.
ACTGAGTTCATTGCTTTCTTAATCCATCTACTGATGCTGCCAACAACACAGTCCAGCTTTTAGTACTACATTTAGTGAGGTTTCCAGACAACATATTTCCTATGGGCCACAGAATGCAGCTGGAGTGACAGACAGCAGACGAGTGCACACCATGAGCAAATCAGGTCCAAATCACCTTTCCCAGCCTCAAAACAACATCCACCTTTTCTGGATCCTTGCAGATACTGGACTCGGTGGGAATGCGCCTGAGAATGCAAATACAGATGGGACAAAAGGAGCGGAGCTGCAGAATCACAAGCACACAGTGACGACTGCAGGGGCGCAGGGCTTAGAGAGGGAAACTCATCTCCCCCAGCTCCTGCGTATTTAAATTTTTCAACGCCCTATGCAGGATACAGAATTGAGTTACAGTTCAATACGAGTCTCACGCAGTATTTAAATAAAATTTATTGAAATAAAGGGAAATTCTATCTAAAGAAGAGATTTGTAAAGGTATGGATGTGTTTCTCAGAACCACTGTTTCTACCCTTACAAACTGATGATGTGCTGTCTGAAATCTAATACCAACCTATAATGTTTTAGGAGGAGCATATTATATTTAGCTGCTTACCTAGATTTCCTTGCAAATTAAACTGAAGCCCTCAGCGATACTTATCTTCCTTTTGTTCTTTCCTCTCTAATTATACTGTGGCACTAATTATCTTCTGGGCAGAAACAGTCTACAGATTGCTGCTGCTTTAAAAACTCAACCACTGTTCCTGCTGCCGGCTCATACCTAATAAATATTTTCATTCAGTCAAAAAAACCCCAAACAAACCACAAAACTGCAACCATAAAAAAGCAAGACTCTGCCCCAAGTTTTATCTTTTTCTACAAGTTCTCTGTATTCCTGGTTCTTACCCACCTGCTATCACTACTGATTCCCAAAGTCTGATTCATGTTTATCCTTGATCTACAGCACTTCTCTAGACGATAAATGGTACCTGTGCTCTGAAAAGCACGACTGTTTCCTAAGTAACATGACTAAAATTGTTAAGATCTTTTCCTGTAGCCTTTATGTGAATGAGTAGTCTACCTCTACTGTAATCCCATCTGGAGCAATTTAACAGCAGCTGTCAATAGTGTAACCATGAATTTTTTCATCTGAGAAAACGATTCCAAAATTGGATCATCATAGAGCACATTTCAGTGAAAACACCAGTTTTTTAAAGTATAAGCTGAATAAATGATGTTTCTAATGTTAAATCGTGCAATGTTAACTTATTACTAATGGCACAAACGTATGCTCACTTCACAAAATCTACCACATTAAGGCCCTCTAAAGAGAGACAGAAAGGGATCTTAACAAATATTTCAACTCATCAACTCACCATGGAGTCATATTAAAGCATTGATTAATAGGGCCCTCGCTATCCTAGCTGAACCTGTAAGTAGCTTAATAAGACATAAAATATTCTGCTCAGGGTTTTTAGTTTAATACTTTTTTATTGATTTTTTTACAAGAAAATACAATAACATTGTGCATATAAAGCAGTCTGCACAAGGCCTTAATTTTGCACAGGCACATCAGAAGTACCACTCATTCATTTTGCATGTGTCACCGAATCCACATGACCTTTAAACTGTTATTCAGCAAGAAAATTAAATATCTAGCAGAAAGCTTTGAAAGAACAATTCATTAGAGAGTACCTAGTCTGTGCTACGCATTGCATCGAATCACACACACACACATATGTAATGGGAAAGTGTGGACGTCTTTTATGCCGGTGCTGGGTACGACAGACTTTTTGGTGGTGAGGGGTTTATCTTGCTGTACATGCATAAGATGTAACTGGGCATTTATGAGCCTCATGTAAAGCAAAGAAGTCAAGTGACTCCACCAAGGTCATCCACTCCTTTTAACCACCTACATGACATTTACAGCTGTGGCACCTCTGTACTCTGTCCAGATTCCATTCCTCATTGCTCTGCAGCCCTGTGTTACCCCGCAAAACCACCACAGCTGTCACCCTGCCCAGACCTCCTTGCTCATTTTCCCCAATAGGCACAAGGAAATAGCTGTGTGTTTTCCCCAGCTCGAATCAAAGTGTTCAAGTGCTCCTGCTTCCTTGATTTTTGCGGGCAAGGACAAACCACTCCATTCACCTCCAAGCCATCAGTCACCCCTGACCACCCTCACAGCAAGCAGTGAGAGGTGTTTCTACCTCCTTCTCTCATGGTGCCCATGCTATGTGGCTCTGAAGTCATTACAGAGGGCAAGAGAGGCAGCTGCCTACAGCCCAGGGCTGCTTAATGGGCAACCAGGTTATTTTTGTTCTCTATTTTCTCTCACTTTGGTTTTAAATGCCTTGCCTAGAGCAAAAGGCCTAGAGTCACCACTATTGGGAAGCCCCACCACCACACAGGGATCTCCTCCCCAAGTACGGCAGGTTTCAGACACACTTACAACATCCTCAACAAAACCGTCTTCCCCCTGTCCAACAGTGACCCCTTTGTGACATTGCTCAATAACAAGCATAGACTTTAGGGGGTGGGGGATTGTAATCATTAAATTGTAAATCCCTTTAAATGCAAAGATCAAAGGGAAAGTTTCAATCCAATGACACATAATTAAAAATGCAGACGTGAACGGCTTTGATTCATGAATGCTTATGCACTTTTAAATTGTTGCCAGGGAGATTAGGGCATGAGAAAATTAAAAACCATTACGCTTCAAAAGGATAAATGATTTTCACAGCTTTCTAACATTATTTCCTGTTGCGCAGATTTTTGTGTGTTTTAACATTTCCCCCGCCCTGCCTTGGCAGATTAGTTCTGAAAAATGTTTTCCAGAAAACGTTCAGGAATCAATGAGATTAAAAGGAGAATAGTGAACTTATTGGATGGAGAGTTCCCATTGGTACTTAAAGGTAAACGTTCAGGGCAGTTAAAGAGGAACCACACCACACACATTTTACCCTTTTACCTGTGTTTTAATTTAAAGAGCTATGGTCTTTTAATTAATTACTCTTTTCCTAATTAAGCCAGTACAATACAATATGGTATAGGCTATAAGCCAAATCTCCTTGAAGTTAAAGGAAATATTCCCATGACTGTAGTGGTTCCAATCTGTTTGTTTAGCATTTGTCACTCGTAAAAGTCAAAGCACTTAACTGAAAGGAAAAGGCTGTTTCCTATTTCAAAAATAAAAAATTGAGACATACAACGTGGACATGATGATTCTCAACCATCAAATCACAGATGCTAGTCCAAGCCTAGAGCTATTGAGCTACACAAATGCTCCTGCTTCTGACCCATGGTGTCTCCGATCTGCCCCACTTCAACACGAGATTTTAATGAGCCCAACTGGCACCTGAAACATCCTTTGAAGTGCTTTAACATCATCCCAATCTTACCAGAGTCAAACATTGTGGCCTCAAATTTGTGAGCATTTAGAAGCTAATTTCTCAGACACAAATGTATTGCTGAAATGCACCTGTGAGTTGAGGGTTGCAATGAACTCAGGAGCAGCATTTTCACTAGTGGCCTGAAAGTACATGTGAAAACAAGAAGAAAATCTTTAGTGCTAAACTCACATGGTTCTTAACCACAAGCAACAGGGAGGGTGAGGATGGTGAGACGAAATCCTGACGTCTATACTGTACACAGTTAGATATTAGCTGGCCACCCTCCTCTCCCTGTACAGCTGATGAAATACAAGGCAAATCATCTCATCTGCAAACACCTGCATATGTAACTTTAGATGTCTCTGTATCATGTAGACAGTTTTGGTTTATATGTCTGAAGTTACATGGGATGAATCCCACTATTCAAAAGGTGTTCCTTGGGGATAAAGGAATAGATATAGTCCCAGAGGCACAGCGGCTCTAAATACACCAGAAATCCCATTCTGTTTCCATGCTTTGGAATTTCAGGACTCCACTTTATTAAAAAAGGTGCAGCTGAAATCCGTCTGCATCAGGCTGACTTGACTTGCTCCTCAGTCTACTGTGGCATTTTTCAGCTGCCAGTCAAGCCAACCTTCACTAAATTTTCCCTGAGGGGGAAAAGCCAGAGACAAGTAGCAGCAGACTAACAGTGCACTCAACAGTTCAGCAGGCATTTGATGGTGAAAGGAAAAGCCTTTTGTATTTACATTTGAACATATGAATCAGACACTGTTTCTGTTTGAGAGTGGGCAGCTTCTGAAAAGCGTCTCCACATCAGCAGCCAGCTGAGACCCAGCATAATTCATTTCATCCTAAAAATGCACTGATGCCTGCTTTTGTTATCTGCTGCATTCGCTCAGATAGCTCCGGGAATAAGACACCCCACATTAAGATATTTGCGTATTACCACTTTGTTATTATTTCTAATGTCTGAGTAGCAAATAAGACATGATGAATTTATCTTTCGGTTGGCAGTTGTTCAAGAGCATGTTAATATTATTCTTTGTTTGCAGTTATTGGATCAATAATGTTGCTACACAATTCCTATTCTGTAGATTTTAGTCCAAAGGAGATTTTCTAGTCTCAGTTTCTTTGTGACACAAACCATAACACTTAATCCATTTACTTCAAGGCTTATATCAGTAACTTGCATTAGGCTAAAGCAAAAAGCATCTGGTGTTGACTTGAGGACTTCAAGAAGTGGAGAAGTACTTTATTCTACTTTTTTTTAACTGCCTAATTTTTCCTGTGTCAGTTTGGGCCTTTTTCCACTAACACTGATGTCCCCATCAGCATTTTTCTATGTGAAAGAACAAAACTTCTCTTCAGTTTTAAGCATGTGGATCCTCTTACATACCTGGCTGTTGAACACCACCTTCCACACACACTCCTGCTGCAGAACAAGAGACCAACCCCTCAGCAGGTTTAAATGAGCTCTGATTCATTACTGTTGTCAACTGACATCACCTGTTCAGCCTTAAACCTGGCAGTATTGTAAGAGCAGGCTGATAACTACTTGATAGCGAAGACTCTCTGAACTGAGAGATGCCCCCTCCCATTCATATGAATACTGGGACTTCTCCAGCCTCTCCTGTGAAAGGTGCTGATCATACCCCATACCAGGAGGGCTGACTGGCCCAGTTCAGGGCTCCTCTGAAATTCATAAACCCATATGCACTCAAGTCTTTGGCCTAAAGGAATTCACTTCGCCTAAGATAAGGTATCCAATTTCATCACTCTTTCCTCAAGCTTTTTGGCAAGTATCTGTATTGCTCTGCTCCGCACTTCTTGCCTTCAAAAGCAACACTCTCTTTGTTTTACAAGGGACAAGGGCATATTTATTGCACACCAGATGTTCTCCTCTGCGGATTTGTACTGTGTTTCTGCAGCTGCACACCAAGCATAAGGTTTGTTCTCCTGTAGTCAACCACCACAGCATACTGGTCCCACCACTCCAGGGATTTGCTGCAATGATGTCCAATCTCATGTCTACTTGGGATACTGCATAAATATCAAGACTTCCACTCTTTCTGCTGCAAAACCTGTGATTTTTCTCTGGGTATATTTGTCAGCTGCTCTATTACAAGATCAGGTTCGGGATTAGAGTTCTCTGTTATTCACTGCATTTCTTTATCCCACTTGTCAAAACAAAACCAGACTTTCAGTACCATAATGACATCTTAATACACTGTAGATCAGGTTATGACTGACCTACAGACACAAAGAGATGGAGTAAGAAGCTTTCTTTTGCAACAGTAGGGCACTGTCCTGAACTGAGCAGATGCCATTTGACTCCCCTTCCTCTCAGACACATTGTACATGAGACACAAGGTGAACAGCAAACAACGACTTTGTCCCCCAGCACATTTCCCAGCTGAGGCCTGGAAAAGTGTGAAGGGAGAGAGAGGAGTCACAGCAATCCAAATTCTCTCCAGCATGGTACACTTGTAATTCCGGTTTCTGTTGCTACCAGCTCTGAGCACTAACACGCCAAAAGCACGTGTGCATAACGGCTTGCAAAAATAGGCAAGACAGATTCTGATAAAACAGATGAAAGGCAGATTCTGCCATCACAAATCTCAGCATGGCAAATGGTGAACTATTCTCTTTCATCCCCACAGTCACGATCTGACTCTTATCAGGACTAATGGCAGAAGCAAGGCAAGAACAGCCATTCCGATTTCCAGCATGCTTGAAAGCAAGGGCAATAGGAAATCCTGCAGCTAAACAAAACCCTTCACTGATTGTTTTTATTTATGTTCGTTCCTTTCAGTAGCAAAACAGTGAACTGCCATTCAAACATTTCAGCCTGTTTCAGGGACTGGCCGTGTGATTTTCTTGTTCAACTCACACACATTCTAGCCCCAGTAATGATTACCTTTGCCCCATGTTCATCACTAGTCAAAGCTCACTGCAAGTCCAGGAAAGGGAATAAAACAAAACTAATTAATCCAAATGGTGTTTATCGGTAATAAATTATATAAACTCCTTGGCTGTTTGCTGCAGCTCGAATTCACCGTGCTCAGTTTGCTTTGTAGGACAAAGACCACCATCGTTTCTGACAGTGATTTATCAGCATACTGTGGAAGAGGCTATTTTAAGATGGAGAGGTAGCCAGATGGCTGGCATTCTCTTTAAGACACCTACCTATTTGAAGCAATTCTCTTCCTTAACACTCTCAGCCTCACCGGGGCTAGGAACATTATGAAGGGGAAGACAAAGAGGAAATCCTCATCCAGAGACAAAAGAGCTGCCAACTACCTTTCCAGCTCTAGTGGAAATTAAATATTAAGAGTCGAGAATACCTGTTCTCACCCACTAGAGTGGCTGGCAACTGAGCGCTATGTCACGAAAGACTCCCGATCCACTCTTCTGTGCACTTTTCAAAAGAAATCAATGTTCTCCACATTCTGCAGGTCTCCTTTACTGAACAGCTACTTAGTAATATGCACCCTCTGCTCAGCTTGTCCTTCAGTTGGAGTGGCTGTTTTGTACTAGGATAGAGAATATGTTACAGACAGGTTTTTCAGGAAGGCTGAGTTCCTACAAGTACAATATCACTGTACTGGGACTCAAGAGGTTTGCATTCATCTTCTAACTCCATTGCTGGCTGACTGGATGACCTCAGCTTCACCATACATAAGGTACGGATGGCAATCTTCAAACAGCTACTTGCGTGTCAAACACACAAAAGATGGGGGTGAGCAGTGCTGAGGAACAGCGAGGCGTGATTACTAATAGCTTGCATGATTATTCCCAAACATGGGCAATCTCATAATATTGCCTTCATTTGGCATAACACTGCCTGAAAACGCCAAGAGGAAAACATTGTTTTGCTCTAGTGTTTTATTGATAACTGGAAGGGGAGATACGAGCAGAATATCTGCATTGCCCCAGCAGACAAACAAAATCCCTACATCCCGCAGGTAATTACCATCTCCTAATTGGGTTTGAAAACAGGAGATTTGAGCCTGAACGCATGGAGTTTGCACCAAAATGAACAATTACTTGTCCGAGGGATTCAGTGGTTTCAAAACACAACAGGAAGAGACCGAAACTGAGGCTGAATTGAGGCTTTACCTGTGAGTTTGCAGATAACCCTTACAGACCTTCACTAACAAGCAGGCTGCTTCTACTAGCTGGAATCAGAATCCACACTCACCCCCACTGTCATTTTTATCTGCCACTCTAGGCTCATTACATCAGTTTAACTAATGGCAATTAATATGAAAATTAAAACTGATAGCAAAATTAAGTACTTGGAAGGCAGTCCCTGTTCCTGCTTAACTCTGGCATATCTAATTACTGTTGTAACAAAACCCCAGTAACAACCACTCTCCAGGCCGGCCCTGACCCAGCCCTAGGTGCCTCTTTCCTGATGCGTTCCCCAACCTGGCCCTTTTCTGTAGACAATGCTCCTCATCGGGTTCACACATCACACCTAAACTGGAAACCTTTCACAATGCCGTGACAGGCTAGTTCCCTATTTTGCTGTTGATGCATGCAAAGATTTTATAGCACGGCTTAAAACACAGAGATCGAAAATAGACATAAGCTTGCCCAATACCTGCACAGACCTCTTCAAAAAGTCCGGTTTTCTGCCGACAGACTTTCAAAGTCCTACATCTGATAAAGCAGGAAAAGAAAACCGCCAGACCTGTCGATGAACTTGGGGTTTCATTTCTCTGTGGCTTGGTTCACAAAATATCTACTTTGCCAATCCCAATGCTTAATTATTCAGAGTTTGTATAACACTTTGAAGGCACAAGCTGTATCTCAGAGTTAAAATATTATTAGAAACAGGGTTCTGATATCTTCCAGCCTTCACTGAGCAGCACTGTAAGTGCTATTAGCACCAACATTATTGTGACAATAGCCTCTCACACTAGATCATCAGCCATGTCCAAACTTTCCACCCATGACATGCAGCTTAAAACTCATGTTCTTGAAATGAGCTGGCAGAATTAGAATTATCCTCTATATTTTCCATTACCTAGGCACCAGATACACGTTTTATAAACATCCTTTCAGCAAGGGACTATGTCAGTTTACTGATACAATAATCAACATAAATCTGCAAAACACTTTTGCTGACATTGTTGATAGGGAACAAAACACAGTGTTAAACACACTCAGCCCTCATTCCCCCAGTGCAGCTTATCTGCAGTTGCTTTGTAGAGAGGATGCTGTGATTTTATGCTGGTGTATCCAATTTCATATTGATACCTGCTGTGTATGTGTGGAGCTATAACTGTGTTGTGCCCACAAGCTATCCTTGCTATGCACTGACTACGCTGTAACTACCTCCATCGTATACTTATAAATGGTTCCAAGCAGTGAAATAACATCTGTATTGATCTAAAGAACGTTTTATTGATTAAAGACTGCAGAAGAAACTGTATGAAATGCAGGCCCATCATTTAACAATGTCTTTCCAGTACCTGTGTTGGAAATACAAGAACATGAGGCTGTTCAATTTTTTATCAAATGGCTCCCCCTGAGATTGCTGCAATGATGCCAAGTCAAATCGCTAAGCTTTGGGTTTTCTCCCCTTGTCTTCTGTAGTGGGAAGCAAAAGATCTACAAATGAAAAAATATTTCTGCATATTGACATTAAAACCGTAAGACGGGGTTAAAGTGCCTCTCTGTACTTTCTACAGCAAGATGGTGCACAGGGCTAGAACAGGAGAGCTTTGGGGAAGGACAGCTGGCACACATCTCCACCGGCCTGCACTTTAACAGCTTTCACTGTCCTTAATGTCAAATTAGAAAGATACTGTGTCATGTTGAATGGCCATCCATCTTCAAGGCCTTATACTTACTCTTGCAAGTAGAGGAGAGAGATTTGGGAGAGCCCTAGGAATGGCACATGAGGGGCAATTCTCCAGTTTTAAGAAATCCCACTGGCAAGTGTAGCCGAGCATTTTCAGGTACAGCACGGAGCAGGAAAAACTTGATGTACAGACACAGGGGCTCAGCACAAGCTGCCTCCCAGCACCAGCTGACAGTTTACCGTACCTTTTAGTTCACATCTTACATTTCTGTTTTGTTCCCAAAGCAAAATTCGGAAAACACCAACTGACATCTCTGCCAGGAAATAGGAAATGTAAATAAAACCCAACAGCCTCTTGGGAAATCCAAATTCAAAAGCTTTCAGACTCAATCTCCACACAGCTCTGAACTCCCCAAGATTGGAGGAGTCTCTTCTTGTATAAGAAATCCAGTATCAATTGTTTTGCCATTGATGTATTGTAAGGCGAAAGATACCTCAAGAAGGCGATGAAAATCTAAGTCAGGAAATAAGATTAAATCAATGCTTGGTGGACAAAAAGGAAATAATGTTACATGATCCGGTATTCTGACACTGTTCAGTGAAGGTTTGGCAAGCTATTATGTTATGGACACATTTCGAGTATGTCTAGTTATATTTATTGCAAGCAGATAAAAACCTAGTGATTTTGATATCACAGGAATGCCAATACAGATTTTTATGTGTATCAGCTGGGAGAGAAACCCTGTCTTTGTATAGCAACCTGACAAATGAAAACCTTGGTAAAACTGATAAAGTCAGCTCCGTGAAGATAACTTCCCTTTTTGGGTGTTTGTTTCTTTCTTTTCCCTATCTCTTTTCTGTAGTCTTTAAAACTTTTCTCTATTGAAGAAATTAAGATTAATTATGCTGGACAGAGTGAACCCAAGCTAGACTGTCAACTAAAGAAACTATTTTCTGTGCTGACATTTTTCTATATCAGAAATTAATACCACCTGCCAAATAATATATTCTAAAATACCTCTGGCCAGGTCGAGACAGCAGAAGCCAGTGCCAGAGCACACAGCAGGTAAAATGAAAATACCTGAACTTCAGTACCTCTACCTCCAAAGGCTCATTATGGTCTTTGGTAAGCCTCTTCACATCTCTTCCCATCTCAGCATTTCAGATTTAATCCAGAATGGGAAACACAGCCCTAGGAATGGTTGAATCAAACCAGAGAACCTGTAGATTGAAATCTTTTGGTGACATGCAGCCACCAAGGGAATAGCTGAGTCTGGTAGGGAAAACGCAATAAAATTGCAGAGACGCACCTAAGTAAAATAGAGCAGAGGTATATTTACAGCCAGACAGGAGGTCTTCCCTTCGTGGCTCTCCTTGTGGTGCTTCAAGGACCTGGAAATCAAGGTCACAGTCGATGACGGTGCTGAAGCGCACTCTGGCTATACAGCCTGGAAAATGCACAGGCAAGGCTCTTAGGGATGTTTAGGCAATTCAGTGGTGGAGGGTAATGAACGTGGTGTGTTCAGAGCATTTACAAAAACTGATTCTCTCTTACTGTTTTGCTACTGGAAGACGACTTTTTCAGCTAGTTACAGTAAATTAACTGCTACCACTGAATGGCTCTTATTTTGATTTCTTTGATCTAATTCAGACAGGCTTTTTCTTTTTCAGTATTCAGCCAGAGTGTAAGTTTTGGCTTAGTTAATGAAATATATAGCTAATTTACATTAATGTCTATTACAGGACACCTAGAAATATACAGACAGTTGAATCATTCAACAGACTGAATATTTTAATCTTTCTCCTAGAAGAGAAATGCTGCCTCATGCAGTGGGAAAGCTAATAATCCACTTCTTTGGAAAGAGCTTCGTAACACCCAAGTCAAAAAAACACAAATGTGTGATTTTGGAAGAGGAACTATGTGACACCTAATGAACAGGCAGTGGTTCAGCAGAGCCATGTAAACCGCAACCCTTTGGTGGTCTAAGGTAGGAAAGGCCATTTCCAGTATGACCTCAGGTCCTGTGAAAGCTTCCAGTAGTCAGCACCCAAAGGCTGATGTTTGGAAATCCCAATGCAGGCACTCGAGCGCTTCCAAATCTGAGATCTGTGGTGCTCAAATCTAACAGACTGAAGTGAAGACAACCTTAGAGAGAGACCAAGTCCTTCCCCAATTTAAATTTAATTTGATGTTTTAACACACAGGTATTATCTATGCAGTATGTTCTCACAGGATCCAGAGACATCTTGTGTCATTTTCTCCTTGTCTTTGGATTTGAACAGTGGGCGAGAAAGATCAGCTGAATACCACAAAAAGCAGACTCCAGAGTCGAATAAAATGTTCACATATTTGAGGAACAAATATATTGGTGACGTTCACTCTCGTACCACACTACATACAAAGCACAGCCCTACGCAGAGCTGCAAGACGGATGGAAGTCCTCTGACTGTGACAGCAATTACTGTGTGAGATGCAGAAATCACAGCCATGCCTACATTTTTCTTTTTTTCCACTTGAAGGGACAAAATCCCTGAACCAAACTTAGACCAGTGGTGCCACGGGTCCAACGTAATAAATTCAGAGCTTCTGTTAACTAAACCAGAGTTAGCTGCACGTGGAGAATGTAGTACTCCTGATTCAGGAGAAGGACTCCCCAGGAATCCTAAGGAAAATGTCTTGTTTTCCCATTGTTCATCACAGGAGTCACAGCTACACAACAGAAAAAAAGCCAAAACAAGCAAAACTGACCAGGAAAAAAATGTGCCATTGTGAAGTCTGGAAACTCAAACATTCCTATTCAAGTTTTATGGCACAAGCCTGACACTACGTTGGTCCAATTTTGTATAACAGAGGCAGATGGTCTCTGAAAGGGCAACAGTAATAAATATTGACAGACAATTTCTGTCCATTGAAACTTTTTCCTAACAAGATCTCAGCACCAGGCACAATTCCAGGGTGAGGGATCGTGCTGCAGGGTAGAGCATTATACCACATGCTGATACAGCCACAATAAAGAAAAATATCTGGAGTGTGAAAAGTCTTTGGAGTCCAGATTTTTAGGGGGACAGTTTATTCATAAAGCCACAAATGCTTCCAGTCAAATTCCTGTTGGTTTATATATGAATGGGGGGAGTGAAATAATTGTGGGAAAGGTGGAGTCTAAGGCAGAACAACTGTTTTGATTATTTCAACTGCAGCCACCCCAAACTAGTTTCCAGCTAATTTCATTGCAACTAAGCATCTGGGATTTTATTGTCATCGCTTTTAGTAGTCAAAAACTCTTCTATCCCACTGAGGCTTCTCTGCCTCTTGATCTTCCTGAGCATTGTAAATGTGAGACAATGTAAAATAAGCCTCAAAACAGGCTATTACTTAAACAAATGGATGGGGTCGTTTTCATTTATTTCACGGAAGCCATCCTCCACTCTTTGCTTTCCTTTGAGGTCGTTTTTTGATTGTCTTGTTTTGAAGCTAGGCAATTTGTCCCACACTCACTGCTGTTCATGGGCTAATTAGAATTTTAAAAGTAATTTAAACACCCTTTGCAGTGTGCTGCTAATTCCCTCCAGATTGCCGGGAACATTAGCATCAGTGTTTGTTTATTTTAACTGACTCTAAAATATCAAACACATTAGAGGTTGTACCGGATTTGGGATAATTCACCTTAACAATAAATTCATTATGAAAGTAAGCATCCTACTTAATTAGCATTGGTTTGTGCTGGCCGAAAGCTCCACACCCCAAGAAGACTGTGCAGCTGAGTCGCGTGGTGGCAGATTGTGGGGCAGCAAGAGGCCAAGCTGAGGCGGCCCAGCCTCAGAATCCCAGAATGTCAGGGGTTGGAAGGGACCTCGAAAGCTCACCCAGTGCAATCCCCCGGAGCAGGAACACCCAGATGAGGTCACACAGAAGGCGTCCAGGCGGGTTTGAATGGCTGCACAGAAGGAGACTCCACAACCTCCCTGGGCAGCCTGGGCCAGGCTCTGCAGGAAGAAGTTTCTTCTCCTATTTAAGTGGAACCTCCTGTGTTCCAGTTTGCACCCATTGCCCCTTGTCCTGTCACTGGTTGTCACCGAGAAGAGCCTGGCTCCATCCTCCTGACACTGCCCCTTTCCATATTGATCCCCATGAATGAGGTCACCCCTCAGTCTCCTCTTCTCCAAGCTCCAGAGCCCCAGCTCCCTCAGCCTTTCCTCACACGGCAGATGCTCCACTCCCTTCAGCATCTTGGTGGCTGCGCTGGACTCCCTGCAGCAGTTCCCTGTCCTTCTGGAACTGAGGGCCCAGAACTGGACACAATATTCCAGATGTGGTCTCACCAGGGCAGAGTGGAGGGAGCACCCTGCAGTTCAGCTCTCCATCACCAGCACAGGCTGGAGACACAGCTCCTGGGACACCCCTGCTGCTGCCATCCGTGCGGGCTGGACGTCACCAGTCTGTGTGGGCCACCTCAGACCTCAGGCACACCTTGGTCCTTCGTATTGCTTCAAGGCCAAGGAGCTGGAACTACGTGCTGGTTTTGTATGAGAACCTTCCCTGACAGAAGTCAAATCCTGCCCTGAGCTCACAGACAAGTCCACAAGAACGACAGCCCCCAGCACATCAAGCCTAAGCTCCGTCTGCTCTCCTGTGCTGTGACTCAGGGCACCCTGGTAGGACATTGTGGTGGCAGTGGCACGTGGAGCTCCGAGCGCTGCTCCAGACTCCAGCAAGTCTGCACTGAGCACCATCCTGAGCCTGGAGCAGAGGCACTAACAGTGACAGGGTGACACTGCACAGGAAACCCTGAACCAGATCAAACATGGAAGTGTTCTAACCACCTCGGAACTGAAAATTACTGTGTGCAAATTGTGTAAACAGAACTAAATGTATAAGAAATAATTACAATATAGCAGGAATCAGCACCAGAAGTTTGGGAAAGAATTAAGCAGAAAAAATTAGCAGCAGTTTACAGAAAATAATTAATACTATAGCACATTCACAGACTGCAGAGTCATTTAATTTCTCTTCTACATCTCTCTCTGAAAAGAGAAACAATTTTATGAAAAAAAAAAAAATCACTGCCAGACAGTCCTGCACTTTGCAAATACCCCATTATTTGTGCAAACATCAAGTGTCTAATTCTCAGTAAAGATTTGACACCACTTTCCACAACGAGCATTATTGTAAGCAATTAAAACAGAACTACACTTGTCAGAGAAGTGCCTACAGTATACATCAGTGAGCACTTCCAGCCACTTCTATCTGGCATGTTTGCTCATGCATTAATACTCTGATTAAGCCAGCTAAGAACATGAAAGCAGCTGTACCTGTGTTCAGCTGGCCAAGCAGCCTCCCTTCAACAAGGGCCATCAGTCGGTACCTAGAGAAGAGTAAGAAGAATGCAAAAGTATGTGGCACTTCCCAAGTACCCTCACAGCCTCTGAGCATTTTCAACTCTACGAATTCCTTGAATCTAACATTATTTGTCTATCTAGTAATGCTCAATAGATGCCTTCTCCAAATGCTGTGCAGGCTGTGTCCCACACACTCTTTTTGCAAATACAACAATCTTTGTTAACAGGTTTCACAGACCTACTAACACTCCTGTTTGTCTTGAACGGTCTCACTTGTAATTTATAATGACATAATTTTATTTTCCATCTATTCTTTTCCTAAAGACTATTTCTTTAATTATCTGCTTTCTGGTAGCTATACAGTACCGAGCTGATGTTTTCATGGAATTCGAGTATGCTCTGAATTGTGGTACACACTTTGCACAGCTGAATCACTTCAGAAATTATCAGGTTGACTTCCTAATGTGGTTACCAGTACAACATCATAGCTTTAAAGCGGGATCATATCTGTACTTGAGGCTGCTCTGACTCACATTAGTACACCAGTTGTGACCTAAAATACTCAGCAAGGCACAAGCCAGTACAGAGACCAGCCAAAAAAAATCAAACTATCATTTTACCATCTAAGAAACACATACTTTAGCTTGGTCAGCCCTGAACTGGTGAGGCGGTTGGATTAGATGATCATTGTAGGTCTTTTCCAACTGAAATAGCCTATTCTATTCTGTATTTCCTGATGGCTTCTATAAATCTGGCATTTTCCAAGAGATAGCACAAAGCAGTGGACAGCACTGCAGGCCCAGGTCGGTGACCTCCCGGGGCTGCATTTGACGTGCTCCAAGGCCTTCAGGGCATCAATATACTTCTGCAAATCCAACATTAAAGCTCCAGAGAGTCTGACAGTCTAAAGCAAACAAGAACCCACTTAAAAAGCAGCATAAGACAACACGAGAAACACAGAGCGGCTTGTAAAATTCACGTTTGTCAGTGTTGCTGGCAGATAACAGAATAACCACTGAAGACAATAATAACTATATATGAAAAAGTCCTTAAAACAGCTCAGATTACAGGCCTAACATATTCTCCCACTACCCAGTCACACTGATAAATGTGCAGTAATAGAAATCACCAAGGAGACAATTCAGACCCACAGGATAGGAGCCTGGATAGCAGACATGCAGCAGGCAGTGCATTACAGACTAGAGCTTATAGGAACCAGTTAATTTAAATAAATTGCAGGCAGCGGGGCACCGTGGTTCAACATGTGCGATGCACTTGGGGCTCAATCATGAGATGGAAAGCAAGAGCTTCAGCAGATCAGTCTACAAGAAACAGACCTAAATACTGATGCTCAAGAACGTGAAAATTCTTATTACATACTCAGAGCTGTAGTCTGCCATCCCACCCCTCCCAGAACAGGGTGTCCTGTCCCACGAATGGCAGAGCACTATCCAAAGCAGATCATCTCCTAACAAAGAACAATCATGCACAATTAAGCCAGACATTCCTTAAGTGAGATGTCATTTCTAGTTTCCTAGATTAAGGTATCTTGAAAGACCAATAGTTGAGCTGCTGTCAGCTGAAAACAAGCCCTGCTCAAGAATCTGAAAATCTTCATTCATTTTTAAGGGTCACAGCTTCAGGAATTAATTCAGACTGAAGGAAAGTACACGACCAATGAAGAAATACAGGGAGGTGAAAACCATCACGATTAATAAACACAGAAAATAATGCAAAATTCACTTCTTCCAAGCACTTTACTACACTCATTTTAAAAGGTTTTAATTTCTGAACAGTCTAGATATATTTATCTACAAACATATAAAATGTCATTATACCTCCCTTCTGGTGGATAAAATGGCAAATACTTAACAGAATGCAAAAATAATCAGGGTAGCAAGCAGAAAAAAAGCTCTTTTCTACTAGAATTTACACACGGAACCTAGAAGGAGAGACTAATTGCTCCCTGGGACCCTCTGATTAGCTAAATCTGACTTGTAAACAGCTGCAAGATCATGGTATCAAGGAGCAGGTACCTCTCACTGGCTGCTCATGACACATTTTTCCCCTGATTTGAGCTGATTGGGCCTCTCATTTACCAATTAGAGGATGAGACTGAACAGGGAGGAAGAGGAGGATGATTAAAAATCTGCTCTTTGTTATTTCTGCAACAACTGTGGACCGTTCTCTTCCAAATTAAATCAGGCTTCTGGCTGGTGAGCTGACTGGCAAATGCAATCTCATTCCCTGAGCGCCAGAGCTGTGCACGTGCCATTTGTGGTCCATCTGCAGGAAACACAACGTGCCAATTGCTTTCGAGTGGGCCAGGAGGGGGATGAACATGGTCAAGAAACACGTCACTGAGCCTTCATCCTCCTCCCACCCAAGTGGATAAGGCTGGGAATCTTGTGAGACTGTATGTTAAAACAGCTTTGGCAATTCACACTGTCACCAAATAGCTGCTTTTGTCAACAGGTCTGCTTAGCAAAGTATCATTCTTTAAATGGGAAGACAGCAGCAATGAAACCTTGTCACTGTTAAAAATAATTATAATGCGATGTAGGAGTTCTAGCAGGTGACATTGTGGGAAATGTGTTTGTTTTCTATCCACTCTACCTCTTGAAGTAGGGTGCAAATGAACTGAACCCACGCTCAGGAAAAAAAACCATCAAACGCAGAAATACAACATTCACTCTGAGCCAGAAGTAAAACAGACATCCATAGGAAATCCATATTCTCCATAGGATAATCCTTGGGCAAGGGCCTCCCACAGGAAGGCTTTGAACCAGTTCTGTAACCTTTATAAACGCTATTTGGAGAGGGAAGTTGTCCTCTGAGGAGAGCGAAGCTCTCTTCAGAATAACACTGGGTCATATTTCTCTTTTTTTTTAAAAAAATCATTTTCCAGAAAGAGAAATGTCATATTATATTTTCTGATGTCACAGATTTTTTTTTTAAGCATGAGAGAATACTTTATACGAGTATCAGCACAGAGGTTGTGATGTCAACCAGAATTACAGCTCCCTTCTCTAGCTCTGATTCAGTGGATGAGTAAACTGAGCTGAACAGCCGTACTGCAGTAACTGATGCCCATTTGTTCCTCTCTAATTTGTCCTAACTATTTTGTCCCTATAATTGTCATAACCTGCAAATTCAGTTATGGAGAGATTCAGAATGAGACTGTTCATAGTTAGAAGTGCAGATCACCATGAACTACCAGACTTGCAAGGAGAAGCTCACAAGGCACTTGACTGTAGTAAGCTGGAGCTGTCAGTCTTTCAGTCTTGAGTGCTCTCATTTGAGAAAAGCACCAGGTCTTGAGTGCCTCTTGTCCTCTGTGATTGCATCTGTATTCTCATGCTTCCATCCCCTTGGAGTCTGACTAAGCCACATGATCACCAAGAGCTTGTTTGTGGTTTTCTCAGCATACGTGGGATCAATTTTTGTATTATTTTAGCCCTTGTTTGCCTTGCCACTCCTGAAGGCAGATGCACACAGATGCTGACATCATCAATGGGGAAATCATGTCAAACACTCGTACCCTTAATGTCAACTGCAGCCTAAGCCAAACTCCAGCAAGTGGCCTGACTGCACAGCACTGAATTAAAATGTTGCACTTACTCACAAGCTTCTTTGACATTAATATGAATAAAATGGCAATAAGCCTATATTTTATATTCTGTCATTTCACTCTACATGACTAGTACTGTAACTTTGTATGCTCCCACTACACTCACACAGATTACACTTACAAATTGCCCTTCTGAATAAAGAGCACCGCGCAGGGATGACAAGTATTGATTTTCAATCTCCTTCCAAAATGACTCTATCATTGCAAGTAAGTCAGGCAATTTGCCTCACTTTACACTTCAGGCTATAGACCTCAGATCACATTGACAGGCCTGATCCTTCAGGAGATGTTTAATTAGAAAAGAAATGAAAGGAATTACTGTAAATCAGCACTTAGTCAGCAGTGCTACAGAATTTGTAAAGCTCCTTCATCCCCACCCTCCCTCTCATGTATGAACTGCCTAATTTAGTCTCTTATCCCTACCAGGAAGTTTGAGATGGTTGTTTCACATAATTAGTATTGCTGCCCCCCCTCAAATCCTGGGATCAGTTTTGGGCC